>CM069083.1:15174949-15774949 GCA_035578085.1 Solanum pinnatisectum
TGTATCACCCCACAAAAAGGAGTTCAAGATAGATCAGTAAAGCATATTGCTCAAAAGATTTCCATTCAAGACGGAAATAACGAAGAGATAATTAATAATTATCTCGAAGGAGTAACAAGGAATCTACTCCTCAACATAACTCAGTATGAAAAATCAGACACATCCATGAGGAGTGAAACTAGTGAAGACGTTGGCCCTGAAGATATTCAAGAAGCTCAATCATGTGAGCCTGACAAACTTATTTCTGAAGATACTTTGAAAACGGCAGAAGATTTTCTCCGCGAATTGAAGAAAAAAGACAAGATGTAGGACTTATCACTACAGCAAAACTCACTATCAACAGTAAATACAATGTTGATCAACAGTAGATAAACTGTGACTGTATATAGGGACTCATTGATATAAGGGGCCCACATTTACTGTTCAGTATTGTTCATTACTATTCATAAAATTTTTTTTTTATAAATAAGTCTCATTTGTAGCTTAGAAGGAGCAAGTTTTAGAAACCCCTCTCTCTCTTCTCTTTTGTAAAGCTCTCCTTGCTCTCTTTGGTTCTTATACTTTGTGTTCACCGGATACTTGCCGAAATTTGTGAATAAAGTTGTAAAGTTCGTACAAGCCCTGGTGTTGGCCCTTGTTCTAAGGTACTATTCTGTCCTTCTTTTATTTTATTTTATATATCTCCGATCTAGAGTAGTGATTATGTCCGGCTAAAAAGAATCATATCTATGTCGGATATCTAACTTGGCTTTTATATTTACCATGAAAAATCTAGACTTTATCTAAATATAAATAAATTTCTATATGGTTTCTTGACTTGGCTCCGAGATGGTGGTACAGTCAGATTTGATGCAATACGTTATTGGCTTTGTCTAGCCAGTAGTGGTTCTAAGCCCGATAATGAGTTGAGAAAAAGGGCGTCCTACACCCGGTTAGAACTGCTAGATACATGGGCTTAATAACAATACGTATTCAGATCTTGACAGACCCTTTGCTTGGATAAAAGGACTTGTCCTTCCATACAGTCATAAAACGATATAAAAATTTATATGTATTTCGATTCGGATTTCTTCTTTGAATTCGGATGTTGACAAGCTAGATTGAAGATGACCGCGCGGACTACCACCCGTCTTCTGAGATCCTGATTTCGTTGAAATAGAAACCTATGGATTTGTCTGAAAGTTTTGCTAATTAAATAGAAAACACTTTTGATTTTAAAGAACATGTTTCTTTAGAGTTCAATATACTTCAGGGTTATCCTAAAAATAATAGTGGTAATACTAAATTTGAGCATAAACCTAGTATGCAAACTTATTATTATCCTAGGCTGACTCCTCAAGATGTACTTATAGAGGAACGAGATTGGAATCAAACTAATATGTCTTATAGCGGTTCTGAAATTTATGAATGGAACCTTGATGGCTTAACTGATAGACAGCTTACTATTCTTGTGCATAAAATGCTTATCTATGCAAAAATGTTCAAAACTCGGATAGAAATATTTGTAAAATGATAATTGCAGGTTTTATTGGCCAACTTTGCGGTTGGTGGGATAATTATATGACCCTTGAACAAAAAGCTGCAGTAATTAATGTTGTTTCTAGTACTACAGGTGTTGATAACCTAGGTATGACTCTTGTTGCGAATAGAGAAGATGTTGTTTATACCTTAGTTTTAACCATTCTAGAACATTTTAATGGTAGATTTACCAATCAGTTTGAGATTGTCCGTACCCTGTTAAACGGTTTACGTTGTAGAACCTTGGGCAAGTTCAGGTGGTATAAAGATACTTATATGAGTAGGGTGATGAAATTATTAGAAAATAAGTATGAGCATTGGAAAGCTAAGTTCATAGATGACCTTCCCCCATTATTTGCACTAAGGGTTAAAAAAATTCTTAGAAATGAGCAGGGAGATATTCCTTATAGTGATTATACCTATGGTCGGTTGATAGGAGTTTGCACTCAAGAAGGGATAAACTTGTGCAACGAATTAAAATTATCTAGACAGCTTAAGTTAGGTAAGCTTAAGGAAAGATCCCAGCTAGGAGATTTTTGTACTCGGTTTGGTTTACCTGATACTTCAGCTAATAGCAAGAAGACAACCAAAAAACATAGAGATTCTAATCCCGATGAATATTATAAGAAACGAAAGTCTAGACATAGACGTAGATCCAAAGAGGAACGAAATGAGCGAAAAACTTATCGTAAGTCTAATAGATTTACCAAAAATAAGTCTAAGCGAGAGCTCGCCAAGATTAAATGTTATAGGTGTGGCAATTTTGGACATATAGCACTAAATTGAAAGCTTGAAAAGCTGAAATCTTTAGAACTTGATGAAGAAATTCATGATAAGATTTATAATTTTCTTTATACTTCAGGTTCGGAGTCCAATTATGAGTCTGAGTCCTAATCCTGTTCTGAAGAAAATATTGATTTGCCTGAATTACCTGATAATAATCAGCATGTTAGTAACAATGCTTGTGATACTTGCAAATTTGGTCAAGGTGATATCTGTTCTTGCAAAAATGATGAATTTTATAAATTACAATCTCAATTTGAAGATTTGAATATTCACACTATTACTTCGGATAATGTCATAGAACTCTTAAAAGAAGTTACCGACAATAATCTTCGTGAAAAAATTATTCAATTAGTTGTTAATAATACTACTACTACTTCAAAAAATTCTATTAAACAAAAGAATGATTTTGAATATGAGTATATTGCTGCTTATTCTATATTTGAAGTTCACAACAGACTTAATAAACAAATTGTTTCTACAAGAGATTCTTCTTTTGATGATTTGAAGAATAAAATTGAAAATTTGAAAAATGAGATAAAATCTATTAAACAAAATCAAATGATTTGTAATCATCGTATTACTCAGATTGAAACTGTTAATAACAAGGGGAAAAATATTGTTGAAGAAAATACTCTTGCAAAACCTTTTAATATTGAAGGGAAAACTTTATTCTATGATCTTTTGAATATGAATTTTGGGTTGTGAGTGTCTAGTGGTCTCCCAATGAGGAGCAGTAGATAAGGATCCATTAGCATTAAACGTCCGAAGGATGTAGCTATTTTTATCTTTCAACCTGTTTAAAACTATCTTTAAGGGATTCATAGCAGCTAACAAATGTAAGGATTGAGATTGTAAGATATGCTTAAGTAAGATATTTCTTTCCCCAAAGGAGAGGATTTTTCCTTGTCAACCTGTGATTGCAAAGGCGTATTCAGAATTTTGAGATGATGGATGCACTATTACAAAAAAGGTTAATCTAAGATATAAATTTGATCGGTTCGACATTTAGGTTTTTAATACTAAAATCGTTAATATCTTACTATTATAGAAGTGTTATCTAATTTTAGAAAGAAAAATAAAACAAGATAAATATAAAATATAAAATTCAAATTTCTAACCTCACATAGATCGGTGCACCCAATCATGTGATGCTCCGAGTGTGGGTTCACACATCTATATTTTAATATTTTTATAAAAATATAATACAGTATATATGATCACGAGAGGAAAGCATGGGTTCACGTGAACCCGTTGACCCCCCCCCGATTCGCCTCTGTGTGATTTGATCTCGATTTGAAAATTGAGGTCAAAAGCCCAATTCGAAAGTCGAATTGGTCAAAATCCTTCAGAGTGCTTGACTATGTTGAGACGTTGGTTATCTCATAATCCTCTCTAGTCAATTTTTATCTCACGCAGAGACATCGTATCTCCGCGCATCGAATTATATGGTTAATTTCCTGATTGTTTTCTCGTTATCTTTCGTTGTATGTTTGGGATACATTTAATGTTTCAATATATTCCCTTATGTCAGTGTGCACATAATTTTTTGTCGGAGATGTCTAGATGATCAATGTTACAGTATTGATACAATGGAGACGAATCGAGTTGAGGTAACAAGATTTGTAGTAACACAACCAAAAAAAAAAACCTTGCCTTCTGTCACTACCTACTTATCTGATGAGCAGCTCAAACAGATCCACTGATCCAGCACCAGGGTTAGACTCAAAAGGCAAATTTTGTTTCAGCTCTAGTACAGGGGCTGAAAACTATATTTTAAAAAGAATATATGAATCAAAAATTTGCTTTATGCAATGTACTACGCCATATTTTCGATAATATCAAACCAAATCAAATTTCTCCAGGACGTATGATGGTCCATGAAAACCTCCTCTTGCTTTAGGCCCCTTAGTGCATGTCAAGACAGCCTATTCGGTAGAGTTGCCTCTGATCATGAACCTCCGGCTGCAGATGCAGCCTCAGCTTGCTTTTTCTTCTCCCGTTTTTTCTTGTTTTTCAATGCATTCTTGCTAAGCTCCCTACATTCATGTGAAATACGGAAAAGACGTACAGTCACTCAACAGTTTGAGGTTTGAACATCAAAAATATACCGAGAATACTGGAAAAAGTATGAACATGTATCTTGAAAGCTTACCCTGAAGGACTTTCTCCAAATAACTGTCAAAATGAAACAGATGCATACTATCAGCACATTAGTTGTACAAACTAAATCGGGGGGTAATCAAAGATAAACTGGAATAAATGCATGGATGAACTTTCAGATGACAGTTTGACATATTTAGACTTTAGACATTCTGAAAGTAGCTCGTAAACCATCGCATCATTACCACATTGCATGTTTATCATCACAGTGTTTCATGTAAAGGTAACTATATCATAATGCAGTTTAACTTTTTTTTTTGGTGCAAAAGCTGTGTTGGGAATAACTTTTGGAGAAATCTTGAGAGAACCTATATTATTCTCTGTGAATTCCTAGCTTAAGTACTTTTTATCCAAATCCTGAAAAGAACACTCCATTCAGAAAAGCAGACTTTCAGTTCCGGAAGCCTTCCAAAGCTTTTCTAATCTAAATGGGGGTAGAGATCAGTGAGCGAGAACATATTTGAAAAGTATAGGATTATCTCGCCAGAGCAAGAAGAGAAAAGATCAAGCAAGAAGTGCCAAAATTCTAATATTTGATGAGTTCCAGCCGTTCAGCCCCACCTATGAGTACTATCTACTTTTAGTTAATAATGAAAATGAGTTACAATTAGATTCACAATTTGTACATTTTCTTCCGGAACCAGAGACTGTCTAACGTCACCTTTGTCATCTCGTTTTCCATTTTTCTGAAAAATAGTTATGTACTTGTTATTGCAGTCACTTATCTATATTTTTCTCTATATCTCAAACAATCACTCCTATACCCAGAAACATACCATCAGACAGTTCATCGTCAAAACCATTAATAGACGAAGTAAGCCTCCAAGAGAACCTTCACCTGCTCTTTCGGCCATAACTTTCAGGTCCAAAAAGCAAGAAACCTCCTTCCTTATATTTAATACATGAAGATCCAAACTTATGCTACATCAGTTTTAGGTTCACACGTTGTAAAAACCCTAGTTTGCCAAGTGCAGGGTCAAGACAAACAAGTCATGTTGGACAGATTTAAGAGGGGTTTTTTGGAGCTTACTTCTGGTGGGTGCATGACGGAGTATACAAAGAAAGCAACAAACAAACAAACAAACAAAGAAAAAACAAAACAAAATAATGAAACCAAAAAAATACAAAAGCACAAAAACCAAAAAACAAAGAACTATGGTTAACAAGACTCACAATAGGTCAAAATGCAGTTTATGGAGCATAAATGAAGCAAATAAAAAAAATTGAGGGGCTATCCTGTTGCTATACCATTGCACACTAGTTAGTACAGTTATTAATGCACATAAAATCCAATTAAAAATTGACATGGCATTAACCATTATGAGTATAATGTTGACTCCAAAGAGGGGGTGTATGGGGTTAAGGTTACTTAGTCAAATTGTGATGCAGAATATCTTGACGATCCTTCTCAAAATATTCCTTGTCAAATAAAAGAATATCATGACAATAGCAAAACCATTAAAAAACACCATTACTTTCTTGGAACCTGGCTACAATATAATCTTACAGGATGAGTATTTATAAAGGAACCAACTTCAAAAATATTATGGTTGCTGTATCAAAGATCGGTATACTTCACAAAGATAATGGCTGTGCAGAAAACACCACTAGTGAATAACTCATCATATTTGAAACCTACCATATCATTATATAATGTCATTTAGACATTGTAATGGCATACTCATATGTCAGTGTTCTCCATTGGGAAATGGGCATTAGAAAGAGATTTAATCAGCCAGTGTAAAAACTGACCCGGGCATGACGTTCAGAATGCTGAAGAAAGTATTTTGTATAAGAATGTAGTTAAAAGCAACAGATTCATAGAGAATTTTCATATTGAATAGCAATCGCATGTTTTTACTGAACACACCTTGACTTGTCAAAAAGAAAAAAGTAATAAGTACTCAATAAAGTATTCATTCCATACCTCTGCTTGAACTACAGCAGCGGCCTTGGCATGAGGTGGACGATAAGCAGCAGGTTTTGCTGCAGGAGGATTGGCAGGTGTAGCTTTTGGAACGGCCTGAGCAGCTTTTGAAACAGCCTGTGTAGCTTTTGGAACAGCCTGGGTAGCTTTTGATCCTTTCCCTATAAAGACATTTTGGTTTCAGCTCCCATTATTATAAGTAAATGGGCATTACATCAAACTTTGTTACTAGATTTAAACAGGAGGAACCTGGCACTTTAGCTTCATCTATTTTCACCGAGCCAACTGCCTTCACAATGTCTTCAATGTCACCAAATTTTTCAACTGATTCTGGCTTCCAATCAACCTGTCAGAGGAGTGAACAAAGAAGTAAGCAGGCAAAGCAAATTGGTTTGGGACCAGAAAAGAAAAAAAAGCAAATAAGCAAGACTATTATTAACCTGATACAATCTATCAAACATCTTCTTGAAGTACAATGATCCATTGTGGTGAAAGACTTTAACCCTTCAAAAGTATGAAAATAGGCATTAGCTATCATGTATTTGATTAATGAAGTTTCCAAATATATCTGTCATAAACCTGGAAGTACACTCTCTCATCCAACAAAGCCAACATTAAGCATGATCACTATTCACTAGCTTCTCATACCTTTAGAATCACTGAAGGCTTCATGCAGTTACATTAGGGCCATAATTCAATAGATCCAACTTTTAGTAAGGAATATAGATGATAATTGCTATAACAATTGATATTAAACTTGCTGGTGGATTGACAACAGCATACCCCGTGTAATCCCACAAGTGTGACCCTGGGAGGGTAAGATGTACGCAGACCTTTCCTCTACCTTTGTGGGGTAGAGAAGTTGTTTCCAATTGACCCTCGGCTCAAAAAGAGAAGCTATTCGGAGAAGGATAGCAAGAAAAGATGATAGCAAAATATCAAGATACAGAGCAAAATAAAGCAACAAATAGCAAAAAATCACTTTGAAGAAAAAGAGGATTACTAAATTACTACTAATAATATCGAGAATAGGATATGGGGCTAGCCCCTTTCCTCTCCCACTCAATGGGCGACCACACTTGGCTACCTATTGACCTTCTACCGTAATCCTCCAACTCCATACCTATCTAAGGTCATGTCCTCAGTAAGCTGAAGTTGTGTAATGTCCTGTTTAATCACCTCTCCAATTCTTTTTCGACCTACCTCTACCTTCTCCTAACTCTTGCTACATCCAACCTCTCACACCTCCTAACTGGCACATCCGTGCACCTCCTTTGCACATAACTGAACCATCTCAATCTCACTTTCCTCATTTTGTTCGCCCCGATTTCCACACCCACCTTGGCCCCAGATCATGTCTCCCCTAGTGTGTTCACACATCCATATGAGCATACTCATCTCCGCTATATTAATCTTCTGAATGTAGACGTTCTAACTGGTCAGCACTCTGCACATACAACATTGTTGGTCTAACCAACACTCTTGCAGAACTTACACTTAAGTCTTGGCGACACATTTGCAGGTGGATAAACATCAGTATAGAAAAAAGTTGACAACCAAATTCAAGATTTAAAAAACTGTTAAACCAATAGATTGAAAGAAATCAAGTGGTCTAGACAGTCATCAAGATATTCAAATATATTATAGACTGAAGCAAAATGCAGTAACTTAACACATTGAATTGTCTAACCATTGCAGAGGAAAAAAAGTTGTCTTGTCATTGCAAGCTACAAACTGAAATTTTATACATTAGGTTCTCAAGGTACCTTAGGCTTTAGAGTTTAGCCGAAGCACATTTTACACAATAACAAAATCAGCAAAACATATGCATACCCATTATCAACTTGAAGGCGTGGAGCTGTTGTGGCAGTCATAAAGTATCGACCATCAGGAGACCATTCACTTGTCACTGACAATTCAGCCCTTGTAGTTCCAAGTTGCTTCTTTTCCCTGTAGTCCCAGAATGCCTGAAATCATGACTAATCACATAAGAGCTAAGCTAAATGAGGAAGAAACTTCTAATTCGCGATCCCAGGCAAGCATCACTTAAAGAATCAACTAAGATTTAATAGGAATTTTCTAAGCCTCAGGGTAGACATGGCAATACAGTCTTTCAGTTTTTTTTTTTGGCAAAGGTAACAGTTTTGTGTATAGATCTTCAGCACTAAAGGCTGGGATCCCAAATTTACATCATGGGGCTACATACAGTCGAGTATACTCAACAAAACTAAACTAGATCCTACTTCATCTTACAAAAAACCTAGGATATCTATAATAATTACACGATCATCTACATACTCAGAACTGCACCAATAGCAAAAAGTGATAATGCAATTCATTTTAATCCTATGTAAAGGACTACTAATGCTCTCATAACATCTCAAGTTTCTCTCCTTCCATATGGTCCACCAAATCACTGCTGGGACAATTCTCCATCTGTTTTGGTCTCTACTGCCACTACCTTCATTGTTCCAGCTTTCTATAGACTGACTTGCCCTTCGTGGCATGGTCCAACTTGTGCCCCTGAAGCTAGTAAACAAGTTCCAAAGTTGTCTAACCACCTATGTTGCGTGTTGGATCCTTCAAAAGTAGTGCATTTTGGAGTATCCGACACAGATGCGGCAACATTTTTGGAGAGCCCGAGCAACTTCGCTAACCACCCTGCAGTGAAGAAACAGATGGTTGATTGTCTCTGCCTGTTGCTCACAAAAAAAAACATCTAGGACACATACGTATTCCCTTATTCATGAGATTCTCCTGAGTTAGTTCTACCTCTTTTACTACCAACCAAGTAAAGACTGCCACCTTATATGGAGTTTTGACTTTCCAGATAAGCTTCCAAGGCAAAAATCTGAGTTTAGTCCCCATTTGATTCAGATTCTTGTAGGCAGAGCTAACTGTGAAGATACCTTTACTGTGATGAATCTACCTGAGAATGTCTTCTCCCTCTTCCAATCCTCCAATATGGTCTAGGGTGCCATAAAATTCAGCTAGTCTATCCACCTCCCAATCTTGTATCATCCTTCTGTATGTTAAGTTCCATCCATGGATGGACCAGACTTCTTGCACAGTGGCCTGTTGTTGCTGATTCAACAGATAGATGTCTGGAAAGAGCTGCTTGAGGCTGCCGATTCCTAACCACTTATCATCCCAAAACAAAATGTTCCTTTCATTGTTTGCATTGAATCTAGTTCTTTGAAAGAAACTATGCCACACATTTCTGATTGATCTCCATAGGCTGATACCATAGCCAGAAGTCACTTCCTTAGTTTTCCAACAGTCTTTTAGTTTTATTCAAATAACTATAGCATAAATGAAGGTCAAAGTGCAGACAGGCTGCACTTGCCGAAAGATGAGGCTAGTTCTACCACTAGAGTAAATATTCAAATTTTCTCAGGAATGAAATCTTTTAACCTTACATGTCATCCTACATGCCAAAACTATGCTCTTTATAACTTGTATTAACAATTCATATGTGAGTAAGAAAGATTTAACCCAACATTACATCAACCAGAATGGATTAGATGTTGATAACAGATCCATGGTCGAGTAGGAAATAGAGGAGACTTGAGATAGCACCAGGAAACGGTTCCACCATGTTAATCACTAGGTTATACTAGCAAACATTTTCATTTGTCTAGATGTACCCATGATGCACGGGTGTAATTTGACTATGGATATTATGTGCCGATTATTCAAACTATAAGAATTAACAAAACACCTCTTTACCTTTAAGGTAGAGGAAAAGTCTCTGCTCTCAACCCTCCCCAGACCGCACTTTGTGGGATTATACTAGGTATGTTGCTGTTGAAATAAGAATTAGCAAAACCTACAGCTACTTGTACCAAATACTTATACATACCATATCCAATAAACACCCACAAACAATCTGGTTGATAGTTTAATGTAAATAGGGTTAGATAATCAAGTGTTAAGGATAAGCGACTAATTAGTATTATGTGATTAAAAGGACAACTAAGAACATCAGGAATTGACTTTTTCAAATTCAAGTAGGGAAAGGATAGCTTGGCCTATTCCAATTGTCATGGATTAGAATTCATTGGACAATGCAACTAAAGAAAGAAAATGAGAAAAAGGAGTAGAGCTGAGCCAACAATCCGAAAACAAGAATGGAGGACTAAGAGACATAAGTAATAGTTTGCCAATTTGAACAACTAAAATTACAAGCGTTAGACTACTATTTAAGTACCATATATTAAAGAAACTCATTTTAATCAGATAGAAGAAACCATCTAACCACATAAATCACCATATCTATTTAGTCTTTTGGATAGTGATGGTGTCTAGGCTAGCTTGTGCAAACCTCAACTATTCCATCGGTTACGTGCTATCTCTCACCAGCATGGTACCGGATAATTCTGCCACCAATGCTTAGGTAGATGAGAAGACATCACCTAGTGTTCCTTCTTAATGCTGGGATTTGAACCCTGCTCTACAAGTTTTGCACTCATTTCGTTTACCACCAGGCCACACCCTTGGATACCACATAATTCGCCATATTTTATTTTGACCAAAATTCTCAAATTCATATGACATAATTGTAGGAGGCCAAATCTGAGTTAAAAGGTTGGGAGATTGATGAACATACAGAAGGAATTGAACTTGATGGAAAATTAATCCGGAAAGCTGTCAGAATGAGATATTTGAACATCTTTTTGTCATAAGAATCACCTAAATATTCTATTTGTCGAGAGAACTCACCAAACTAAAGAACAATTGAAAAATCACTGGAGATTGTTGCCATTTATGAGCCTTATGGTGCAGGAGTAAGTAAGATCTTTGTCAGCAAAAGACACTGTTGTAATAAACTAATCAAAACCTAGTGAGTCAGAATATTAAATTAAATCTCAAATGAATAAAAAAGGAAGGCACGAAATTGTTTGAGCCTCACAGAATTAGGGTTCAGGTGATCAAAATTGGTTAGGTTTAGAATCAAGAATCAACCACCATGAAAGCTAGAAATTCAAAGAATTGTCTGAAATCTGAATAGGATTCACGCACTGAGCATATGAGTGGATCTCCTCATAGTCGTGCAGGACCTGCCCTCGAGACGTGGCTTCTCGAATTTTGTCTTCTGAAATGTTCCTAGTTTCGTGGTAGTGTTGGTTGATGCATAGCATTTACAAGAGCAAAAAGGCACGGGCAAATGAGACAGTTTCAGGAAAATATGCGACAAATGACGTTTTCTTATCTCAGATATCGTTGGCCAACGCAAAGTAATTTCTAACAAAAATTTGATGTCATATGAGATATAGTAGAAACAAGGATAAAAGATTGAGAGAATGAGCAAAGAACAATGACTTGCATGTGAATCCCTTTATAGAGATATGTACCATGTAAATCGTTGTATTACTAATACACCTGATACAATATAATTGCCTATGTCCCATTTTAATGTGGCACGCTATCATTTTAGTCCGTCCCAAAAAGAATGACGCTTTTATATATTTAAAAACAATTCGACTTTACACTTCTCATCTACCCTTAATGAGGTGATGTACAAGTTACAACCATACAAATGTCTATGGCTTGTTTTACACCACAAGTTTCAAAAGTCTTACATATTATCTTAAACTTTGTGTATGGACTATGTTCAAACACCGTAACATAAAATGGGATGGAGGGAGTATATTATTAAGTACAATTGTTTACAGTACACTTAACTATTGAACCTATACTTAACTATCTAATAATTTTTGTTGCTCGGGAGGAACCAAATGGTCTTATACACTGATTGTGCTGATGGCTACATGTATTAAAGAGTCTCCTCGAGTATCATTTGGTGTGACTGTAAGCTTAGCATAATTAAGAGTTTGGCATGCCTCCAGTGACTGATCAATTTGTGTCCTATTCAGCACTTAAATCTAAGTTTTCTACTTTCTTGATAAATTTTATGTGATATTTGTTCCTTTTTAGTCCATCTCAAAGAGATTGACACCTTTCCATATTTGGAACTATTCAACTGTAACATCCCTATTTTACTGATTTACTCTTTATTCGAATGACTTCTTGTGACACCACTTGATACAAAAACTGATTTTTATTAGAAGAAATAAAGATTGATGGGACACGTCGAACTCTTTCCATCTCTCATTAAATTGTTGGTAGCAAGGGTAACTTTGATACTTTGTTATATTTATCATATTTGTCAGAAGTCATCTATTTTGATAAGTAATAGCAAGCCATGATATTTGACACAGATATAAGAGTTATGGGCATTTCTGACTTCTCTGTAGGATAAATTATCTAATTATGCATACCATGTCTCCTGGTAAGTTACCAAAGCCTGCCAAGCATATAACTGTAGAACAGGGTTAAGGCAAACAAAAGCAAAAACTGCTGACCGTGGAAATAAACTAGCAGTCTGAACGAGCCCTTGTATGTTTTTTTTTCCAATGACCAACTAGATAATGAAGACAAATAAGGAAAATAATTTATTTACTAAGTAAAGGATACAGTTTCCCAATGGATTCCATCTGATAGTGTTGTATGGGCCTGTTCCAAGCTCAAGTAGAGGATTGCACTTCTTGTCAAAAACCGTGGCCATAGCAGGCATAACTAAGTGATTTAAGGATAGCAGCAACATCCAAAAAATATATGAAACAATACATTCAACAGAAATATAGGAATACTAGCTGCATATTTTTCTTTCTTTTTTTAATGGTAGCATTAAGGCTATCTTGCACACTTTATTACTACTTCTGACACAGCATAGGTACCAACTGACCCTACCCACCAAGGGCTAGGCAGATAGGAAGATTTCACCTAGCTCTTTGACTGTTATTCTACCCCTTTGGAGGCAGATACTGGCTGCAAATTAATTTTGAACAAATAGACTCAAAGGACGAATGAAGAGCTCCTTTGATAGGACAACACTTAGACCCTATCAAATAACTGAGCACAAGTTTGTTGAATATATAAAAGCCAAAAGATCTAATGCACTTGACCTAAGACCATCGACCATCGTTGTAGTTAAAGAACAAAAAAATATGTATGATAGATGTCCTCCACCATTTAACAGTTATCTTGCTTTTTTTATTCTGCATTTCTCTTAATTGAGAAAGAAGGTTTAAGAAGGACTAATTAAATAAAAAAGATGGAACACCGGGAACCACGAATGAGAGAATAATGGAAGAACCAAGCTCTAACCTTCGGTAATTAATCATAAGTGTGCATCTATTAAAACTTTTACCTTGTTTAGAAAGAAGCTGCATCGAATTTCAAACTTTAAGAACATTTCTTCCAATATTCTTGTCTTCAAATTGTATGGCTTTTCATTAATGGGCAGCCGCCAGCTGGTGCACAAAGCATCCCGCTTTAGCAGGGTCCAGGGAAGGGCTGCACTCCAAAGGAGTGTCGTGTAGACAGTCTAACATAATGCAATCATTAGTGGCTGCTTCCACGGCTCAAACCCATGACCTATAGGTCACGCGGAGACAACTTTATCGTTGCTCCAAACCTCTCCTTCATGAATAGTCTGTTATATTTACATAAGACTCTTTTCACAATCTTCTTTTTTCCTCTTCTCTAAGGTTTTCTTTTCATTTCTTGGTAACAGTTTCCCAAGTCTTGAGATTAGGATTTAGTAAAGGATACATCCATAAACAACTGCAAATTCTTTACCCGAATAGGACCATTGAACATCATGAATAGGGCCTTCTTTACCTGCAACATACCAAGGATCTCTAAATTCCAAATTCACTCATTCAACACATAACTTTTTCTGAAAATAAGAAGATGATAGAACATACGAAGAGGCACAAGCCCTTCATGGGCCCCATCAGTAGTCAAGTAGTTCAACTTTGATTCTCCATAGTAACTCTGGTTTGTTTTATCAACATCTGATTGGACCACCACTAGGAGCCCTGTAGAACCAGAGTTCCAGCTCAGTTGCACAGTTGAGCACCTGAAGAAGCTACGTCGAGCAACAGGTTGACTTTGTAAGTCCTTTCCACAAGCATATATCTGAACACTGGCTGGCATTCCCTGCATAATTAATCTCCGAAAGGTTAATTAGGAACCCTAAGAACTGTCAGCCCAAGCACTAAACACTTGAAGAATTTTCTATTGTGTGGTAATCTGATTGCAGAAAAGTGATGAAACTAAGGAAGTATTTTACTCTTCAATCCTGTCCATATATATTGGTTTTTGGACATTACTATACCAAAAAGAATTCCAAAATAGTCAGATGATTTCTTAGATTCACTTAGTTGACTACTCTCCTGTAGCAGTTTCACTACAACAAACATGATGTACTGTTCTGCCCAGAAACACAACTCTCTGTAAGACAGCTCATTGATATCTGGTTTACTATGTGCCTCCCTCCCATATAGGAGTTATTATGAAAGCTTGTCATATATTCCCAAAGCCTCAAAGTGTAACTTTTTATTACATTAAGGAGCAGTTTAGACAGCTTCTGGAAAATGTTTTTTGAATTTATAGGAAATATTCTGGATGGAATGCACTTCTATGAGACTTAACAGTTGCACTCAATCGTAGTTGTGTCAAGTTGTCTAACAACAAGCAAAATATGGATTAGTTAAAGAGTCAGCAAGCATATCGAAATGCACAGTGATCGATCAAGAAGAATAATACATGGATGTTTTAAATTCATAATTAATGAGTATCCAATAATTCTCTTTCTGAACTGCAAAATAGACCTTAGATTCTGGAACAAATGCAGCCACATACGATCCAGGGGCTTTAGAAAGCTCCAATGCAGCAACCCCAGGAACTCGAAGCCGATTAACAAATCCCTTCGAGAAATCCCTAGGATCAAAAAATTGGATCTCATTTGTTGCCAATCGACATGCAACAGTTTCGTCAGAGCTGAAATGTACTGAAGGCCTGAAGAAAGCAGAATCCAAATGAACAAAATACAACAAAATTATAAGCATAAATTTCCACATTGACAGCCAAAGCAAAAGAAAAATTACCATGTAACTTTAGTCATATTTTTCTGGAAGAGTTGGTAAGCAGATTCACCATTTTCTATCTTCCACAAGACTACGTTCTTATGCTGAGGAGATGAACATTTTTGGAAGGTTTGAAGATAAGTCCCGCAAGGAGAAATGACAGCTGCAAGAACATTTTGGACATCAAAGGACCTAATCTCTGTCAAGGTTTTGCAATCAAAGATGCTAATTACAGAGTCTGATTTCGTAACCATAAGTTTGGACCCATCATCACTGAACTTTGCACTGGTACAAGGAACCCTATCCAGCTTGACACCAGGTTCACCGCTCGGGAAAGGAGGTCCATTCCAAATAAAAAAACCTTCTGGTCCTCTTACTAAAATCTCCAATGAGGAGGAAGGTTCCACAACCGCCATCCTATTGGATCACACATACTATCGACATTAGCCCAAACATCAAACCACCAGTACCAGAATTAACATCAGTCACATTTACAGAAGTTGAGACTAAGAGCTTGTGTATGCTATATAGGATATAAATGATTTTCCACGACTTCTTTTTTAAAATTCACAAGATGGGGTATCAAACGCTCACCAACAAGGTGAAAGTTCATATAGCCGTAACCAACCAACTAAGCTACTAAGATTCCCGATTTTCCACAACTCAAGGTAACCAAACACTAAACAATGACTTCTCAATGAAAAAATGAAGAATTAACCCCATCATCTGAAATCAAATATTGAAACTAAAACACTCAATAAACTTGACATTGATGGAGAAAGTATCAATTAAAACAACATACCCATTATAATCCCACAAGTGGGGCTTGGAAAGGATGGTCCATACATATTTGTGAAGCCAGAGAGAAGTTGTTGTTCCTGATAGACCCTCTTGCTCAAGGAGAAAGTATCAATTACATTATAAAAACCCAATTTTTTTTTGTTAAAGTTTGTATCTTTTTGATATTATTGCAGACTGCCCTAGTGGCTTAATCTATATGACCTACTAAATAGAGAAAAAAACAACACCCAAAGAATTTTTTTTTGATATATTCACTATAGAAAACAAAGAGAAGTCAATTATTTGTTATGGAAACATGATTTCACTTTCTCCTCTTGATTTTAAACAATCAATTAGCTCTAGATTACCAAGTAATTAAAGTGAAAATCTCAACAACAACAACAAAAATCAATTTTTCGGTATGTTTGTGCTGTAAATGGGCATTGGGGTTTGCATAACATCAAATTAACTTACCAGAAAAATGAATTTCAGAATCACTGGATTCACTGATTTGTGCTCAGTTGTAGTATTTTCGATTTTTGTGTAGACTGATATTGGCAGAGTTGATGAGAGGGAGAACTCAAAGAGTTGCGGCCTATGGGGTTACTATTTGGCCTTCGAAACGAATTTGGCTTTTTGTTTTTTCGTTTGGGGTAATTACATTGAAATATTAACACTTTTATGTATCATATTGAATTGTGTCATATTGTATTGTTTTAGATCTGCTTTAGACAGTTTTTGACATAATACATAAACATGACTCTTAACTTGGTTTTTTCAGCGGACAATTAAACTCTCTAATTTTGAGTGTATACAAGTAGGCAATTAAATTTGTATAAATTAAAACATGTGTCCTACATGGCATAATACACGTAGGACATTACATAGGACACAAAATTGTCATGTAGGGTGTCATGTAGGACAAATGTGTCCATTTATCCAATTTTATACAAGTTTAAGTGTCTACTTGTGCACACCCAAAGTTAAAGGTCATAGTTGCCCGCTGATGCCAAGTGAAGGATCGTGTTTATGTATTTTGCCAATAGTTTTGTGTGTCTATTATATTGTTATTGACATACTCCCTCTGTCCCTATTTACTTGTCCACTTTTCCTTTTATAGTTGTCCTTAGTTACTTGTCCATTTTGACAAATCAAGAAAGGACAAAAAAAAAATTCATATTATACTCTCAATTAATTACTTTGAAAAAGGTAGAACTTTTTGAAAATATTAAATTTTTAATTCATCCACTTCATAATTAATAGGGGTAAAATGGTAAACTCACTATGTCAATAATTATTTTCTTAATAGGTGTGTCAATTCAAAAATGGACAAGTAATTAGGGACAGGGGGAGTAATACATAAATGTGTCATTTAACTTGGTTTCATTTCATATTTATTTCCTCCAACTTTGGGTATGCACAAGTAGGCACTTAAACTTGTATAAAATTGAATAAGTAGACACATGAGTCCTACGTGACATAATACACATAAGATACCACGTAGGATGAAAATTGTATTTTAGAGACATATTCCAAATTGATTACACAATTCAAAGGGGTTCCCAAGCAAGTAGCTCATATTAGAAAGAATATACATGACATTAATGTTAGTAATTTCTATTTTGTGGACTCACATATTAATACATTGTACATAGATATGCTATCATTGAAGTAGTCCATTATATGATTTAATAAAGTATTAAAGTTTGGGGCCTTAAAAGTAAATATCTATTCATGTGGGCATATTTTAGATGCCTAGAAAACCCACGGTTCTTTTCTTATGTCTGATGAAGACTTATTGAAAAGATACTATTTAAATATGAAAAGGTACCTTAGGCACCTTTCCTGAAAAGGCATCATTTCATATGAAAAGGCACCTTTCAGATGAAAAGACATCATTTTATATGAAAAGACACATTTCATGAAAAGAATCATTTCCTTAAAAGGCACTTCATAATCCTTTAAAAGGATTTGGTCCCTAAACTAGAAGATATATTTTTCTCTTTCTCTTCATCTCAAAAAATGAACACTAAGGGGTCGTTTGGTACAAAGATGCATAATGCAGGGATTACTAATGTATGGATTAGTAATGCATGAATTAGTTTTTATCAAGTGTTTGGTTCATTGCTTTCTATTTAATTTTATATTTGGTTTAAAACTCTAGAAAAAATTTCTTTCTTATTATACCCTTGAGTTATTATGAGATTTTATATTTCACTTAATTTGTCAAGTTAAATACTAAAATATAAAAAAAAAATTATTAGTATTAATTTTGAGGTGTGATATGCCACCATAGAGATCCTAGATAGCACGGTATATTTCTAATTTTTTGTTGGTCAAATATACCTTAAACTTAACATAGATTTAAGGCTACTTAAATTGTTCAAATACACGGAGCTTATTTTAAAAAAAAATAGTTCAAGTGGTCAATCGACGAACAACATTTAAAAAAAAAAATCAACCAAATATAACTAATCAAAAATGGAGAAAAAAATATTAGTTTGTGAAATCATCAAATTACATGGAACGAATTTGGAGAATTTAAAATATTCTCATATAAATAAATAAAAATGAGCATTAAATTACAAAAAAAGAATTACAAAAAAGATTTGGGATAGTTTAGTCATTTAGGGGTCTTATCCAAGGATTGTTAAACCTTGGATTAGTTTTTCCCTCCCTTTTCTAGGGATAAAATAAGACCTTGTATGAGGTATAACTAATCCATGGATTAGGTTAAATAAAGTAACCAAACAATGTTTTTGTTGGACTAAATTTTAATCCATGTACTATTTTGATTAATACCTTCTACCAAACGGGTCCTAAAAAAATAATCTTCAATGTTTGGAAGATCAAGTTCATCAGTTTGGAAGGTTAAATTCGTTCATCAAGTTGTTGTCTTCTTCAATGAAGTTACTGCAATGAAACAGGGTTAGTGTTCCTACCATTCCTCTAGATTAACATCTCTGTCTAATGAATTACTTATGATCTTGGGTGAATTCTTTAAAGTTTTCTAACAAGTGGTATCAGAGCAAGTCTTGTATACAGATCATTAGATGTGATATTAGACTCGAACAAGAGGTTCATGCACAGAGAAATGGTGGAAACAAAGATTAGCAAGACCATTAAGCAAAAACCAATATGCATTGATGACAAGCAAGTGATATAGTTCAATCCAATATTAGGAATTGTGTTCAGGAAGTCAAAACAATACATATGGAGCTACAGAAAGATAGGACTAGCTTGATCACATAATTTGATAATATCTACTTGAAAACTCAAAATTCCCAGCAGACAAGAACATGCAGAAAGTTGCAAAAGAAAATCTGCTAACTTTTATCTATATGATTCAACAAAGATAAGCAAAAAATGGCAAACTCATCACACATATTTCTCAACCAATCAAGCCTAATTTTATTTTTTAAAAAAAAAAAAAGAGGAGCAAAAGAGAAACAAAAGACTTTCCTCAACTAAACAAAAGAGAGCAACTAGGCAAAGATACACGACACCACTATATATTGCAATTTTAAATGACTATATAAACTTTAACAATAGAATTTATCACAATTTCAAGCTTCGAGAAACAATCAGTCATATCCATGCTAGGTGAGTTAGAATATTAGATAGAGAAATAGCAAATTCTAGATAAAATATGACATGATTTTAAAAGGATTACGCCATCTGAGCTCTCTTTAAGTCTAAAGATGCAACACATGTATTATTCAACATTAGCTCATAGAGGGACTACTGGAAACCAATCAGTAATTTCGACAATAGAATAAAACTTCCAACACGAAATAAATGTTTAAATGGATCCGAACTTAATTATATTAAGACGAAACTTTTTCAGAAATTTATCAAAACAATAGTACTAGATCATAACTATTTTAAGCCAAAGCAACAAAGAAAAGGAATTAAACTATATATCTAGCTGGTGCAATATAGTTGAATTAATCTACACAAAATATGAGATGTGCAAGACTAAGAAAGAGACTAGCAGCTAAGACTAATGAGATTTTTACAAAGAAGACAATTTCATATATTCAAGACTATAACCGGATATATGTGTACAAGGAAAGACTAGCTTAATAAATCCTCTTTCATTACTAACTATAAAGTTTACACTTAATCAAGGAACACATGAGTGAAACATGAAGAAAGCAAAGGCATATGGATTTATAAGACTACTGGAAAACATCTTGGAAAATCAGTGAAGAGGCAAACCAACAACTAATTCCATTTTTATAATCAAAGCAACACTCCCTGTGGAGAAACAAATGTTAGGGAGACCAATGCGACAACAACTATGAAATTAGGGACTAAAGATGATAAGAATCTAAACACCTCATGAAATTAAGTTTAAACTAAAACAAGCTCCTTTGTGCTTATAGCAAAGCAGTAACCCAACTTAGATGAGAAGAAAATCAAACTAAAACGCATACAGTTACTAAAATGGACTCAAAACTATATGAAAACAGAGAGCTAGAAAAATAGAACTTAGATGAACAGTAACTACAAAGAAACATGAGCAAAAGAACCATCAAACTGAAGAAAAATGCTAGAGAAACGGACTGCAAGACTGAAGGCCTTAACAGAGAACCCAAACAAACAGCATGCTTAAGAAGTGCATCTACTAAATGTTAACAAGCACTAGATCATAAACAAACGACTAGCTTAGACGTACAACTTACACAGTAAAGAAAGAAACAACACCCAATCTCAAAACTTAACATTTCTTTGTCAATTTTAGAGTAAGAAACATGCTTAGAGAGAGAACAAATGAAACAGTAACTCAAACAAAAGAAAATTAATGGCTCCTTCAAATTTTAGGCAAAACCATAGCTAAATTTCATTAAGCAAGGCCAAGGAAAATATACAATTAAACTGATTAATTCTAGCAAGACTAAGAACAAAATATGAGTATAAGATTTAAACTTGGCTTAAACGAGCAGAAGAAAATCTAACTATGCTAACATATTACTACAAACTACTCTAAACAGAATTCTGTTTAGAAACACATATAAAGAAAACTATAGAAACAAAGAAAAATTACCTGGTTCTGGGCAGCGAACTGGAACGACGAGTTCCACAGAGACGATTCCACCTCGGCCACAAAATTTTGAACTATTGAGCCGAGAATTCCCAAGCTTTTTTAGGGGTACTATCTGTAATGACCCTCCTGGCCATTTCTGTTTCTTGCCTTCTGTGTGTCATTAAAGCATTCCTGTAGTGACCCTAAGTCATTTATGACTTGCTGGGACTGACAGTTCAGTCATCTGGTCGTTCGTTTGGTTATTGTGCGAGTTTTAGTGTTTTTGGAGCGTATGAACCTTGAACAATCATTTTCAATCAAAAGTTCAAGAAGATGACATCGAAATTTAATTCTGACGATTCCATCAGCTCCGGAAGGGTCATTTTAGGCTAGTAGCATGGTCGGAATGACTCCCGAGGTTTTCAGTGTGAGTCGGTGCGATTAAGCGTTTTAACTTTAAGTTTAAGCCTAAGTTTGACTTTAGTCAATATTCTGAGTAAACACGCTCGGATGAGAATTCCATCAGCACAGTCAGCTCCGGAATGTCAATTTTGTTCTAGATTGACCCTTCTTTTGTGTTTCGAGGTTTCCGATATTTTTCCAACCCTTTTGTGGTTTTTGACTTAAAATGGCATTTGGGTGTGAGATCCATTTTTTGTCAAGCTGACCTCGTATGGAAATTTTGACTGTGCCATTGAGTCCGGAATATCAAATTTGTTATGGTTGTATATCTCGTTTGCATGCACGGGGTTCCGAACAAGTTCGGAGTGCCCCGTCGGAGTTTTTTTAAGTTGCTGAAAATCTGGTGCATTTCAGCACTTGTTCTAAAATTTTAAAAGGGCTTAACTCTCTCATTTCTAGTCCAAATTTAGTGATTCAAAGGTTCATCTTGTGGGATTTTTTGCAAGGAACGCGTTGGTGAGCTCGGAAACTGATTTGGGGTCCCCGTTTGAGGTAAATCTCGTAAAATACCTACTACCACGACCTTTTTTGTGAGCTTGGTTTGAAATTTTTGAGACTTGTTTTCTCAGTTATTTTAGGTCCGATTTCAGTGATTCTTAAGGCTATCTTGAGTGGTTTTTCAAGGAGAACATTGTGGTGTTGTCGGAATTCACTGTAGACCTCCCATTTCTGGTAAATTTACTGATTCAGCTGCTGACCCATTTCTAGTTCTTGAGAAAATTCGAGTTTTGGTTGCTTGTTGATATTGTGATGCTCCTGAGCCCCGAATTGTGTCCCATTTTGGGAGATGAGCTCAGGGAACTGATTGGGACCTACTTTTGGGATTAATTCTGGAATTTTTGGCGCGGGTCCCACTTTCCCCTTTTTTACCCCGAAATTGGTCCGTCTCCGTTTCTTTCGATTTTGGTGTCTAAACGACCGTACTAACGTTGTGATCCTATATTTGATAGAGTGACAACATTCAAAGGTCGTTCGAGAAGGAAAAGCTCCGGCAAAGTGATTTGGAGCATACGCGATCGGCCTTAAGGTAGGCTACGGCTTCCTTTCTATTAGATTGAGCTTAATTGTGTAAAAGAATGTTGATTGGAGTGAATTGGGAGTGAGTACCAGTTTCCTACTTTACCTTGATTAGATACCTCATGTTATGATCGATTAGCCATATTTCGGGTGTAGTATTATGTTAACCGGTTTAGTAGAGTTGCATGATTATGTGCTAAATACTATTGTATGCTTGTATGTTTGTTCGTCCTTAACCGTAAGCATGATGTCCTTAGTCTAGGTTAGGCTAGCATTGCCTTAGACTTATGACCCGTGTGGGCTGGATAGCCTTGACTTTTTGTCAATGTCGTTCGGATGACTTAGCTCCTTGTAGACTGGAGTAGCAGACTTGAGTCTGATAGTTGAGCCATAGATTAGGCATTATCGCTGCTTGCTGCACTTTTGTATCTTCTCCCTCTAATTTTGCGGTTTCAACGCGTTCTCGAAGATTCGGTACATCACTAGAGGGATGGGATTGAGATAGTATAGGCTTGGAGCCTTTTCTGTGATTTCTTAGAGTGGGCGGCGTTCCATGGCGGCTGTTGTTGGATTGGATCCTATCGGAGATACCATCACCCCCGGGATCGTTCTTTCTAGTTAGGCTGGGAGCGTATCGTTGGATAGGTAGACTCGGTGATTTCGGCGATCGCTCCCGGGCCTCTCTTTCTAGCTGGATTGGGAGTGTGCTGCTGGCTGGGTATCCCCGGGTCGCTCTTTCTAGCTGGGCTGGGAGCTGACTGCATGGTCGGACGACTCGCGATATCAACCTCACCCTCGGGTCCCTCTTTCTAGCTGGGTTAGGAGTGGACTGTTTGGTAGGGTGCCCCCCTGGGGTCACTCTTTCTAGCTGGGGTGGGAGTGCACTACTGGCTGGGTGGAATCTGATGTGTTATCTTGGTTACTTTGGGCTGGGAGCCTGGTTTTCTTCTTTCTCAGTAGACTTAGCTTTTTTGTGTACCTGTCGGGCTTATGGGGGTCCGTTCAGGTTTTATTTAAACTTGTGCACGAGTGTACCTTCTGGGTTTATGGGGTCCCAGATAGGTTTAGTTTAGTTGTACTTAGTTTATTTCTGGTATGCTCGTGTGCTTCTTTTTCTTATTCGTTTTGACCTCTCTGTGTCTAGATTCTATCATTTCTTCTTATTTTTACCTTTTTTGCTCAGTCGGCCTTTGATGCCTACTGGGTACCTGTTGTTTTGGTAATCATGCTACGCTTTGCATCTATTTCGTTATGCAAGTCCCAGTACCAGTTACTAGTGGTGAGTAGTTCCTGCCTTCTTTTGCAGTTGTGATTCGGAGACGAGGGCGAACACTTGGCGTTTTGGGTTTGTCATGTCTCCATCTTTTGTTTTAGCTAGTCTTGTTGCCTTTGAGACACGCTTGTTGTGGTCCACTTTTGGAACTTGTACTGTTTATTAGATAGCTATGTACTAGTGACTTCTATGTTTTGGGAGGGATTCTGTATATATTTATTTTTGTTTGTTTCCGCCTTGTTTTCCTTGTTTAAATTATTGTTTTCGCTAGTTTCTACCCTTACCCTCATTGCTTGATGTTCTGGGTTACGGGTTGGCTTATCTACTGGTAGGGTATAATAGGTGCCATCATGACTCGAGAAATCGGGTTGTGACACTATCAGGTCTCAAAATGTCTCCTTGAACAGTGAGAAGGAGGCTATTTAAAGGGGTTGAGAAATTTGAAAATCACAGCCTAGAATCGATGTGGGACTGTGGGTAATTTGAAATTCTTTAGAGGATAAGGCGTGAGTTGGAATTCTGTACGAAATTGTAACGAATTCGAATGGAGAGGATAAGGATCATTATGGAACCTTCCGAGAATCTTCCAGCACATCGAGCTCGTGCCTAGCACGCTTGAATTTTGATTCAAAGGAACTGAGACGGCGGGCGTCGTCCAGAGAGAAACGATTCGGAGCTGGTTGGTTCTGGGTCTGTAAGCTCGCGTCGTCTGGTTTAGCATTTCTGGTGTTGAGAGGATCAAAGAGAGAGAGAAGAGTATAGGGGTTATTTGGGCCGGGTCAGGTGATTTTGGGCTAGAGAAATTGGGTTTTCTCTTTTATTTGGATTGAAATGAAATGTTGAGGGGCCAATTCAACTTCAAAGGGACCTTGGTTCACATTTTCACCATTCGAATTGTTTTAGTTCAAATTCAATAAAACGGAAACGAGATAAATTATGAATCCAATTAATTATTTAAGCTTCTTAACTTCGACAACACAAAATAATTATTTCGAAAAAGAAAGATCTTTATTAAATTGTGATCAGTTTTAAAGGAAATAAGATGCGTACTTAATTAAAACTCTATTTTTGGTAAAACAATATACTAACTATTTATTCAAATTGAAAAAAAAAATTATATAAATCTATATATTTTAAGTATATAGAGATATATTTTATAGTAAAAATGGAAAATTGCCTTGAAAATGATTTCAAAAGCATTTTTTATTTTTCCCAAAACAATTACTTCAATTTGTTCGAAATTTAAGAAGCTTGAAAATTAATTTAATAGTGGAGGGCCAAAATTGAGTGTCAACAATAACTCTGAAATATAAAGAACTTAACTTTCTATTTTGCATAGGTATAAGAAAGTGATTTTGGACTTTAAAGTCATAAAGTAGGATCAGTTAGAAATAGACATGATTTAGATCATTTTACATTTAATTTCTGTATTTGATCTATGTCATTGGTATTGTTGATATTTGTGACTATTGATGGATTTAGTTACGAATATATGTTACGAAAATCCCTTTGATCCAATATTGGTATTCTCGATAGACCAGATTGTTTTGAGATATTTAAATTAAATAGCAAAAGTTTGTGCACAATAAAGTTTCATCTATGTACAATTCTTTAGAAATATATGTAATCCAAGTCGGAGATTGTTAGTAATTTCTATTATGTGGACTCACATATTAATATATTATACATGGATATGCTATCATTACAGTAGCTCATTGAATGATCTAATAAAGTAATAAAGTTTGGAGCCTTAAAAGTAAATATCTATTCATGTGGGTTTATTTTAGATGCCTAGAAAACTCACAATTCTTTTCTTATGTCTGATGGAGACTTATTGAAAATATATCATTTAAATTTGAAAATATGGCTTAGGCACCTTTCCTGAAAAGGCATCTTTCCTGAAAAGATACTTCAAAATCCTTTAAAAGGATTTGGTCCCTGAACCAGAAGATATAAGTCACGCCCCAAACTCGAGGCCCGCAATTGGCTCCTAATACCAAAACTCAGGCTCGAGCCGACCCTGCTGAACCATTTGCTACTAGCACATGACAGTCACACGCAATCAAGGAAAAAAAACAAGTTTATCTCTGCTTAAAACTAAGCCCTCGACTAGTAAGGCCCCTATCAACTGATCTATAAAAGAGCTACTTCCAGGAGATCATATAAATAAATAGCCAACTAGCACAGAAGTCCTGATTGGGCCGTCGAGGCCACCATGATATCTACACCAAAACTAAAAGCATGCATATATCAAGACAATACATCAAACAACTCACAAGCTTCAGCAAAGCAACAACCTAGGCCAGTATGGCAATAACGTAGCTATAGACCCCACACACTAATCTGCAAGCCTCTAAGAGTAGTAGAGATTGGCGGGACAAGGCCCCAGCCTACCCATAAAGATATATACAACAAAAGGTAACAAACCTCCCAACTCTGGCAGCTCCGGAGGAAAGGGGCTAGCCAATCGGATAGAAGTCAATCCTGCTGCTGAGGAGGTCTACTGGGTCATCTGTCGGGACCTACATGCATGAATACAGCGCCCCCAAGGCAATGGGGCGTCAATACAAAATAATGTACGGAGTATGAAAGGCTATAGACTTAGTGAGCAAGTATCATAATATACCAAAAGCAATCACGCAAGGAAATCAAAATTTTAGATAAGTATGCCAACCTGCTACTGAATCTAAAAATACAAAAATGATCAAACATCAACCTAACCAATCCCCCATAAGCTCGGCAGGTAAAAACAACATACCACCTACCTAGGCCCCCATAAGCCCAGAAGGTGCCAAATCACTCTACATACCCCTATCGGTAGCCCCTTGTCTTTGTAAGAAGTCACATAGCCCTTTTTGGCAACGATATAGCCCCGTAGGCAGCACATAGCCCTCTTAGGCAACATCATAGCTCTATGGGTTGCACATAGCCCTCTTTTGCATCAACATAGCCCTGTAGGCAACACATAGCCCTCTTTGGTGTCAAAATTGCCTCGTAGGCAACACATAACTCTCTTTGGCATCAATATAGCCTTGTGGGCAACACATATCCCTTTTTGGAAATAACATAGTCCTATTAGACATCATAGCCCCCATAGGTAGTTCATAGCTCAACAACTAACCACAATAGCCCCAAGGGCGACAACAAACAATTGAATAGGCTAAAGGCGAGCAATTTAGCTATAAATAATCTATATGAATAATCTCCAAGTCGTTCCTAACTTAGGGTCGTTCTTAACAGATTATGAGTCCCTAAAAAGGGTTTATAACCACTCAATCAGCCAACCACTCACAATTACATCTACAAGATCACTAACATAAACTACCTCTAAGGAAACATATCGACGAAGGGAATAACCTTAACATACCTTTCCAATAAACGCTCGAAAGATCGTAGTTCCTTCACGGAAGTTGTTCCTTGTCTCCTAAGCTTCGCAAACACTATATACACACAGCTTGTACACACCTATAAACAGTTCATAATTAATCTTAAATCGGCAGATTTGCCATATTGCCCCAACTTGTCGAAACATCCGTAGAAATTCATAAAAACAATCATAAAAGAGTCACGAGATGATTACCTTAGTTAACCAAGTTTAAACCTTGAAGAAACACCAATAACAACAAATTTATATCCTCAAAAATCAGCTCCAAACGCAGCTAATATAAGGGAAAAACGATTGCCACATGTAGGGATTACGTTTCTAGGCACGGGGGAAATGTTTAATGATAGAAATCGTCAAAAACTAACCTTCATCATGCTAGAACTCCATAGGAACCCTCTCTTAAGCTTTCTCTTTGGTTTGGAACTAAAATGAAATGTTTTCATGGCTTAAAACGTTAATAAGCCGACATACCAAATTTTTGACCCGACTCGGATTCGACCCGGATTCTGCCCCGACAGTCCCTAGTAAAACCCTCATAACTTTTTACTCTGATTTCGATTTGATACGGGGTTTTGTGCGTTGCAAACTAGACTCATAGGCCTTCGATTTAATGGGTAATAGGCCTTCTAACTCTTTATATATTGGGAGAAAACATCCAATACATTTGACCCAAATTTCAGAGAAATCTTTAAGAAGGAACTTACGATAACTTTCGCCAACTTTTATTTGCCACTTACTTAACTTCAAAACTTGAGATACAACCCTCGAACACTTAAAATATGACATACCACATCATTCTTAATTTATTACCCACCCTCCATGTCTTTCCACGAAGATACGAGTTAATTTAGACGTTTTAAAAAGTCGGGGTGTTACAATATACTTTTCTCTTTTTCTCCATCTCAGAAAAAGAACACTAAAAAGTAATCTTTAATGTTTAGAAGATCAAGTTCATCAGTTTGGAGGTTAAATTCATTAATCAAGTTGTTGTTTTCCTCAATGAAGTTACATTAATGAAACAAGGTTATTGTTTCTACCATTCTTCTAGATTAATATCTCTGTCTAATGATTTACTTGTGATCTTGGGTGAATTTTTTAAAGTTTTCTAACAATTTAGACCAAATTAATTACATAGTTTGTTGATACTTTGACAAATTTAGAGAATCAAATGTTGCAATAGCAAAGTGATCCTTAATAGAAGAAATCATCTACCAATAAAAATCTACAGAACATCAAGTATTTCTCTGCAGTAACGAGAGATAAATAATAGAACTAATTGAATTAGTAAGAGAGAAATTGGTGGAACTATAAGACATCATAATAGAGATCACTTATAACTTTTGCAAATTATTATCGTGCTCAAAGATGGGAATACAAGTGAAATCAATAAGGTGGTAAGTTTAGTGTTCTTTGAGACTCAATCTGAATTTGTGTCATGCAAGAAAGTAAACTGATATTGTTATATTTACTAACGAGGTAGTTAGAGCTTATAAGAGAGAATTTAGGCTATAGTTATAGAGAATTGTCATTCAGATATCTAGGATAAGCAGCCAACCTCCTAGAGAGAGCGATATATGCATAGACCAGATGATTAGGAATATAGCTATGTGAATTACTCGTCAAACCTAATAGGTGGTGGTATTAGTACATCCTTCTTGGTATCCTCTTATCTATCAAAAATCTTAGTATATTAGAATGATAAACTTCTAATATCCAAAATAGTGCCAAGAATTCATAAATGGACAACTAAAAAAGTTGACTTATGTTGGAAGGGCCCAACTTGTTAAAACAATGATTTTTGAGGTATAAGTTTATTGGTCACAACTCTTCATTATATATACCTGCCAAAGTTATGAAATCAATTGAGACACAATGTAAAAGCTATATTTGGTTAGGAACAAATGTCATCACAAAGAGAACCATTGGAGGATTGAATCTTATAAATTTGAGAATTTGGAACAAGGCACCAATGACCCAAGACATGCTAGGATCTAGCAATATTGAAGCAAGATAAATTATGAAATAAAGTCATTTTATCAAAGGTTAGAATATGGATATTATAAGGATATCACGGATAACTTTCCTAATGAAAGTAACGAAAAATAAATTTCATGAGTGACAGTATAGTTCATATTATCTCTTCCCCACCCGCCGAACTCTCCCAATTCCCAATCCTTAACCTTCTCACTCCTGTCATAATTTTGCTAAATTACATGTATATTCTGTTGAGATTATATTTCTTTGCTTACTTATCAAATATTAAAAAATAAGTAGGAAGCTATTTATTTTTTCAAGAAAATATTTTCCTTCTTACTTGACACACCCTAAATGTGAATAGCGTTGGGCTTATTTTGTTGATTAATGTATTCGTTTAATAATCTTAGTCAAGATGGTACCATTTTATTGACAAAGGCTATGGAATAGTCATAATATTTGTTGTATACTATAGGCATAGACAATTGAGCAACCACCACGAAATATTGACCAAAGATGATCTTTTTATATATATATATATATATATATATTTATATATATATATATATATATTTGTATATATACTAGTAAGATTCAAGGTAATTACTACTATTTTAGTTTCTTTGAAGATATAAAAAAAGAAAATTATAATTCTATATCCAGATGAAACAAACTGAATTTATTAAATCAAAATTGGAAACAAAAAAATAAAATCATATCAAAATTATATATAATTAGCTTATATATATCAATGTAGACTGTAGTAGCTTTTTAAGAAATCCAATATTAAACCAAAATATTTTAGCACGCTACCTAATTTAACGATCAATACTATTAGAATTTGAACTTGGAATTTCTAGCTGAAATAAATTATTGAGCCAACCTTTAATATGATGTTCGGTATATTCATCAAAAAAAAAAAAAAAGTAAACCTTATATATATATATTGTGTAACTTTTGCCAAGGGATTCAAGTGAACACCCTTACACCCCTTTAGACCACTATGAAAATTATTCAATTTTTTGACATAATTTGTTTTATCTTATTTAAAAAGAGTTTGCCCTTAAATTTTAAAAAATCTAACGTGAAGTTGTATTTCAAATTTGGAAAACAACTTGTAACTTCTTTTCCAATTCAATTTTCACTTTTAAAACTATATTCATATACATTCAAGTATAAACATTATTTCAAATATTCTTTTTAAAAAAATATAACAAAATATAACTCCACCTTCAATTTCCGCTACATAAATTTCAAATAAAGGTAAAAATATTTAATTGTGTGTAGAAAAAGTCTTAATAAGCTCTTACGTAAAGGGGTAATAATGAAATTTCAAGCTCATTTATTACTCCGTCAACAAAGACCAATTGGTCAAACTACAAACGTTCAAACTTGTGGACTCTTCTGAACTTCATCTAGTTTACCTATATTACCCTTCAAAATTAAATACCTATATTACCCTCTTTTCCAAACATCAAACACACAGACACAACAGGGGCTTTTTTGGAATTTTAGACAATGTGTTACATACATGACCTTTTCTTGTTTACTTATTCAACACGTTCCCCCTTATTAAATTAAAAATTCAATTCAACAAATATCAAAGTTAAACAAAAGACACCTCATTCAAATTGCTATAAATACCAAAGTTCATGCATAACATTCTTCATCCACATTCATTCGCAAAAAAAAAAAAAAAAACTAGAGTACATAGAGAGAAAAAAAAGAACACAACTCACACTTGCAACGTTCTTCTTCAATTTCTGATCAATTTGAGAATGATGACTTGTCGTAGAATGACTACTCTATTAGTAATTTTTGTCATCTTTGTTGCTATAACGAGTACTCAAAACCATGTAGAGGCCTCTAGAGTACTATTATCACAAGATTTTTCTGGGGAAATTCGTCTCGCAACATTGCCATCCATATATGAGAAGGCAAAGAACAACTTGGAATTTTTGCTTGAGAGGCTACCTTCAGGACCTAGCCCTAGAGGACCTGGACATTAAGCCAAAGGAATATTTAATGAGAAGTGTTTTTTCAAAGGGGGCTCAAAGGAGTACTAGAGTAGCATAGCTTATAAATATTTTATATTTTTGACTACATATATAGAGAGAGAGAAAAAAAATATTACATATAGGATTGTTTCTTATTCGTTTATTGTTATGTACCTCATTTTATTAATTATTCATTGTTCTGTCCCTTTATGTAAAAGATCAATGGGATGATGTTCTTGTAATTAAATTGTTATTGAAATGAACATATTATTAAAAAGATTATTCCAAACATATTTGTTAATAATCTAGACAAACGTTATCGAGGTAGAGATGGAAAGGTTAGGGGAGGTGATGGGATAGGAATGTGACTATGGGGCGAATTTGTTTTCCCTTGTTTCACTAGGAAAGTCTTTTTTTTTAAAAAAAAAAATCTTTAAGAATTTATTTTCCTAGAAAAAAAAATTAAAATAAAATGATTGACTAACCAAGTCTAAATTTTTTTAAAACATACTACATAACTCCTTACATGTTCTGTTTAACAAAGCAGCTACAGAAAAAAAAAAAAAAAAAAAAGGAAGGTATGTTGATTAAAGCTTGATTGGTACCTAGATTTTTCTTTTTTACGGCCCACCAAACACTGAAAAAAATATATATATATTCGAAATATGAGATACATGTTAATCACACCAAATACATACATATACATGTATGTAGTGTGTATCTTGTGTTATTCGTATGTATCTGAGGTACATAACAAATCTTGTTCACCTCCCTCCCCATCTCTCTCGCCACTCTCCCTATTTTAGTGTATCTGATAGCAGAAATACATTTCTTCATATATAATACAAACACTATAACCGACACTCGAAAATCCTATTTTGTTCCCCGAAAATATGTGTTAGCATTAGAACCTCCAGTTTTTTCATTAATAACCTAATTAATACGAAATCTAATTAATAAAATTAAACGAAATCTAATTAATAGAGTTCTAGGGTCATGATTCACTTATTGAATTGAGATTAGTGTTTTCACTACTTTTTGATTTATGAATCGTGATAATATCATGTAGTAGTGCTACATCTTATTTATAACCAACAAGTTGAAAAATTATAAATGTCAACCTTATTTGTTTGAAATTAGTTATTCCATATATGATTGAAATGCATATAAATTAAGAATTAAAAGGTTAAATATAGAAGAGAGAGATCACTCAAACTTCAATAGAGACATTCATTTTTATCACCATAAAATGTGAAGGGGGTAAAAGACATAATAGAGGGAGGGGGGAGGAAATAATTAATTTTGATTGATGGTATAAAAGATATATAATGATTTTGAAATATGAAAAGTGATCGAAATTTTAATAGATAACCAATGAAAATTAATTCCAAAATAATCACCAAGTTTGGCCCAAAAACGCGTGACATTTAAAATTTTACATATATTATGTTTTGTAATATAAAATTAATAATAATAATAATAATAATAATAATAATAATAATAATAATAATAATAATAATAATAATAATAATAATAATAATAATAATAATACAAAATGTGAAGGGGGTAAAAGACATAATAGAGGGAGGGGGGAGGAAATAATTAATTTTGATTGATGGTATAAAAGATATATAATGATTTTGAAATATGAAAAGTGATCGAAATTTTAATAGATAACCAATGAAAATTAATTCCAAAATAATCACCAAGTTTGGCCCAAAAACGCGTGACATTTAAAATTTTACATATATTATGTTTTGTAATATAAAATTAATAATAATAATAATAATAATAATAATAATAATAATAATAATAATAATAATAATAATAATAATAATCATAATGATAATAATAATAATAATAATAATAATAATAATAATAATAATAATAATAATAATAATAATAATAAAGCAATCTCTATGTGTGGTGTTATTCTTCTAAATTTAAAAGATAGAAAATGTTAGAAATAGCACATAATAGATATAATAGGGCTCCATAACTATAGTTTCGATAATTGTGTTCTATAGCTATAGTTTATTTGCCATGGAGGCTGGGGTTTGTATATTTAATATTTTTGCCCATTTGTATATTTCACTTGCGAATATACAAATAGGGTAGGTATATACAAATTCTATATTTATACATTTAGGAATTTTTCAGAACTCCGTTTGTATAGTTTGCTTGTCAATATACAAACGGCGTAATTTATTATGAATATTTCATAATCATACACAAATAGCTAGGGTAAGCATATGCAAAATTTTGAATTTATATAATCAGGAACTGATTTATACAAATTCTGAATATATACAAATCAAACAAGTTATACAAATCAGGCGAATAACAAAAATTGATGAAACTGTAACCGCAAATTATAATTTTCTTAAAGTGTGGCTATATTGCCTAATATAGACTAAATATTTGCTATTCTGCATAAGTTTTCCTTTAAAGAAGTTGGTCTCTGTGCTTTTTAGTTGAAGATATTTTTGGGCCTTTTCCAATATCTTTGTCTTGCTAATGGGCTGATTGGGCTTGTAGAGTTTTTACTTGCTAATTGGTAGCAAAAATGTTCCAAGGGTCCTTGACACTTTTGCTCTTATTTTGTGTTAGGTTTTTAATTTTTACTTCTTAAGATAAATAATTTTTCATAGAGCATGAGTTTATTTTTGTATCATAATGTTTCAGAGTTTATGATCGTTAGGTACAAATTTGAATGCTAAATATAAAATTTTAAAAACAATCTATTTGTAAATCTGCCTGTTTAAAGGACAAAAAAATATTTTTTTTTAATGGTCAATTCGTTCATTTCCTAACTAACAAGTAACAACAAAATTTGACTTGTGAGGGTTTCATTAATTATTTTTTTAAAAAAAAAATTTCAAAAAACTATTTTTTGATAAACAACTTGTAGACTAAAAAGTCAAACTAAAATTCATTATCGAAACTAAAAATTGGAATCAAACTAGACTTGAAAAGATAGTTAATAAAATTGAAGAGATCATAGTTTCTAGTTTGGTGAATAATAACTAGGTCGTCTAGATGAAAGGCTTTAGATTTTAAAATATAAAAAAGTGTATATTCAAAATTAAGCTCAATTTATATAACTCTAATAATAAAGTATTCCCTTTCGTTCCATTTTAGTTGTCCCACGTTATTAGTAATAGTTGTCCCGAATTACTGGTCAATTTATAAAATTATGATAGATTTAATTATATTTTCTTATTTTATCCTTACTATTAATTCTTTTTGAAAGTGTAAACAAGTTTAAAAAGTTCTAAAAAAGTTTCTTAAAAAGGTAAATTAGTAAAACTGCATTTCTCATTAGCTCGACTTTTCATACTAACTTAAATAGGAAAAAAGGAGAGAATTGCAATATTAAGCTCACTCTACGTCTCTTATTTCTTTTTCTATGTCTAGTTGAATGCTATTAATACTTTTTTTTTTGTTTATGAATTATTACTTAATTTAGTTTGTTACTAATACATAAAGCTATAGTGACATTGCCATTAATCTTTATTAATAATTTTATTTGTTTATGAATTATTACTTAATTTAGTTTGTTACTAATACATAAAGCTATAGTGACTATTGCCATTAATCTTTTCTTTTCCCATTATCCAAAACAAGTGCATGCATGAAAATATAGTAACTAGATGAAATCCTGTCAAACAAATTTCATCATTTAGACATTTTCTTATATTTGTCAGCAAGTTATTATTTATTTCAATTGAACATCTAAGCATATATCAAAAGTATTTTTGACTCTTTCAGTTTTATAATGCGGAATAATTGGACGTTCTCTTGAATGTCTATTAGATAGATAGTTAAGTTAACTATATAAAATATAACAATTTTCTTTAGTTATATAAATCAAATTCAATTAGAAAGCGCTTAAAGTTTTGCGACTTATTGAGATGAATGTATATATGATTAAAGAAGGTGACATATATATTTTAATCGGTTAAATTATCTATGTAATAAATACTTGAAGATATATACAAAAAATTTTAAAAATTTAAATAAAAAATATTTAATAAAAACACTTTATTGTGTTTAGATGCTCAATTAAAATAAATGTCCAACTAAAATTAACTAGCAAATTTCAGGAATCATCAATACTAAGCTTTACACAAGAACATTAGCATTATGATATTATTATCTTTTGCTTTTTGGAGTTGAATTTTTTAAATAATATAATTAATGCTTCTAGATAAAGAAAAGGATGAGAGAGAAAATAAACTAAATAATGTAAAGGGGACATTTACCACTTCCTTATCCAAGTTGTCTTCTCCATGCTAATAAAACTATTCATGTCACCTTCCAACCATATGATGTCTAATGTCTTCCCCACTTAATTGCTAGATTTTAATGATCATTATAAAGTCTCCCTTCCTACTTTACAAAAACAATTGCAACTCTACTACTTCAAAATTGAGATCATGTCAAAGGTCTTATATATTTTGTGGCTTTATGTTAGTTTTACTCCAATAATGTTTTTTTCTTTTTTTTTAGTGTTTGATATTCAGATTAATTTTTATTTACGTATTATAAGGTCTATTTTTAAAATTGCTCTTTTAATAAGATTTTTATTTTTATTTTCAGAAATTCCAACACAAAACGTCTAATTAAAAATAAAGAAATTCCATCACAAACCAAGTTGATTGAGTGTTGAGTCAGTAAAAGATTTTTCTTTGAATCGTTACGACGCTCGCTGAATGGTTCAAGGCATCAGTTCAATCATTCAGTTTGTATCTAAGTCGTATCATCATAACTCAACATATATTTGACTATAAATTATATGTGTTCTGGCTTTAAGCTATCTTTTACTCTAAATTAATGTTTACTTTGCATGTTTTTTGAGAAATAACGACTTATTATACACCATAAATATAAACACAATATTATTATTTTTTTAAGATATATTATTTATTTATATAAACAATTGAATTTATTTAAGTGTCATTGCCACTAAGATTCTCACTAATATCTAATTCTTCCTCTCTCTCCCCACCCCACCCCCACGCAACCCACAATCCATAATTTTCAGTGGCACAGTTCACTAAACTTACCTGCCCACTTAAGTTGCCTACATGAATTTCCTTCCTTAACCTTGTTAGTAGTTCCTTTCAAATGATTCAAAAAACACAAACTTCTACCTAATAATTTCTTGAAATTATAAACTTCAGATCCCTTTCACACAAGACTTGTTTTTCTAATAAAAGAAAGTTCATAGAAGCCCACTCTTTGTGCTATTCTTTTGATGTGTGATAAGACATTTGATGAGTCACAATTGATGAGGAGAATTTTCTATGCTTAAGATATGCAAATTACGAATACTAAGGAAGAATAAATTACTAATAAAACGGTCTCAATAGATAATAAGTGTGGACGTGTAAAACATGACAACAAAATTTGCACATACAACTCAAAATAGACTAATCATGAATTTAAAGGATATCTTCGTTATGATAAATGTCAAAATGACATAGAGAATCATTATTGTAAGGCATAGAAGGGGAGGGGGGGGGGTGTCCTAATTAATCATTTTACTGTAAAGTTGATTTTTGATAGAATAAGAAGATATTTGATTGCACCTTCAAATGTGAAATTTAAAAGGAATCAAATAGGGAAGGATGATTTGAATCAAAGGAAGTTCATACCTACTACATGTCAAGAAGTGTTTTGAAGGAGACTTATTAAAACTAGTAAACTTACTTGAGTTTTAAGTATTTACGTGCAAGATCACACTTTAAAAAAAATAAAATTCACAAAGACTGCCCCAGTAATAAAATTCACCATTTTGGATGCATAGGTGCATGTCTGACCTATCTAGTGCAATGTATCAAGATCACATTTTATCTGATGCAATCTATATCCACTATCAAGCTCTATAGCAACATTATGCTCAGGCTATGCACGCTCAATAAGATGTGACAATATATGTTCAACAATAAAACAAATTAATATCACATTTAAATATAATTATTTGATACTTATGACGAAATATAGATATTAATAAGCTACGCAATATTATAATATTCAAAGAAATCTATTAGAATTATCAACTAGTGTAAAAACACATGTTGAAATCCTTGCGGTCTAATATAAATACTTTTAAACTTGAAAACATAATTCATACTCAATCACTCATATGAACTAAATAATTTAAATTCATATGATAGTCATATATATTATGCTTTTAGGGAAAGTAAGAAAATTAAGAGTTTAAAATTCAGTAGTAGAAAAAACGAATTTCCTCAAACAATTTTCAACGACTGCAAACTATTTAAAATCATTAATAATGGATCCAAATTAATATTTAAAAATCACAATTTTAAAACGCCTCGGGATCAAAATCATGGTCAACTCAAATATGTCCCTTGAATCAAATGTCATCAAAACTAATTGCATGAATATGTTATCTATAAGCTATGGAATCTCATTCAGTAATCAAAATCTAGTTTTGATTTGAATTATCAAGTTAAATCGATATTTTTTTTAGTTCCTGTTTGAGTCTAAAATCTCAATTTTATCCTCTTAATTAATTATATAATTTCATGACTGAAGGATTCAAAAATACTAGGTTGTTATAAGAAATCATTACCTAGAATGTGAAGTTAAATTAAAAACTCTTTCTTTTCTTGAATCAAATTCAAATATTTATCTCCAAAATCCCAAATTCAAGAGTTAAAATATAATGTTGTTATAACTTTGAACTCCGACTTTTATAAGGTACAATTCCTTATAGTGAAACTCACCCTACTGATAATTTGCTTTAAATCATTTTAGAGAAAATACTTTTTAAAAAAAATTATTTTCCAATGAATATGGTTTTCAATAATACTTCTCTTTTCTTATATTAGTCATGGTATTTCTCTTTCACACATTTTTAAAATTATAAATAAATAAAAATTACTAATTAATTCTTAATTATTAAACTGTAATCAATATTGTTTTCTTTCAAAAATAATAAATTTTAAGGATAAAATAGAAAAAACAAATTAAAATTAATTCTTTCTTAATTTTGTAAATTGACAAAAACTCCTTTTGTTTGGTTTTACTTGTTCAGTTTCAACTTTGTTTAGTTTTACTTGTCCACTTTCAACTTTATACACTCCTTAAAAAACAATGATTAATATGTTTGTTGTTTTACCACAATACTTATAATAATTGATGTATAATTTTAAATCTTGAAATAATTTGGGGAATAAGCTGTACTTAACGTGAGGGTAAAATAATAATAATATATTTTTCTAAGCAAATACCTATATTTAGTAAATTAACAAAACAAAATAAACACAGAAAGTGTTGAAATGAACATTTTTAATAATATTAACAACTAATATGTGATCGAGTATTATTAAAATCATCGATGACTATATTATTATATAATTATCTGCCAGCTACAAGTAGACACGTAGTATATTTTAGTCTATTTTTTAATACAAGCATTGTACTTATATAATTGATCTTATCTATATCCAATTGACACTTGACAGCCAACTTCAGGTATGTATATATATTTATTAAATAAATACATGTATATATTTTTTTTATTAAATAAATGAAGGAGGGATATGCAGTTTTAAAATATGAGAACGTGAATTATTTAAAATTAGTAAGATGTTTGGTTTATTATATTTTTAACAATTAAATAATTAGGTATAAATCCTCATGAATTATCCACTAATTAGACAGTTTCCTGTCTTCCCTGCTTAGTATAGGCTGTCTTAATTAATTTGAATGCATGTATATACTCCCTCCGTCCCATATTAATTGTCATGTTTCGTTTTATAATATATAAATTTTAATTAAAACTCTATGATATATTTTTCACAAATTAACACTAAAAGTTGCAATTTAATTCAATTTAGCTTTAAAAATAAGTTAAACTGAGTTTTTTTAAAAAAAAACATGACAACTAATTTAAAATTCAGAAAATATCAATTTGTTAATGAGATAAAGCTTTTCTTATTCGTTCTTCATCAAGTCAACAGTAATAATTTCTTGTAATAATAATTCATTATCATCAATTTATTTTTAATTTTTAGTCAATGATTCCATCTCAAAGCACATCACAGTCTGTTATCAAACTAGCTACTTTTTAAATTAGATCATAGTGATATAATTCAGATTATGTAAAGTTCGAGCTTGAGGAATGAAGAATTATTCAATAATGTGGTAAGATCGATTTGAAAAATAAAGAATTTGTTTTTAGTAATGTGTTGTTTATTTCATTTAACGAGTCTTGATGACACAATTTCAAAGTAATATAGTAACAAGATTCAAATGTGGAGAAAGAAAAAAATATCTAAAGTTATCAGTTACTAATATTTAATTTTACTTTACCTAAAAAAATGGAAGAGCTGTCCAAACACTAAGTATTGATAATGGACAACAATTCAACAACATTAGTTTATGGACCACAAAAAATGGTGCTAAAGAAAGGAACTCATATGGCATGATATAAATTATTAGGTATATTTGGTATAAAATTGTAACCAACTTGGATTTACACAATCAATAGGCCAGATCACACATAACAAAAAGAATCAAAAACCAAAATAATGTCCTCATATGAATTGCATTTTCCTTCAATTAGGGCACCATATATAAAGCTTGTTTGAACATGATTTTATACCATGACTTGAAAATAGTAATTTGAAGTTGGGTTTTTTTATATATAATTTGAATTTTTAAGTTGTATTTTTTTATATATATAAATATAAAAACCTCACAAATTGTGAAAATTGAAAACCATCAAAACTTTACCAACTCTTATATAGTCTTACCAGATGAGCAAATTATAGTTTATAAACATGGTATCGAAATATCTTAAGGCGTTACACACTGATAAAAAGTCACTATTATTCCATTGGAATTTCCTACTGAAAAAATGTTCAACGACTATTTCCATTGATATTTTGATTGAATAGGGAGAAAAGAAAAAATAATACTTTTTGTGTTTTCACATGAAAAAAATTAGGAAGCTTCCTAGTTTATAGTGACAGTCTATTTTCCATCATGCGTTCTTTTTTTTCAGTGAGCTGGTTCGTTTGGAAATGGACAAAAAAACATGTTTTATAACACAAATTTCTCATTGATTTGCGATGGAAAAAATCTCTGTTTCTAGTAATGGCAATAATAATTCACATATCGTAACCTTTATTTATAAGTAAATATTTGCGATTACATGTTATTACAAATTTTCAAATACACATAACTTTACAAAATATTAAAAATAAGAATAACAATAACTAATTTTTTACCAAAAAAATAAAATAATAACTAATTTTTCTTTAATACAACACTTCTACTTGCACAAACAATTTATTCATGTCATGCATGAGTCATTTTCTTAAAACAAAAGTTAGTTGCATTATTATTCTTGATTGTCGAAACTAAATCGAAAGTGATCAACTTAATATTTTACAATTCAAATTTTGATATTAAAAAAAAAATGAAATAACTACAAATTACACTTTATCTCATATCAATATAATAAAAATGAAATTTAAATTATTAATAAAAAATCATATAATTTAATTTTCAAAAAATAAAACATGAAAACTAGTTTGGAACACATAACAATACAATCTCACTAGGGGTGTTTATGGTTCGATTTAAATTGATTATTAGTCAAAATCAAAACCAAATCAATACAGTCGGTTTTAAATTTTTAAAACCAAGCCAAACGAAAAATATTGTCGATTTGTATCAGTTTTTTTCGATTTGAAAGTAATAAATTTGGTGAGGAAATAAGCATCTTGATAGAAACAAACACCTAGTTCATGAACAATCCATAGGAAAGTTATTGCTGATTAAATTAAGCAATAGTAGGGTTATTATTACATGAACAAAGTGATTCAATCAAGAGAAAGTGTGACTATGTGATGTAAGGTAGGGTAGATAACAATAAAGTAATGGATTTTTCAAGTTAGGTTAAAATTCAAGTGTTGGACTTGAGAAAATGGTAAAGTTGGAGACTTAAGTTAGTTAAAATTTAACAAAATATTTGTATTTTTATTTATGAATAATATATAAATAATTATAAAATTTATGTATATAATTGCTTGGTTCGGTGTGATTATTTTTACATTTTATTTTACTAAAATCAAAACCATAGTATCGATTTTCAAAATTTAAAACCAAACCTAATCAAATCACGCCAAATATCAATTTTTTTTAACCAATTTGATTCGAATTATGGTTTAATTTGATTTTTTAACCAAACCATGAACAACCTTAAATCTCATCATCAAGAGCAAGGCAATTACTGGCTTTAGCAAGTAGCCATTAGTGACAATGACAATTTATTGATTTAAGGTAGGAACGAAATTTAGAAGTTTAGTTTTTTTTTTCTTTTCAAGTTCTAGTACTTTATTCTGTTCAAAAAATAATAATGAAAGTGGTATTTGATGTCTAAAGGGATAAGGTGGACTCAATCATGTGAAAAGGACCAAACATGAATCTTCACTAGAATGCCTTTTTCACTTTTCGTATCGAATTAATAATCTGTTTGATCAAGTTTTGACTGATAAAATATATCATCTATTTATTTTTTTTAAAAAAAATACTTATTTTATGAAGTTAAGTTGTTGCGCTAAGTTGTTTAGATTTAAAAAAGAATAAGTGTGTTTGAATTATAACGGAAGCTATTTTTAAAATTTAAAAGATACTAACTTTTTCAGAAGTACTTTTGGAATTATGATCAAGTACAACATTCTGTTTTAATATTGTTAAAAGTTAAAAGAAATGATTTAAAATGAATAATTAAATACTAATTGTTTCTCTTCGAAAACATTTTTTAAAAAATAAGTAAACTTTAGAAACTTAACTTCCATAATCTTCGAAACGCCTTTTTATACATTTTTCAAAATAGATCTTATTGTTTGTTTCCACCAGTACTTTAACAAGACAAATAGTGCACTTGATTAAATGTTAATTATTTTATTCAAAGGAATACCGATCAATTCTCAAAATTACTTTTTTCCTTTTTTACTTTTTAGTGATGGACCATACTTCAAAAATCTTAGATCTGCCTAAAACAAATACTTATCCAATAACCTCAAAGTCAATTGCACATGATTTGAACATGTACTTTAGGTTCTTAGAAAGTCCACTTAGACAACCCATAGATGTAAACTTGTGTTAAACTCAAGCTATTTACCCATAGCCTTTGGCACAACCAACCAAAAGTGAGATGTGAATTGTGTGTACCCTAATGAACAATAAAAATGGGCACAATTGCAACCATTTGATCTTTCAAATTTATCTAGGTCAATTTTTTCAAATAGTAAGTAGTTTAAATGGACACGGAGTGAGCAAAAAATAGTTAGTTTGTCCATGATTACTTAAATTTTCTTGAAGTACGAGGTAATTTTATCAAAAGTTTATAATGATTCTTTCCCACTTTCCCACTTGAATGAGCATGCTCTCAATCAAACCTCCTAGCCTCTAGTGTTATATTTTTCTTATTGACAGTTCAAACCTCGTGATCAATACATTGGTAAGCCTTTACTTGTAAAAGTAAAAAAGATTGTAGTCCCGCATATACAAAATTTTATCAAATTTAGATGTCCATTTAAATGAGTTGGTTGGCCAATATTTGCACCACTATAGCAAATGCATGTACCTTAATTGAAATATATGTCAAGCTACTCATAGACTTACGACTAAGATATATGCTACTAAGCTTATTTTTTTCAAGTGATACAAAATAGTAACATCTTAATCATTAAATAACTCAAACTACTTAAATTGCTTGAGATTCAAGTCTTTCTGTTTAAATATGTACTGTGAATTGTGATGATCTGAATAAATCTTACAATTTCTCATATAGATTATGTCTCTAAATATGTATAACTTTAAATATTGTATAACTACTAAAGTTAGAAACGTAGAGAATATATGTTCTCCAAAAAAATATCAGTGGCAAAATATAAAATTCAATTGGGCCTTTCACACACCATATATAATAACTTATTATGAGTATATGACCGTTTGGTTGGGAACAAGTTATCCCAGGATTAGTTATTCTGGGGTTAGCTATTTTGGGATAACTTATCCCACCATCTATATGGGATAACTTATCTCATCACTATAATATAAATGATGGGATAAGTTATCCCAAACATGACAACCAAACAAGATACAAAATTTATCCCATCACTATTTTCTTATTCTATCACTATTTATTTTTATCCCTCACACCAAACGAGAACGAGAGTGTTTAAAATTAACCAAAAGAATCACACCAATCTAAAAAGTCAAATCAAGCCAAAAAAAAAATCGACTAAATTTAATGAAGGAATACACTCATATTTAATTTAAGATTATGAAATTTTTAATTTTTTTATATTTAATTAAATTAAGATACTTAAATAAGAATGAAGAGACTATATTGATGTATAATTTTTTTTTTTTAATTCAATTCGAAAAGAAACAAAATATAGTATTCTCAAATCTTAATCATTATTTTATTTTTATATTCAAAGCAATCCAATATTATGTCACATGTTTTCAAAAGATTCTTGTTGTTTGTTTCATAATTGACCTTCAATTATAAGTGAATGTACTTTTCACTGTCATAAAGGCAAACCTTCTTCCACATATATATGTTTGTTTGTATATGTGATATAAAATTATAAATTTAAATTAATATTTACAATATGGCTTGAATTTATATATATATATATATGAAAAATATTACTAATGTTGATTAGAGGATCTTTATAAAATTATTTACATTTTAAAGGTTTATAGTAACAAATATTTATTTATAAATTAAACGTGGAGATATGTAGTTTATTAATACGGTGTCTTCAGAAACTCTGATATGTTATTTTTAAAATATGTTTTGCTCATTTGATAAGCTTTTATAATAAATTTGAAGCAATTTTAATTGTTTTCACAACTTATAAAAAAATTATATTTATGAGAAAAATTTGTTTTGATAATCAAATTTATTTATGAAAACGAAGTAAATGCAAAGAATTTAATTATTATAAAGAGAAACACATGAATCAGTTTTAATTGTTTGCATTTACTTCGTTATAATAAATTTGAAGCAATTTTAATTGTTTCTCTTTATAATAATCAAATTCTTTGCATTTACTTCGTTCTTTAATTTATATTTTTATTTTGATAAAGCCAAGAGTGCATTTTTATGTTCAAAATAACTCATTTTTATTTAATTGATTATTTTTGTTTAAATCAAATATTTACAAGACATTCTGGTATCGATTATTGTCGCTAAATCTTTAACTTTTTGTAAAAAAAAAAAAACTAGTAAAATCCTTAAAAATAATTTATCATGTTTCTTAGAAATGATTAAGTTCTTAGATAATGCATAATTATTTTTTTTGAAGGATACTATATATAACTTGACCAAAATTTTATGTTATTATATATTTCTAGAAGTCCACAAAAACCAAATAGCAAAAAAAAAAACATAATGAACAATTGACTTAATTAATTTGACTTGATTTCAATATTTGACGAATTAAATTAATTAATTTAATTTCCGTTTAATAAAAAAAATATCCAAACTAAATCACTAGAAATCATACTAAAAATATTAAGTTTCAACTTTTGATTAATAAATCTATTTAATAAAAAAATAAAACAAATTAAAGAAGAAACAAAAAGAAGAAGAAGAAGAAAAAGTTAAAGATTTAGCGGATACCAGAATGTCTTGTAAATAGGTGAGCCTCTCACACTAAAAAAATTTTTGGATAGAAATTTTAGCCCAATTTCTGTAAGTGGGACCCAAATCCCACTTGGCAAAATATGAGAGGATCTCATACAACTATTGTCTGCCATTAAATAAATTTTTTCATACATTAAAACCTCTCAACACGAGAAGGTAGGCTCTAAAGTACATGATATGTAGTAGATATTTTTATAACACTATTTGGACATTATTAGTATTTATTAATTATTACTCGCTCTAATTTTATATTTCTTCTTTTTCATATTATCTGAATTTTAAGATTTTTTTTATTGTTCAAAATTGTTAAAATGTAACATATAAGAAAAATAATTAAAAGATATTATATATTTTATTCTTCCCATTTTTGTAAAATAAAAGTAGAAATAATTATTTTTATGGATTTAAAAATAGTTGAAAACCTCATTAAAAAATGAATAATTTTGGGAAAAAAACTAATATATATTTTTTAATTTTGAAAAAATTATTTATTTTAAACCATAAAAAAGTGTTAACAATTTATTTATGTTGGATTAGAGGAAGTACTATGTTATGTGATATCACATGAGGATATTTTTAATTAATTCATGTGAATATTATATAATATCTAGAATTTGTTTTACTTTTAAATAACAAAAAGAGAGATTTAAGGAGTGATTGTCTATAACAAAGTATTCAAATTACAATTTTACTTTAACAAGCTGTCCTCATAAAAAAACTCATAGCAGTAATTTATATGTAATTTTAAAATAAGAGTTGATTTATAGAAGATTTTTTTAATGAAATTGAAGAATGTAGTTGTACTTTTCCAAATAAATTTTACTTTATTTTAAAAAGTAATACATGATTATAAAATATTGAAACTCAATTTGGAGTTGTGTTTCAAATTTAGCAAAAATTTCCAAACATATTTTTCAATTTTATCTTCGTAAATTTTAAATAAAGTGCTCTCTTTTCTTATCTTCTCTTTGTAGAAAATATAATCAAACATAATTTCATCTTTTATTTCAAATTTATAAATTTCAAATAAAATGAGAAAAATATCTAAAATATGTAATTGCTTCTAATTTTACATAAATTACTTTACGTTTCATTTTATTTGGCTCTTATATATATAATATTATTATTATTAAAGTTAGATTTCTAAATATGCCCTTGGTGCGTTCTTAAGCAAAAGCTGATCATGGGATATTTTATCCATTAGTGGACCCATTTCAAAGGAGCATTTACTGCTGCCTCTTGACATATCAATTTTCCAGGGTTAAATAAATTATTATATTTTTTATAAAATATATTTAAATTATTAATTACTAGCAATTTTTTTAGTTTATATTAAATGAATTACTATTATTTTTATATAGTTTAAGAAAAAATTCAAGAGGATTATTGCCCCCCCCCCAACAACCCCCCCCCCCGGCCCCTCAAACCTTCCATATTTATGCTTCAGAGATTTTTAATTATTTTATATTTTCGAATAATAATTAGAATGCCTAAAAAATAATTATGAAAAATAACTTTTAAATTATGTCCTAAAATATTTTTCTTAACGAGTGTGTCACACTTTAATAATTCACTTAATATGAACTTGAGAAGTATATTTTAATATATCTTTTAAATATGTGGATTTTTTTTATAGGAGATTCATGGTCAAAATTATTCTTTTCATCTTAAAAGGTTTTTATTTACAATTCGTTTAAGAAAATATTAATTAAAAAAAGAGTTTGATTATTTTATTCTCATTTATATCTTAAGATATAATCTCTCTTGTTGAATATTAACTAGTTTGGCTTAAAATTTTTGAAATATATATATATATATATAATAGGGAGGATATTTGAGATTGAAACCTCTAATTAAGAGAGACATAATTTTCCATCATTTTTTTTATTTTTTTTGTGGGTGTATATATATATGTGTTATTTTTGCTCTTTAAATATTCCCTCCGACCTATACCAAACACACACACACATTTTAAATTTAAAATTATATTTATTTATTTTATTTATTTTTAAATATATATATTATATATATATATATATTTTAAAAAAAAAAAAAATTTCAAATATATAATATATATATATATATATATATATATATATATATATATATATATATATATATATATAATAGGGAGGATATATTTTTAAAAATAAATAAAATATAGATTTTAATTCTCGAATTTAAATGTGTGTTACGTAAGTTGGATTAGGTCGGAGGGAGTATTTAAAGAGCAAAATATACACATATATAAGGGACACCACCAAAAAATATGGTGAAACAGACGGAATTGTGTCTCTAGAGGTTTCAATCTCAAATTTTGTGTAGAATTATTTTTAAAAGTATGAAACGCTTCTTTCGAATGGGCCCTACGCATTGCATTTGAATAAATCAAATTTTAATGTGGGTATGAAACAATTTAATTTGTTTGACCTATATTTTAGTTTGTTTGACTTACTTTTCCTTTTTAGTTCGTCTAAAAAATAATGCATTTTCTTTTTTTGACAACTCTTTAATTTCAATTTTTCATTTAATATATTTAATATCATAAATTAGCTAGTGTTTGGCTCCAAATTATCAAATATTCTTGGGCAAGTCATTCTTGGGTGAAGTTTCACCATTCGTTAGACCATAAATTTTGGGAGAAATACTCTACTATGTCAAAAAATATGATTTATACCCATAAATTCTAAAAATTATTAAAAATATCTTTAAGTTTGTATTATCATTTTATAATGAACATGTTCCGTTAAAAAATAACCCTATAACATAGTAATTAATAACAATCAACAACGACAAAATAACAATATGGACAAGAGCAATACATTAGTCACATACTTAAACTTGTCACTGATTCAATATGAATTATAACCTATTAAAAACAAAGTTTTCTTTTTTCTCAATCATTTTATTAGTTATTAATAATTGGGTAGATAAATACTAGTTGGAATTAATAAATGATGGGTGTTTCTTTTTATATAAAATATAAAGTTTGGGTAATTTTTTAATTTTTAAAAATTCTCAAATATTGAACCTGACCCAAATACTAAATTTTCTATTATTTGGAAATTTGAGAAATATATCTGTCAAGTAATGGCAGTGGCCAAACACCATTTTCCAAATATATTTGTTGCCAAACGGGTCCTTAGTAAATATCTTAGTACATTCGATATATCTGTGATTTCCAATCTCAAGATTTAAAGGTCTTTTTTACTTCCTCTGTTCTTTTTTAATTGTCATAATAAGATTTAACACAATTTTTAAGAAAAATTAATAAGAATTGTTTGACCAATACATTCCTTATTAGTAATTCCTTAATATATATATATATACCTCTTAATTCTAGAATAACTAATGTTAAGAGCAAAACTGAAAAAATAATTAATTCTCTCTTGATTATTTAAATTAACCATTATTTTAGAATTAATATTTTTAATATACATGACAATTAAAAAAATTATCTTTTTAAATTTCATACCAAATTAAAATACAAAATATACATTAAGGCGTTTGATTATGGATTTTTCTCCATTTTTTTCTAGAGTCGAACGGTTGACCATAAAATTTTGATTACACTTTTTTGAGGAAATTTTTGCAAATTTACGCAAATTTCAAATCAAAGATAACATAAAGTTATTATCACTCCAAATTATTCACAAATATTAAAATTAAGAAAAACTTCAATTTATTTTAAATCTAAATATAATTCAATTTTTTTCAAATATAAAAATAAAAAATATTTTTAATTTTCACAATAAAATAAAGAAGGTCCTATCTCGTAAATTCCGCAAAACATCAAAAACTCCACCTTTTTAATACACCATTCCCCACTTCTCTTTTTCTCTCTCCTCTTCTTGCTCTGTTTTTTTTTATTTCTCTCTGTACATTGTTTTCTCCTGAGAGAAAAAATTGTGAAAAAAAATGGTGAATGAGTTTATGGTTTGTGTTGATAGGATCATAATAGCAACAACATGTTTTGGAGATTCATCAGTTACTAATGGTGTTGGTGGGAGAGAAACCCTTTTGACTACTGATGCTGTAAATGTCAATTCTACTGTTGAAATCATCAATTTAAGAAAAACCCATCAAGAAAAAATTAGTAGTAGTTGTAGTGTTGGTGATGGTGGAGAAGGTTCTTCAAAGGGTAGTAGTCGTGTTAGAGAGTGTAGGATTTGTCAAGAAGAAGACGAAGAAACTGATATGGAAGCTCCTTGTGCCTGTAATGGCACTCTCAAAGTACACCCATTTCCCCCCTTTGTATGATTTTGCTTTAGTTTTACTTCAAATTTTTTGTTTTAATCTGTTTGGTTTGGTTGTAGATTTTGAGTTGTGTTTTTTGAGGTGCATTTTTCTTTGAAATTTTATGAGTGAAAGAGTCTATCTAAGACTGGTCGTACTCCATTTTTTTTGAAACTCGAAAATATTTGAAGATAAATTTTCAAAATCTATGGCGGAACTCTGTAAAGTTTCAGTTTTTTCTACCATTTTTCATTTGTTTTCTTAGGTTGGCTAAGGAAATGTGTGTTATTTCTATTTTTTTTTTCCTTTTTTGTTTAATGGGGTTGTTCTAAGTTAATTTTTTTTGTTAATATGTTTCTTAGATGTTTGAGTTTTTTTTTTGGGTTAAAAGTTTGAGTTTTGCTATCACTTGTTTTTTACTTTGGCTTGGGAAATGTGTGTTTGATTGTTAATGGATACAAAAAATTTCTTTTGTTTCTTTCCTTGGGTTGTTAGTCTTTCTGCAATATAAAAATGAAAGATTGATGCTTTTGATTGTACAATTTTTTTTCTTATAATATGAAAGAGTCATAAATTCACATAAAATTTTTTTGCCAACACCAACTTTTTGTAAAGTTTAACTAAAAAAAAAAGGTTTCATGAGATTGAGTTGAACATTTTTGGTTTTTGTGCAATTTTTTTTTTTTTTTGATTCTTCCTTCACATGATGAATGCCTTGTGAGTTATTTTTGTTCTTATCTGGAAAATCAATTTAGTATGCTTGCTTGGTCACCAAACTTTTTGTATTTTCATTAAATGTGGATTTTGAATATTCTACCTTTCTTGAACAGAAAATTTTACCTGTTGCTGAAAATATGCACCAAATAATTAAATGCATGACATGACAATAGTCTTTTGATCAAAAGTCTGTTGTCTTATTTGTGACCCTTTATGATTAAAAATACTACTGTTATATGTCAGTTATACTGGGATTTTATTTTCACATTTATGGGAATTTATGTTATAATTGATGATGGTATTCAAATGTCAAAATGTTTGAGTAAATGATGGTTCAGTTATTCTGAATACCATGTCTTCATGGATTGAGTAAATGCTAGTATTGAATTGGATCATAAGGACTTGTGCCCTTTTGGACTGGCTCAAGTTTTTTGCAAGCTATGTTGGTTGGACTCTTTAGAAATGCAGACGGATGCGTGTCGGATCCTTGGAAAGTAATCAATTCTTGGAGGATCCAACATGGGTGCCACACCCTTTTTGGAGAGTCCAAGCAAACATAGTTTGCAAGCATAGTGCTACTAAATTTGCTTTCGTTTTATGCTCAATTCGTATGTTCACATTGAATTAGTAGAGTTTGTTAGTGCTGCAGTTTCAGCTCAAGATTTCTTAAGGTACTATTAGATTGAAAAGCTGAGTATTGATATTCTGTCATCTATTGGACTTTGCAGTTTGCTCATAGGAAATGTATTCAGAAATGGTGCAACAAAAAAGGTGACATCACATGCGAAATCTGTAATAAGGTTGGTAGCTTTTAAGCACCTGCTTTTAGTGGAAAAGATATTTCTCTAGTCTCAAGTGATATTGATTTGTTATTTGTGTTCTATCAGGTGTTTTCACCAAACTACACCCTTCCACCGGCAAGAAGCAACCCTGATGTAATGGCAATTGATATCAGGTATGTGCTTCAGGTTGTTGGTTGTATAGTACTTGGCGTTTGCTTTCAAACAATACCTTGTAAAAAAGAACCTTTTTTCTGTGTATGACATCTTTAGAAGTGCTGGTTCATTGAAACTTGCTGTTTAAGTTGTGGCAATTGAAGAAGTAGGGACAAACTGCTTGATATTTTTATCTACTTCTGTATTCTGTGTCAATTGGTTAGTAAATAAGAATCAGTTGTAACCTTGCATAATCGGCATCCTTAAAGAAAGAAAAGAAATGGAGTACTAAAATACAAGACTCGGAAGACTTTTGTTGGAACCTTAAATAGATGCTTGACATCAGTTCTCTTGCCTGCTTTATGTCTTTACACTGCTAGATATGAGAGTGGCATAGTTCCGCTTCATCTATCCCTTGTCCTAAGGTTTATGATCATGATCTAATCTCTTTCTGGAATATGTTAAATAATATCATTTGATCTTTGTAATTCTCTTTGCCCCAGAGGCATATGATACATGAGTGCCCCATTGGAGTTGTTTCTGTTTTAAGCTTTCCTTGAGCAAGTTCTTTACCTTGATAGGCCAATTTAGTTGTTTGCGTGAAAATGGCGGCCTTGCAGTGACTTTGTTTTGAAGTTGAGTATATAACAAGCTTTCAAGAGATCTATTTTGGGATACCAATCCTTTTGAATTGTGATTTGGAACTCAGATTAGATCTTGTTGCATACATTTTAATGCCATCATATGCGGAAATCTTTATAAGATTGCAGATAGGTTTCAACAGAACCTAGCATTTGGGACATGATCTAACTACACTAATGTTAATACTCTGTTTCCGATTGACTTTTCAAGCTTTCTGACCTTTTTCTTCTTCGGTTTGTTTAAATCAGGCAAGCATGGGGACCAGGCATGGATATTAGAAATCCTCATTTTCTGGCTTTTGCTGCTGCTGAGCGTCAATTCCTGCAATCAGAGTACGATGATTATGCCATTGCTAGCAGTGGGAGTCTAGCATGTTTCCGCTATGTTGCAATCATTGTATGTATAAGCTGTGTAATACTTCTATGATACAGTCATTTTGTTTGTAAGCACTTCATTATTGAAGGTGGTTGTCTTCTATTAATGCAGTTGATGCTACTCTTGCTGATACGCCAAACCTTGATGGTCACAAGGGACTTTGCAATGGTGCAGGACCCATCTACATTCTTCAATGTAAGTCGGAATCATTGTTCATTCCATATATATTGTCTTCTAAGATAGTTCGGCAAGGAGGACTAAAGTCCCATCATTCTTTCACTAGCGCGTACTCTCGTTGTTTGTATCATTGAGTTTCATTAGGAAGTCTACTGCATCGTATCAGCAATTAGCATGACAGTTTACACCACGGTTCTGAGGTTTAATTTGTTCATTATGGATGCATGTACTATTCTTGTGTAGACAACTTCCGTTTATTTTTCATATATAAACAGCGGCACTTGCACTGACACTAGTATATTTAGCTGCCAATTATTTTAACTTGAAGCATGTCTTGTAAACTTCAGTTTCAGATTTCACTTCTTCAGCTGGCGGCTTTCCTCCTCCCTTGTTATGTAATGGCTCGGACATGGTACATGATACAATGCCGAAGAAGGAGGCAGGTATGTTCATCTAACCGGTTATCCTAATCATTCTCTTTCTTCTCGCATTGTGCCCTTCAATTTGGTGTACTTTTTAAGTCCATGATCGGCTAAATATGAAGTAACCATTAATCTGTAATTAACCTGAGAACTAAAATTGGTTCCTTGGCAACTTTTGCTGCTATGATTACCAGATAAGCCTTGATACAACAACAACATATGATGTTAGCAAAATAATGAATGACATAGGCCCTTAGTTACTGTTACTTGATGTCTAAGGGTCCCTCGTTTCCTATCTCCGTTTTCATGTTAGAACAGCAGAGTGAAAGGTCTTTAGGTTTATCTTACATATGCACGTTTCATTTCAGGGTTAAGATGGGCGATATTTGGTAGCATGATCTTTTGCAGCCTTTGTCGTCTCTTATGGGGCGAATGTTGCTGTACATCAACCTTCTCTTTCGAAAGATTGTCTGTATCTATCGTCCCGAGGTGCAAACGTTTAGTTAGCTCTTCGAGCTCTACATATAAGCTCTTCCTTAGTCTCTCTCCTTAGCTCGTGAACTCGGAAGCAAATGTAAATGTGAGGATTTGAGTTCACAGGCTCTTTTTTTTTATCACCTTTCTTCTGTAATCTTAGTTTTATTGGATGCCATTAAAACAATTGACAATCCATCTGAAATTTCTAATGGAACAAGAAGTTTTCTGCATTTTGTTGAGGGTAACATGCTTCACTCAAATATGTATATTTTATATCATAAGTTTATTATTGTTGACTTGTTATACTTTTTGCATAATTCTCAAATATATAAGTTTATAAGCTTATTATACAAATTCACAAACAAAATTAAGAAGTTGATTCTTGAGATTCGAACTGTGTAACATAAACCGAGATAGGAATACATGTTTGATCTAGGGAGGCTACAACTTCTAACAAAGAAATTAGGGCTGTATTCGTAAATTAGTTATTTGAGTTTCTAAATTACAAATTAGGAAGAAGCTGTGCTTAAAAAGAAGAAAAAATATATTTATTCAGAAAAGAGCATTTTTGACCCATTTTGTAACTATGGGGGCAAGTATTGATTGCAAGGGCATTTTTGAACTAAAATATTGACGGTAAGGACATTTTTGAACCAAACTATAAACAGAGGACATTTTTGACCCTTTTGCCTAAGAAAAAAAATAATAATTGGCATGCCTATTTTATCACACTATCCCTATTAATTGATATTTGGTGTTGGATCTTAAAAACTGATTTGGAGAAAAAAAAATAATGATAAGGGTGGGTAAAACATTTTTTAAAAAATGATTGTTTTCTCTTGATATTTTAAGAGTGTCAAGTAAAAATAAAAATCTATTTTTGAAATAAGGGACAAATAAAAGTGAACAAAAGTCGTACGTTAGATCATTTATTTTTAGTAGGGACGACAAATACTATATTACTTCTATTCTAATTTATGTGATGTAATTTAATTGAGTACGATATTTAAGAAATATGCGAATATTTTGCAATGTTCCAAAAATACCCTTAATAAAAAAAATTTAAAAGATAAGTACACCTTCGTAAACTTCATTCTATATATGTTATACGAATTAGAATAATTTTCCACTTATGTAGAATCTACTACACAAATAATTTATCTACTCATCAGCTACTAACAACCCCTTATTTTTTTAAAAATTAAACTAGATAATCATATGTTATCATTAACTAGTTCAGGGTTCAAAATTAGATTTAAGATTGAAATCAAATTAATCTTTCTACCACTAGAGACTTATTTATGTAAAAATTCGCTTTTTAGATATTCAAGCAAATCCAGACAATTTATGTCTTTTCTTTGCTTATTATAGTGAGAGATAAAAATCAATTTACGTTTGTTTTTTAAGTCTTGTTTTGGCACTACATTTCATCATTTTTATTTTATGATTTTCTCTAAAGAAAAGATAAAGCACATTCCATGAAACATCTAAGTGAAAAACTCTAAGTTAACCATTTAAATATGTCTTTAATTATACGTATTTATCTCAACAAGTTGTGAATCTTAGGCTTGTTTCAAGTTGATAAGTATTTTTATGTTGTTGAGTTAACTATATAATAGACATTTGAGAATACTTTAAAATAAATAAAAATTGAACTAAAAGTATTTAATAGGAACACTTTATCAGGTGCTTAATTAGTACAAATTATAGTTTGAACATCTAAATAAAATTTCCTAACACGTTTAAGGGACTATCTATTATATATTAAACCAATTTTAATAAAAACCAAGACAGAGTAGACAAATCTTTTTGCTGTATTTTGAAAAAAATTGAAGAATGAAATTAGGATAAAAAGAAGTCTTAAAGAGAAAAATCCCACCTTGCTAAGGTGTTGAGGAATTCACCATCTGAGTATATATAAAAACTTGGTTTACAATTTTGATCAAGTTATTGTCAATAATTGAATATTTTCTCTGTTTTAATTTGTTTGATCTACTTTCTTTTTTAATGTGTTTAAAAAAGAAAGACTTTTTCCCTCTTTAACAACTTTTTGATTTCAACTTTCCATATGACATAATTAAGACTACAAAATTAAAAATATTTTAATTACTTTGATATATCTTTAATTAAAGACAACAAAATTTAATTATTTTTTTAACTTTCTTAAACTTCATATCAAATCTAAATAAACCGAAACAATAGCTGCTAACTTAACCTTGACACATTTTAATCAAGATCAAATCTATCCAGCAAGCACTTAATGTTTAATCAATCAAATCCACTGTTGTATGAGATATTTTCTTTTTTATTTTATAATTAGATTGTCATGAAAAATTATTTGGAAAATGAATAATTAATATTAAGAACAAAATATATGCATAAATAAAAAAATACTTTTATCTTGATATACTAAAAGTGATAATTAAAAATAAAACATATATATTTATAATGTGGTAGATAATAAATAAAAATAAACTGAGGAAGTAATAAAGCCAGAGGTATTAAATATTACTCATACGGATTTATTTTTTTGAACACGTTTGGTAGAGTGTATCGGTAAAAATAATGCATGCATTAATTATATGTAGTAGTAATTCTTTGTTTGGTGCATTTTTTCATGCTACATTAGTTATACACTCTATTTTGTATTGAGGAGTGTATTACTAATACCATGAATTTTTAGGTATTAGTAATGCAAAGGATTTAATACATGCATTAATATAGTTAAAGACTCAATTACCCCTCAAAAGTACTTTTACATCTTTTCCACAATAATTGTGAAGGATACTTTTGTAAATGAATATTTTTATACAATGCATGCTATTTTTATACACCAAACCAAACAATGCATAAGAAATAATATATGCATAACTAATACATGCATTACTAATACACTCTATAGGGTATTATTTTTATACACTCTACCAAACGACCCCTATGTTGCAGTTGTAATAATTCTAAAGGTCGGTGGAATGATGAAACTAATTTAGAGACAAGTAGCATCAAATAAATGATTCTATGAGCTATTTCGAATAGTTTGAGGGTATTTCTGATGCCAAATACAAACGGCAGGTAACTGTGAGCTATTTCGAATAGTTCAAGGGTGTTTTTGACCCTTTGTTGTTAAGAAAATAGGGCGTTCTAGAATAGGAATAGTATTGAATAGACTGAGTTAGAATAACAATAGCACCCAATATTGTTATTGTCATGGTTTACTATGTATAAGAATAGTACATATATTAAATAAAATACCAAAGTTAATACATGCATTATTTTCTCTAATAACTCCTACAAAACGACCCCCCGACTACAATAGGAAGTTAATACAATATACATATATTGATATATCTTTCACCAAAAGCAAGATCACAATGAAATGGAACACATGATTAAAAAAAGGGAGGCTTGATGTGTACAAATTTACCAATAATCCAAACAAGAACAAGTTCCATTTCTAACGTGATGAAACCTAGATCTATCTCTTACTATAATTTCCCTTTCATAAATCATTGAAATAAGCTTAGTAGCTGTGTGACAATCATTGCAAACCCTTAAATTCTTTATAATTCTAATAGGGGCACCAGAATCAGAAGCAATAAGAGCATAAGCAATGGCTAACCTTTCACTATGGTAGGTAAGGGCATTTTCCTTCTCTTCCTCTTCAATGTCGAACAAAACTTCTCTTGTTCCGGACTTATGACCATGTTCTTGCAGCCTTCTGTGCATCTCATCTAGCTTCACGTATATCCATCTGGCATCTGGATGAGTCTTATCGCCAATAAGGAACTCGTGCATAGAACCATCAATATCGACAATGCTACTACCAGGAGCTTTGTCAATCCCCTGATCTTTCATCAACTTCCTTAAATGCTTCACATCATCCCACCTGTTCAAGCTAGCGTACATATTCGATAGTAACACATAATTCCCACTGGTCTCTGGCTCTAGCTGTATCAATTGTTTCAAAGCTGATTCACCTACCTCTAAGTTACCATGAACTCTAGCAGCTCCAAGTACGGACCTCCAAAGAACTGCATTTGGCTTCATAGGAATGGTCTGAACTATTTCTTCAGCCTCCTTTACTCGGCCTGCTCGACCAAATAGGTCTACTAAGGTACCATAGTGCTCAAGCTTAGGCTCAATGCCATAATCCTCCTTCATTGACTCAAAAAATTTGCAGCCTTGATCAACCAACCCCACATTAGAGCAAGCACACATTATAACTAGCATTGTTACATCATCAGGAACTAAACCTTCTAAATCCATTTTCTTGAAAAGTTCGAGGGCTTCCAGACCAAGGCCATGAACTGCAAGTCCTCTAATCATGGCATTATAACAATAAGTGTCTCTTTCGAGCAATTGATCGAATACCTGGCGAGCAAAATCAAGACGCCCACAGTTTGCATACATGGTGATTAATGCTGCGCCAACATATCTATTGAGCTTGAGACCATTCCTAAGCACATAAGAATGAGCCCATATTCCTTGACTAAGTGCACCTAAATCAGCACAAACACTAATCAACACCACCAAACTAACTTCATTCGGGCAAGTCAAAGATTTCTGCATTTGTCTAAACAGAAGCAAAACCTCCAATGATAAACTAGAAGTATCGTACACACTATCAAGATTGGATTCATAATAAACAAAATAATTATGTGCATAAGCTGCGAGTATGGAGTTCCACGAAGCTAGATCAGGTCCAGTAATCTGATCAAAGAGGAATCTTGAAACACCCAATTCGCCGCACTTGGAGTAGAAATTAAGCAATGAGGCTTGAACAAAATGATCATAAGGTGGTTCGAGGAATTTCAAGACATGGGTGTGCAAGGCTCGGCCATGTTGAAGCCATGGTTGAGAACTACAAGCCTTAAAAAGAGAAGGGTAGGTGTAACTGTTGGGTATGAGAGTGGTTTGCATCAGAATACGATTGTAAAGGGCTAACGCAAAGTGAGTTTGATCATCTTTTTTCCTAGAAAGTGACAATGAGATGAGGGTGTTGAAAAGGAAGATTGTTGGATTGGTTACATGGTTGAAGATGCTTAGAGCATAGGAAATGGTGGCATCTATGGTGGAGGATGAAATGAGAATGCGACTGAGAGGGTAAGTGTGGAAAATAAGCCCAGTTGTGATCATTTGAGCATGCACTTGCTTGAGGGTGGCTATGTTTTTGCATTGTTCTATGAGTTTGAAAATTGGGTGGGAAGATTTTGGGTTCAATGTATTCATGTGATGTGCTCAAAGCTTTGCAAGACAAACAAAACCTCTCACAAGTCATTAGTGCAAAATGAGAGCTCTCCTTTTGATGATGCACTGACACAGGATTAATCACACGGCAGAACTCAACACCAATCCTGATCATGCCTTCATCTAAAAATCAAAATATAACATCATCAGACTCAACTTTTCTACATATATATGTTTAGCACATAAGTGAACAAAATTACACACCAAATGTGATCAACTAGTGTTGGTACTTATACTTAACAAACACATTATTCCTAAATTAAAGCTTAATATCAACACTACATGAACACAAATCGATCTTGCAAGAAAATCAATTTTGTCATCAATAGGATCAACTAGTATTGGTACTTATACTTAACAAAACACATTATTTCTAAATTAAAGCTTAGTATCAACACTAGATGGACACAAATCGATCTTGCAAGAAAATAAATTTTATCATCAATAGGATCAACTAGTGTTGATACTTATTCTTAACAAATATATTCTTTCTAAATTTAAAGCTAAGTGTCAACACTAGATGGACACAAATCGATCTTTCAAGAAAATTAATTTTGTCATCAATAGGATACACTAGTGTTGGTACTTATGCTAAACAAACACATTATCACCTAATTTAAAGCTAAGTGTCAACACGATGGATACAAACAAGTTATCACAAAATTAAAGCTAAGTATCAATACTAGATGGACACAAACACATTATTAAAAAAAATTGTACTTGAACTTTAGAAATTTAGAAACACCAAACCTTATCTCCTACTTTGATAAAAGAAGCAGTATAGCCTTGTATCAACTTTTTTAGATGTTGAGCTTCCTCAGTTGCCTAACACGAAAAGAAACAATTTAAAATTTCTTTAGTGTTCATTATAGAGAGATTTCAGTCATTATTAACAGTTGGCAATTAGTAAACAAGTTTGTGTTGTTTTTTCTTTTTCTTCATTGTAGAGAGATTTCAGTCATGACATTAAATGCTGCTCTGTTTTTGTACTGGACATACTTGTAAGCAAATAGTTCAGCCATGACACCAATCTATGATAACAAAACCCAAACTCTTCGCCAATTGTCTAACAAAAAGTACTTCAAATTGTTATACCATCTTTTTATGGGATTAGTCTCCAACGTTGGCTTAAGCTTCATGCTTAGCATATGACTTAGGTTCCTGTTCAATCCTTTTCCTCCATCTGATTGAATTGGGGCTTGTAATAAAAGCATTTCCAAGTTCTCAAGCCATTGAATCGAATCAGATGATCAATAGTTGAAATGATATTCATTTCCAAGCCATTCTCACAGAAGCCATTCTAAGTTGGAGTTGAACTTGAGTTGTTTTTTTTTTGTTTTAGTGATATTTCTAAACTTTTTTAAATTTTGATTTTGGTTGGAAGTTGGAACTTTGGTTTCTAAACTTTTTCAAATTTTGATTTTGGTTGGAAGTTGGAACTTTGATTTTCCGATCCGTGAACTTTGGAAGTTGAAATTTAGGAGAAAAATTACCCAGACTAATCTTCCTATTGCCAAATTAAAGCTTAACAATTAACTCATACAATATCTAAGTACCTAAATAAAATTAGAATAAAAACAATAGAGTTACAAGTCATTGTAGTCACCATAAATCACTAACATATTTGTATGTATATGAATATAACTACACGTCATCCTTCTAGCATATCACAAAATCATCACTCACCGAATAATTCACAAGTGCACAACAATCAAACCAACACTTTGTGTATATATTTATATAAATATAGGTTTGCTGTAGAAACTTTAAAACTTACCCAAGATTGTTGTTGTCTCCCTCTGTTTGTTGGTTCTGCCGGACGTCGCTGCTGCTGCCGCCCTCTGTGCTGCTGCTGCTACCTAATTCTGCTGCTGATCGAGGCGGCGCCGGTCGGGATGGTGGCGCGACCTTCTGCTGCTGATCGAGGCAGCGCCGGTCGTGGATGGGTGGGCGTGAGAGAGGAGTAAGAGAAGTTTATGAGTGAGACAGACGACTTAGGGTTTTAAATTATCATTCTTTTTTTTAAAAAAGTGTTAAAATAATTATCTATATTTACAAATATTTAATAAATATGGATATCGTGAATAATTTAAATATATCAACATTTTAAGATCGATATTTATTAATTTATTTTAATATAAACTCACATTTTGAGCTTGATTTTATTAATTAATATTCAATATATTAAAAAAAACGTAAAAAATGGGGAAATTAGGAAATTTAATCGTAAAAACACATGATTTAACTAAGATGAGAGATGATATCAAATAAATACACACTTAGATATGGTAATACTTAGATATAAATATGTAAATATAATAAGGGCTTAAGCAAATATTTTGTAACTTCTACTCAGTACTCCATCTCTCATCTTAGTTAAATCATGTGTTTTTACGATTAAATTTCCTAATTTCCCCATTTTTTACGTTTTTTTTTTAATTTTAATTTTATCCTGTTCATCTCTTCTTTTTAACCTGAGTTCTTAACAACTTCATCTTTAACCACATCCCGGATATAAAGTCTGGCAACAAATTCGTCCTTTCATCAAGCGGACTATAAAGGCCAAAAATCCTAGGAATTTACAGGTTAATCCATAGTCGTTATTAAAAAGTTAAGGAGCTAACCATATACTTAGGGTAATTTTTTTAACACATATACAAAAATTTACATAAATTTAACAACTTAACATAAAAAGATAACATTTTTTGGGGGGAAATTTCGAGAAATAAGCATCATAAAAACTTACATGATTAACGGAGAGAGGTTTCCCTTTCGGAAACCCCAGAAGGCCTTTGAAAAAACTTCCAAAAACTTTAAAACTCAAACATACTTATTATTATTTCACAAACTTTATTATACAAAAGAGAATTTTTTGTACATAGGGGAATATGTAGGGAGGAACGGAAGTTGGAAATTTTCTTACTTGTTTCTTTTTCCACTCATTTTCCTTCTTTTTCGTTCTCTATTTCACTATGTTTTTTCCTCTCAGTCTCACACTCTTTATATAGACATAAGAGAACCAAAAGAACGGTCCTCAATTTACTACGTGACCTTAATTATTTTTTGGCCGACAACTAGATAAGATTCTTTTAATAATGCAAATCGGGTGATCATTGGACCCCATCGTCACATGCATTATTAATTTCATCTTTTGACTTATATTACAGACTCAATTATTATATTGACGCGTGCTATGTCAACAGTTTTTTCCTCTTTTGGAGGGTAGTGATAAAGTGACAACACACTCATTTTACATGACACGTAGTGGGTATCCCCACCTAACACTTCTTACATACTAATTTATATTACAAGACACGTAGTGGGTATCCCCACCTAACATTAATATTTTTTCTACCATATTTATTTTGTTTTGTTTTCTTGTTCCCATATCTTCTTTGTCTTTTTTCAATTTTTTCTTTGTGACTTCCGTTGTCTTCTTGAAATTTTTTTCCATCTTATCTTCTTGGCTTTTTGCCATTTTGTCATCTTGTCTTCTTATGCCATTCCTGACTTTGTCCCATGTCTCTTTTTGTGATGAAGTCTTGAAGTTTTTATTAAGTGTCTAAATTGTGTAATGCAATGGTATCAAAACTCATACCTGAGTCATTATCTTCATAAGGGTCTTGTGAGTCTTGAATATTATTTATCTGTTCCTCATCTGATAATGAAGGACTGTGAATATTGTCTTCTGAACCATTACTTGGACTAGGAATGTCTTTAATAATATGTTTGTCTTGGCTCTTGTCATGAAATTTTTTTTCTAACGTTTGTTGAATTATTTTTTCTAATTTTTCGTTTTTTTTCCTTTTTAATGAATCTTTCTGGAAATATTTAGGTAATCTCCTTCGTGAGGAAGAAGACTCTTCTATTTCACTTTTTGGCAAAGTGACGGCCATTAACGGGTTTGATAAGTCTTTACCGGTCACCGTTTGAACCGGACTAGCTATATCATGCTCCGATGCAGTAGAGTTCTTAGCATTCAGAGGGAATGCACACCCGTCTCATCCATTTTTAAGTGAGAGAACTCATGTCTTCTTTCTGAGTGGTACTGTCTGTTCCTGGCGAGTATTTACTCTGAAATGTCTCGAGTTGTCTCACTAGTCTCATATTTTCTTGAATAAGGATTTCATTTTTGGCATTGAGTCTCTTGAAACCCTCAGTCATGGATGTACAATGATCACAAAATATTATTTTTTCTGAATCTTTTTGGATATTGTATTGAGTTATTTGGTTTGGGCTTTGTCTAAGTGCTGATGAAATATAATAATTTGGCCCAAGTATTCCTCTTGCATAGTCTAAAGCTTCAGTGAAATTATTAAAACCTTTAAAAAGCGGATTTTTTATTCCATTTATAGAGTCTACTACTTCTATCAAAGTTTGGAAAACACCTTTAGTTTTGCCATGTATAACTACATAACATTTAAATTTATTGTCTCTATTTCTGTCTGAAAAATATTGGCATAAAACATTTGATGCAGCAATAAAATATTTAGTATCTTGTTTATTAGAGGCTATCCATAGATTGTCTACTAAACATTTTTGATGTTATCTAAATTACAGTCTGGAACTACTCTAAATGATAAATTACACTTAGGATATGAAATTAAATTATACTTACCAAAATAATTTAAGTAATTCTTTTATCTGTTTAGTAAATTCTTCAGTGTCTTCATTATTTGCTTCTATTGTTGCTATTTTTATTGTGTATTCTGGATTTATTATATCTAATTTACACATAATTTTATTACTTCCCCAATGTATTAAGGGTTTTTCTCCTATTATTTTCATTTCATCTAGTATTGCTATTATATTTTCTATGTCTTTAGGATTTTTTATTTTTCCTATAGTATTTATTCCTTTTTGAAAATTATAAAATTTTGTTTCTACATTTATTAAGGTATAATCTTTTTCTATGTCTTCTATGTATGTGTCTTCTATATAATTTTCTTCTTGTTTTTCTTCATATAGGTTTTTTGAAAAACAACTACCCTTATTGCCACAGTCGTCACAACATGGAGTTGTATTTTTTGTATTTATTTTATTGTCTTTATTTAATTCCTTGGTTGTAATTTTTCTAGTTTGTACAGGGGTATATGTTGTATTCCTAAACATCATTATTCCATCTCTGAAAATTAAACAACTTCCATTATTTTGTATAAGAAATTGTAAGCCTAAGACTAAGTTAGTTTTAATATTAAGATCTTTGACTAATATCTTATGCATATTATATGTAGGCTTATAGAATTCACTACATGTATTTATAAAACTTATTTGTGCTTTCTCTATATATTGGTCGTAGAGATTATAAGTTCCGTCCATTTGTATTGCTTGTATAGGTTCTTTAAAATTTTTTAGAGTATATAATAAATTATGTGGTAGTATCTTTTTATTAAGGAGACAACTAGTGCATCCTGTATCTACTAAGGCTAAAATTTCTATCTCTACATCTTTTATTTTTATTCTTACTAGTATTTTTATTGTTCCAAACTTTTTATCTTTATTACATATAAAGCTAGTATTATTTTCTTCTACATTCATTAATTCATTTTCTATTTGATCTAAATGTATTGTACCTTGTGACTGTGTAGTATCCTGGTCTATTTTTTCTTTTCCCTTTTCTAATGTAATTAGTCTTTGTTCTAAGTTATTTACTCTTGTTTCTAGAGTTATTAGTCTTAGATTAGTAGCCTGATCTTTTGTATTAATTTGTTCTTCAGTTTTATTTACTCTTTGTTTTAACTTATTTTCTATGCAACTAATACAAGCTTCCATATAACAATTTTTGCATTTTGCTCTATTTATTTTACTAGGGTACCATTTACATATATTACATTGGTTACTATCTATTCCTTTTAGTCTTTCAAACTCATGGTTACAATCTTGAGAAGTATTCATCATAGTATCTATTATTATATTATGTAAGAAATATTCATTTCTTTCTACGCCTATTTCATTAATTAAATTATTATCTTCTGAATCAAATGAGTATAATTGAGTATTTATTTCTTCTATATCTATGCTTACTACTGAGTATATACTTTCTGTGTCTGACATGTATTCATCTACATTTAATAATGTTTCTTGAAAATCTTCTATTAATTGAGAATTTCTACTCTTCATGTTATTCTTTTTGGGGCATGTATTTGCTAAGTATTCTATACTTCCACAAGTATAGCATTCTAATTTATTTTTATAATTTCTATCATTTCTATATTTTCTAACATGTCTATCTCTATTTAAATATGGTTTTCTAGTTGAAGATTTTCTTAAGAAGTATTTTTTATGTCTATAGGGTCTTTGGTTATATCTGGTTCTTCTTTTATATTTTCTTGTTTTACTAGGTTCTTTATCATAACTTTGGGTAGTGTATATCATTGCCTTGCAAAAGCCTATTTCATTTTGTTTTAATTGCTTTTGTATTTGTATATTTGTACATTTTTCTGTTAGTATTTCCATTATATGATTTATTTTTTGTCCTATAGGCCATAAGAGTGTAGGATTTTGTACTACTCCTTCTCTTTTGTACCATCTTTCTTCTATTTCTCTTCCCAAAGCTCCTGGTAATTTATTAAATAATTTTTTACCTAGTTCTTCATTAAATGTATTCCCACTAATAGCACAATAATAAAAATAATCATTTAGAAACTTCTTTATGTGTATCCAATTAGATATACTTAATTGTTCTAGTTTTATTACAGCATTTCTTTGTAATGTTACTAAGCTACTATTAGGGTCTTCTCCTGCTAATAACACATGTATTTTATTTGTAAAATTGTATGGGTTTGGTCCTAATTCTATTAAATTTTGAAATTCTTGAGGGTAAGTCTGTTTGTATGATTTCCACACTGCTTTACAAGATTCTCCTAAAAATGTCTCTAAGTATCTATACATAGTCTTAGCGTCTGTTTCTTGATAATTTTTAATAAAGTCTGCTACTACTATTCCTTTCCATAAGTCTATTACTGTATTCCACATTTGTGGATCATGTGCGGTTATGTTTAATATTTTTCCTTTATTTCCTCATTCTAGTAGTCTAATAGGTTCTTTTATAGACATTCTTTTTCCTGCTGGTCTAATATTATCTTTTATTTCATGGTCAGGTCTAATCCATGGTGGTCTAGGCAAATTACCTGTATTATAACTAATACTTGGGGCAGCAGTAGCTCTTTGGAAGGGACTAGCACTGTGTGAGCTAGTTGCTTCATCCATTAATTCTGTATAACTAGTTATGGATAGATTGTCTATTTTATCTTCATTCATGTCTTCTAATTCATTTATCCTATATGCTAAATTATCATCTCTTTCTTGACATATTCTAAAATGTTCTATTGTTTCCATTATATCCATTTTACCTTTTTTACATCCTCCACATTTAAAAACTGTATTGTTATTTTCTTAGTATAGTCTTTTTGCTTCTTCTATAGCTCTTTCTACCTCGTATCCTTCTTGTATTAATTCTATATTCATAAATTATTCTTGTTCTGTTTCTATGGTACTTTCTGTTTCATTATCATCTAATTCTTTTTGACTTGTATAATTATAGTCTGTAAACCTAATCGATGTCTCACCTTTTGAGCTAGTATACATTAAGTGTTGTTCTGGCGCAAATACTTTAGGTTTACTTAATTTATCTAGATTCCACTATAATCCCGCATATTCTTCTGGGTTTATCTTTATTGGTTTTATTAATTTTATTCATTTATTACCCATTATTTCTACTACATCATTTACTTGGAGTTTAAATTTTGTGTTACTACTTAAAGTCATTTTTCCTATAAAACCTATACACATTAATAAGTTTTTTCCATTATTCATTTCTTCATACCCTTTAGTCTGGATTCCTATTTTAATATATTTTCCAAATTCTTTTAAATTAATTAAAAAGTCTGGACTAATATAAACAATTCCTCCATTATTTGTCATGTCTACTTCGGTTAAGCCAATTATTGATTTCTTTAAATCTGACCATCTATCATCGTATAATACAATTAGAACTTTGGATCCTAAATTCTTTCTAGTTAATCCTTTTATTCCTACAATTATTAATCCCATATGCATTAACATAAGTTTAGGATTTTTAACCGTCTTTATGAAAGCTGGGTTTACTAAATTTAGGTTTGTAAAGTCTTCTCTTATAGCTGATATCTGTTCTTCTCTATAGTGTCTATATAATTGATTATCTTTAGATAAATGTTTTACATTATATAAAGTCTTAGGATTTAATAATTTGAGTTGATTTTGTTGGAAAATCTGCGAATCTCTATCTATATCTATAATTTCATTTAATTCTTGATTTTCTTCTATAGTTGAGTGTCGTTTAGATAATATTCTAGAAATTATATTGTTGCCTATTCTATTTTCTGAGAAACTATGTCTGCTGTCTTGGACTGTTCTCCTATTTGAAAGAAAGTCCATTTTTGAGGTTTTCTAGTTAATTTATGTTTTTCTTGTTTAGGTGTTATTTCTACTTTCTTAAGTTGAGTAATTAATTCATCTATGTCTGTATTTTTATGATTTTGTTCAGGTTATTTTTCTTTTAGTATTTTATCTACTTTTATATTTAATTCTATTAGTAAGACTATTATTGTATTATTTTGTTTAAGGATTACTTTGTCTGTTTGGCTTGACGGAGTATGACTAGAATATCCTATAGGCTCTTGATGGAATTTGGTTATATATTCTAATGCTTTTCTATAATTTATCTCTTCTTCACTCATGAGAGTGAGATCCTTTCCAGTCTTATGATTATTTCTTTTAAATGACTAATTTCAGTATTTATTTTTTCTACTTGTTCTATGATTTTTGTTATTACTTGAGTATTTTTAATTACTAATTCTTTAGGTTTTTCTATTATAGTTTTTATCAGTTTTTCTATTTCTATTTTAGTAGGTATTTTTTCTAAATTAAATTTTGTATTTAGATATTGAATTTTTCTATCTATTTCTAGTTCTTGTGCTTTTAAGAAGTCTAAATTCTTTTCTAATTTATCTAATATTTTAAATTGTTTATTTTGCATTACCTCTATTTCTTCTAAAAGTTTTATTATAATTTTGTCTTGTTGTTGAATTTTTTCACTAAGATTTATTGTTAAGTCTATTAGAGTATTATATTGCTTATCTTCAGAGTGTAGTATATGTTCTCCTTCAGAAAAATTACACTTTAAAATATTATTTTTGTATAGCGATCTGTATTTCTTTTCGGGATGTATTCTTAAGTCTAAATATTCAAGGTGTCTTAATGGATCTATTTTTCTATCCTATTGAACTTTTAACTTGACTAATTCTTTTATAGTATTCTATCCTATTCGTAGTATATTTATGTCTAATTTAATGTTATTTATTTCTCTAGTAAGATTATCTTTATGCTCTACTAATGAGTCTATAATATAGGTATCTTCTATTAATGAATAAATTAGATATGGTCTAGAGTTTTCTTTAGCTAATTGTCCTTCTATCCAATCTAAATATTCTACTAATGTTTTAAGAGTATTTTTAAGTTCAGATCTCTATTGTATTTCGTCGTATAACCAACTATAAACTAATCTTATTCTCTTAATATATTCTAAAGGCATCTATTTAGATATAGTTAAGTTTTTTCTTATATATTTTTATTCTTCTTTCAGAGTTTATAATTTGTCTTATAGTATAATCTAATTCTCTATTAAGATATCTTATATTTTGTTCAGATTCTTTAGAGTTGACTTGTTTTTCTAAATTTAGTTGTTGTTCAATTTCGCGTTCCGTAGTGACTAGTATGTCTTTATGGATTTTTTCTTCGTACAACCACAGATCTAATTGTCTATACCTTTTAATTAAAACTTGCATTAATTATCCTAATAGAATTGCTTTCTTTTTTAAGTTTTTATGTATCCAATTTATTCTCGTATTACACCAATTTATGTCACTATAGTAACCTTGTATTTCCCACCTTATATTATTTATGAATTCCGGATCTAGTATGTTATCTGACGAGTTTAGTAGTCTTAATATTATATTTATTTTCTATCTGTCTCTTCCTTGCTACAACTAATCTTTTTAGATTATATTCTCTATATAAATTCCAATATATAAATCTTATATTTCTAAATGAAGGATGTCTTTTCATCTACTAATATGTTCCCAAAAACTTCTCGCTCTGATACCAAATAAATATTACACTTATATATAAAGCTTAGATATAAATATGTATAAATATGTAAACAAGTAAGCAAGTATTTGATTTAAGCAAAACAAGTATTTGATTTAAGCAAATATAGTAAATCCTACTCAGTACTCCCTCTCTTATCTTAGTTAAATCATGTGTTTTTACGATTAAATTTCCTGATTTCCCCATTTTTTACGTTTTTCACGTTTTTTTTTTAATCTTACCCTGTTCATCTCTTTTTCTTAACCTGAGTTCTTAACAACTTCATCTTTAATAACACCCCGGATATAAAGTCTGGCAACAAATTCGTCATTTCATCAAGCAGACTATAAAGGCCAAGAATCCTAGGAATTTACAGGTTAATCCATAGTCGTTATTAAGAAGTTAAGGAGCTAAACATATACTTAGGGTAATTTTTTAACACAGGTACAACAATTTACATTAAACTAACAACTTATGAAAAATAAAAAGATTAAACTAACAACTTAAAATATAACATAAAAGATAACATATTTTTGAGGGGAATTTCGGGAAATAAGCATCATAAAAACTTACATGATAAACCGAGAGAGGTTTCCCTTTCGGGAACCCCCGGAGAGCTTTGAAAAAACTTCAAAAACTTTAAGACTCACATACACTTATTATTATTTCACAAAACTTTAATATACAAGAGAGGATTTTTGGTACATAAAGGAGTATGGAGGGAAGAAAGGAAGTTCTATGTTTTCTTAACTTTTTTCCATTCTTCTTCATTCTCTCTTTCACTCTGTTTTTTCCTCTCAGTCTCACACTCTTTATATAGACATAAGAGAACCAAAAGAACGGTCCTCAATTTACTACATGGCCTCAATTATTTTTTGACCGACAACTAGATAAGATTCTTTTAATAATGCAAGTCGGGTGCTCATTGGGCCCCATCGTCACATGCATTATTAATTTCATCTTTTGACTTATATTACAGACTCAATTATTATATTGACGCATGCTATGTCAACAATTTTTCCCTCGTTTGGAGGGTAGTGATAAAGTGACAACACACTCATTTTTACATGACACGTAGTGGGTATCCCCACCTAACATTTCTTACATACTAATTTATATTACAAGACACATAGTGGGTATCCCCACCTAACATTAATATTTTTTCTACCATATTTATTTTGTTTTGTCTTCTTGTTCCCATATCTTCTGTCTTTTTTCAATTTTTTCTTTGTGACTTCCGTTGTCTTCTTGAAATTTTTTTCCATCTTATCTTCTTGGCTTTTTGCCATTTTGTCATCTTGTCTTCTTATGCTATTCTTGACTTTGTCCCATGTCTCTTTTTGTGATGAAGTCTTGAAATTTTTATCAAGTGTCTAAATTGTGTAATGCAATGGTATCAAAACTCATGCCTGAGTCATTATCTTCATAAGGGTCTTGTAAGTCTTGAATATTATTTATCTATTCCTCGTCTGATAATGAAGGACTATGAATATTGTCTTCTGAACCATTACTTGGACTAGGAATGTCTTTAATAATAAGTTTGTCTTGGCTCTTGTCTTGAAATTTTTTTTCTAACGTTTGTTGAATTATTTTTTCTAATTTTTTATTTTTTTTCTTTTTTAATGAATCTTTCTGGAAATATTTATGTAATCTCCTTCGTGAGGAAGAAGACTTCTCTATTTCACTTTTTGGCAAAGTGACAGCCATTAACGGGTTTGATAAGTCTTTAGCGGTCACTGTTTGAACCGGACTAGCTGTATCATGCTCTGATGCAGTAGAGTTCTTAGCATTCAGAGGGGAATGCACACCCGTCTCATCCATTTTTAAGTTAGATGGAGAACTCATGTGTTCTTTCTGAGTGGTACTGTCTGTTCCTGGCAAGTATTTGCTCTGAAATGTCTCGAGTTGTCTCACTAGTCTCATATTTTCTTGAATAAGGATTTCCTTTTTGGCATTGAGTCTCTTGAAACCCTCAGTCATGGATGTACAATGATCATAAAATATTATTTTTTCTGAATCTTTTTGGATATTGTATTGAGGTATTTGGTTTGGGCTTTGTCTAAGTGCTGGTGAAATATAATAATTTCGCCCAAGTATTTCTCTTGCATAGTCTAAAGCTTCAGTGAAATTATTAAAACCTTTAAAAAGCAGATTTTTTTATTCCATTTATAGAGTCTACTACTTCTATCCAAGTTTGGAAAACACCTTTAGTTTTGCCATGTATAACTACATAGCATTTAAATTTATGGTCTCTATTTCTGTCTGAAAAATATTGGCATAAAGCATTTGATGCAGCAATAAAATATTTAGTATCTTGTTTATTATAGACTATCCATAGATTGTCTACTAAGCATTATTGAGGTTTATCTAAATTACAGTCTGGAACAATTCTAAATGATAAATTACACTTAGGATATGAAATTAAATTATACCTACCAAAATAAATTCTCTCCATTAAGTTGTCTGTTGTACTTAATGGTCTGAAATTTTGTCTTCCTAATAATGTCTGTGCATAAGAGTCTGACTGGGCAATACCTTTGCCTTTGTCGATTGTCTGTTGGCCCATTGATCTCATGCTGAAATAAGTATTAGTTAGTCTTTAATTGTAGTCTACTTAATTTATCGGCTAAGTCATTGTCTTTTCCTTTAATATATTCAAAAACAATGTTATTGTATATAGATATTATATCTAGAAAGTTTAACCATCGTCTTTTACTACTAGCCTTACTATTTATTTTTTCATGGAACTTAACTATCTCTTCGCAGTCTGTTCTTACTAATACTTCATTTTTGTTTAAAATGTATAATTTAAAACTATTTAATCCATATATTACAGCTAACACTTCTGCGTCTATACTACTTATATTTCCTTTTTCTTTGTATTGTCCGCTTTGGTAGACACATATTTTTTCTTCATTTTTTGGACTATATTTATTTGGTCTTGATTTTAAAATGGCTCCCCATCCTAATTTACTACCATCTGTTTGGACTATTAAATAATCTGACTCTAGGGGTATTTGTAAGTCTGGTATATTTTTAACTTTATCCTTAATTTGTTGAACTAATTTAATGTCTTCTATATTAAAGTGTTTTTGTCCTTTACTACTTGTCTTTGCATATAATGGACCTGCTATTTTTCCTAAGTCTTGAATAAAATTTCTCGCATAATTTACTAATCCTAAGAATTTTTGTAATTCTTTTGTATTATCTAACTTATCTGGCATTTCTAATACTTTTTTAGCTATATGTGTTTGTAATTTTACTTTTGCTTCTCCTAAAGTTACTCTTAAGAAATTTATATGTGTCTTACGTAGTTTCATTTTTTTTTACTAATTATTATTCTGTATTCTACAAATAATCTAAATACTGTCTGTAGGTGTCCTAAATGTTCTTGTAAATTTTTACTAAATACTAAAATATCGTCTACAAAGTTCTTGTAGTCTCCAAACATATCATCCATCTTTCTTTGGAAGATAGGCGGAGCTGTCTTTAAACCAAAAGGCATGGCTAGCCACTCAAAATGTCCTTCAGGACAAGTGAAGGCTGTCCTTTCTATGCTTTTCGGGTGCATTTTTACCTGCCAAGATATCTGATTCTGATCAAATTTACTAAATATCTTTTTACCTTGTATTCTATTGATTAACTCGTTTTTGTCTGGTAATTTATATGCATCTGTTCTAGTATTGTCATTTAACCTCTTATAATTTATTACCATGCGAACTTTTCCTCTTACTTGTTCACTATGATTTCTAACCATAAAAGCTGCTGATCTATGGCTAGAGGTAGATCTTTTTATTACTTCTAATTTTAATAATTCTTTAATCTGTTTAGTAAATTCTTCAGTGTATTCATTATTTGCTTATATTGTTGCTGTTTTTATAGTATATTCTGGATTTATTTTGTCTAGTTTACACATAATTTTATTACTTTCCCAGTGTATTAAGGGTTTTTCTCCTATTATTTCCATTTCATCTAATATTGCTATTATATTGTCTAAGTCTTGAGGATTTTTTATTTTTCCTATAGTATTTATTCCTTTTTGAAAATTATAAAATTTTGTTTGTACATTTATTAATGTATAGTCTTTTTCTATGTCTTCTATGTATGTATCTTCTATATAATTTTCTTCTTGTTTTTCTTCATTTAGGTGTTTTGAACAACTGCCTTTATTGCCACAGTCGTCACAACATGAAGTTGCTATTTTATTCATTATTTTATTGTCTTTATTATTAGGCAATTCTTTGGTTGAGATTTTATTAATTTGTACCGGAGTTTATGTTGTATTTCTAAACAACATTATTCCATCTTTAGAAAATAAACAACTTCCATTATTTTGTATAAGAAACTGTAAACCTAATACTAAGTTAGTTTTAATATTAAGATCTCTTACTAATATTTTATACATATTGTATGTTGGTTTATAGAATTCGTTGCAAGTGTTTATAAAACTTATTTGTGCTTTTTCTATATACTGGTCGTAAAGATTATATGTTCCATCCATTTGTATTGCTTGTATAGGTTCTTCGAAATTTTTTAGAGTATATAATAAATTATGTGGTAGTATCTTTTTATTAAGGAGGCAGCTAGTGCATCCTGTGTCTACTAAGGCTAAAGTTTCTATCTCTACATCTTTTATTTTTATTCTTACTAGTATTTTTATTGTTCCAAACTTTTTATCTCCATTACATATAAAACTAGTATTATTTTCTTCTACATTCATTAATTCATTTTCTATTTGATCTAAATGTATTGTACCTTGTGACTGTGTATTCTCCTCGTGTATTTTTTCTTTTTCTTTTTCTAATTTAGTTATTCTTTTTTCTAATTCATTTATTCTTGTTTCTAGGGTTATTAGTCATAGATTAGTAGCCTGGTCTTTTATATGAACTTGTTCTTCAGTTTTATTTACTCTTTGTTTTAACTTATTTTCTATGAAACTAATACAGGCTTCCATATAACAATTTTTACATTTTGCTCTATTTATTTTACTAGGATACCATTTACATATATTACATTGGTTACTATCTATTCCTTTCCATAAGTCTATTACTGTATTCCACATTTGTGGATCATGTGTAGCTATATTTAATATTTTTTCTTTATTTCCTCCTTCTTGTAGTTTAATAGGTTCTTCTATAGGCATTATTTTTCCTGCTGGTCTAATATTATTTTTTATTTCTTGGTCAGGTCTAATCCATGGCCGTCTAGGCAAATTACTTGTATTATAACTAATACTTGGGGCAACAGTAGTTCTTTGGAACGGACTAGCACTATGTGAACTAGTTGCTTCATCCACTAATTCCGTATAACTAGTTATGGATAGATTGTCTATTTTATCTTAATTCATATCTTCTAATTCATTTATACTATATGCTAAATTATCATCTTTTTCTTGACATATTCTAAAATGTTCTATTGTTTCCATTATATCCATTTTACCTTTTTTACATCCTCTACATTTAAAAACCGTATTGTTATTTTTCTTGGTATAGTCTTTTTGCTTCTTCTATAGCTCTTTCTAACTCGTATCCTTCTTGTATTAATTCTATATTCATAAATTCTTCTTGTTCTGTATCTATGGTGCTTTCAGTTTCATTATCATCTAATTCTTTTTGACTTGTGTAATTATAGTCTGTAAACCTAATCGATGTCTCTCCTTTTGAGTGAGTGTACATTAAGTGTTGTTCTGGCGCAAATACTTTTAGTTTACTTAGTTTATCTAAATTCCATTCTAATCCTGCATATTCTTTTGGATTTATCTTTAGTGGTTTTATTAGTTTTATTCCTTTATTACCCATTATTTCTACTATATTTGTTTACTTGGAGTTTAAATTTTGTGTTACTACTTAAAGTCATTTTTCCTATAAAACCTATACACATTAATAAGTTTTTTCCATTATTCATTTCTTCGTACTCTTTAGTCTGGATTCCTATTTTAATATGTTTTCCAAATTAATTTCAGTATTTATTTTTTCTACTTGTTTTATAATTTTGGTTACTACTTGAGTATTTTTAATTTCTAATTCTTTAGGCTTTTCTATTATAGTTTTTACTAGTTTTTCTATTTCTATTTTAGTAGGTATTTTTTCTAAATTAAATTTTGTATTTATATATTGAATTTTTCTATCTATTTCTAGTTCTTGTGCTTTTAAGAAGTCTAAATTCTTTTCTAATTTATCTAATATTTTAATTTGTTTTTTTTGTACTACTTGTATTTCTTCTAAAAATTTTATTATAATGTTGTCTTGTTGTTGAATTTTTTCACTAAGATTTATTGTTAAATCTATTAAAGTATTATATTGCTTATCTTCAGAGTGTAGTATATGTTCTCCTTCAGAAAAATTACACTTTAAATTATTATTTTTGTATAGCGATCGGTATTTCTTTTCGGGATGTATTTTTAAGTCTAAATATTCAAGATGTCTTAACAGATTTATTTTTCTATCCTAGTGAACTTTTAACTCGACTAATTCTTTTATAGTATTCTATCCTATTCGTAGTATATTTTAGATCTAATTTAATGCTATTTATTTCTCTAGTAAGATTATCTTTAAGCTCTACTAATGAGTCTATAATATAGGTATCTTCTATTAATGAATAAATTAGATATGGTCTAGAGTTTTCTTTAGCTAATTGTCCTTCTGTCCAATCTAAATATTCTACTAATGTTTTAAGAGTATTTTTAAGTTCAGATCTATATTGTATTTCGTCGTATAACCAACTATAAACTAATCTTATTCTCTTAATATATTCTAAAGGCATGTATATTTATCCAAATTGTATTTTTTCAAGTCTTTTTACATATCTTCTTATTCTTAGTTTAGAATTTTCAATCTGTCGCTCAATATGGTTTAATTCCCTATTAAGATAATTTATGTCGTAAAATGATTCTTCTAGGGTTAATTGTCGTCTTATTTCTAATTCTCTGTCTAAAAGGTATGTTTTATCTAATTTTTCTTCTATAAGCCACTGAGTTACTTGTCTATACCTTCTAGCTATGATTTGCATTAATTATCCTAACAAAGTTGCTTCCTTTTTTAAGTTTTTATGTATCTAATTTATTCTCGTATTACACCAATCTATATCACTATAGTAACCTTGTATTTCCCACCTTATATGATTTATGAATTTCGGATCTAATATGTTATCTAAATATTTAGTAGTCTTAATATTATATTTATTTTCTATTTGTCTCTTCCTTGCTACAACTACTCTTTTTATATTTTATTCTCTATATAAATTCCAATATATAAATCTTATATTTCTAAATGAAGGATGTCTTTTCATCTACTAATATGTTCCAAATAACTTCTCGCTCTGATACCAAATAAATACGCTTAGATATAATATAAACACTTAGATATGTATAAATATGTAAGCAAGTGAACAAGTATGTAAGCAAGTGTTTGATTTAAGCAAATATGTTGTAAATCCTACTCAGTACACCCTCTCTCTTTTAGAGTTATCATGTTTAATTATGATGTAATACCCTATTTTCTTCATTTATATATATATATATATATATATATATATATATATATATATATATATATTTATATGAAAAATGTTTTTTTTTTCTTGTACCCGGTTCATCTCTTCTTCTTAACATGTGTTCTTAACAACTTCATCTTTAACCACACCCCGGATATAAAACTGGCAACAACTTCATCCTTTTATCAAGCGGACTATCAAGGCCAAGAATTCTAGGAATTTACAGGTTAATCCATAATCGTTATTAAGAAGTTAAGGAGCTAACCATATACTAAGGGTACTTTTTTTTTTTTTAACACATGTACAACAATTTACATTGGACTAACAATTTAAGAAAACTAAAAATATTAAACTAACAACTTAAAATATAACGTAAAAAGTTAACATATTTTTGAGGAGAATTTCAGGAAATAAGCATCATAAAAGCTTACATGATAAACCGAGAGAGGTTTCCCTTTGGGGAATCCCCGAAGGGCTTTGAAAAACTTGAGAAAGTTTAAAACTCAAACACCCACTTTTATTATTTCACAAACTTTAATATACAAGATAGGATTTTTGGTACATAAAGGAGTATGGAGGGGGGAAAGGTTGGGAATTTCCACAACTGTTGGTGATGTTTCGAGTAACTCCAATCGTCAATGGCTTCTGCTCAACAACTTAGGATCTTTGAGGTAAGTCATCCAGATTAGCTATGTGCTTGCTCTTCCTCGATCTGCAATTATCTTGAGAAATTCTTCATCTTGTTTAGTCATTCTGTTTGTTATTTGCTTATTGTTAATTTTGGACTCTCCTGTAATAGCTCGTGTCGATCTACTCTGTATGTTGCTATTGTGTTTTTCCCTTGATTAAGTAGCCTTTAGTTGATCCCATTAAATTGACCCTAAGAGCTCTTACCAGAGTCACGGTTTACAATAAGATGGAGTAATTCTCCAAGCTACATAATGGACTAAGTTGTTCAAGATTTCCACTTATTAGCTGCATTTTAGAGTAGAGAACTTCTGACCGCAGGGTTCCAAATCATCTTCACCTTCTGCTAATGACCTTTTGGTTGCAATATGGATGTTGTTCCTCAAGTGTTGATAACTTTTCAATAGGATGAGCTAAGGCTAATACCACACATTGTAAGGCTATCAATACTTTGAGTTACAACATCAATACTGCACACCATTAGGCCCTTCATTCCTTGCATTTCTGATCCTTAGACATGGGACTTGTTGTTTGTCCATGTTGATGATTTTCCTACCTTCACTAGGAAGTTTAGAAAAGGACCAAAATTTGGATGTACCTGCAAAATAAAAAGCTACGTTACATAAATAATCTGCTAGACTGTTGCCTTCCCGTATTCATGGTGTATTATCACATTGAAGCTTTTCTTCAATCTTCTAATTCTGTCCACTTCAGATATAATACACCATGGTGTCTCCCAAATTTCATCTACAACATTCTTGATCAGTAATGAATTTGTTTCCAACACCAGGGGATAGATCTCTTGTTCTACACAGTAGTTCAGTCCTTCCAGGGCTGCTCTAACTTCAGCTACTACATTAGAAGTTATTCCAATCTCCTTACATTGGGCAAAAAGCGAATCTCCTTTCCAGTCCCTCACACAAAATCCATAGGAACTAGGTCCAGGATTACCCCTAGATGCTCCATCAGTATTGCATTTAAACCATCTCTCTTCAGGCAATTTCCAATGCACAATCCTGGTAATATATATATATATATATATATATATATATATATATTTATATAAATGGAATTTATACATGACTATGAAGATATTATGTCAAACAATATAGATATTTATTGGTCTGCTTTTTATCTATTAGGATAAAAATCAAAATGAGCTTTGTATTGCTTGGCTTTTACCCTTGTCCTTGGACTCAGGTTTCGGCATATCCATGCTTACCGATGAGATGTTTTTGGCACTAGGTGCTAGTGGGACATCTCCTGCCACTTTATTGAGAGTAATATTTCCAGCAGGTTTTGAATTTCCTTTTGGACATGTGTCCAATCACATAACAATAGAAATTCATTCATATTTTCAGCCCGATCTTCAGTAAGTTGATTGATTTCGTATTGCATTTTTCTTGCTTGTTCGGACAAACTGGCAAATTCATCTTTGATGTTGAATAGTTTGTGGCTTTTGTCATATATGAACCTTTCCACAATTAGCATTTTTTCATATATCCTGTTAATCAGGATCTGTGTGCGATTGTCCATATTGGACATTTCTGGAGAGAAAATCTGCAAAAGAATTATCAATTCCTTTAATATGATAAATAAATATATATAAACAAAAGGCAATGATAAGTCCTTTATGGTACCTCGAAGAAACAACCTTGGTAACTATATTAAAAGTAATTGATTACTTAAATAAAGATTTAAAAGAAAAAATTATACAAAAAATAGTTTATGAAAAATTTGAAGAAGAAATAATTCAAATGGAATTTATACATGACTATGAAGAAATTGTGTCAAACAATATAGATATTTATTGGTCTGATTATTATCTATCAGAATAAAAATCAAAATGAGCTTAAAAGAAGTTATTGATATATTAAATGACCTACTTGAAAGTCATAAGCAAATAGCCCTAAGGTTAAAATTAAAAGAAATTGAAATTAAATCAATTAAAGAAAATCTTCCTGGAAGAATTACAAATATAATAGAAAAAGCGGGAAAAATTGACAAAAAAGCAAGTCAAAAATATATAAATGATCTCTTAGCAGAAAAATTCGCTAATAAAAGTTCATATAAAAAAGGTAGCTTAGATGAAAACCTAATCGAACAATTTTTGGAAAAACAAAAAATTCAAGAATTAGAATAATCTAGTAAAAAGAAGCTAGAAGTAGAAGAAGAAAACGGTGAAAAGGATGAAAATCTTGAACAAAAAAATGAATGAACTAGATGAACTAATTTATGCATTAGAAGACCTTGATCATTCAGATTAAAAATTAAATGTTCTTATGAATAAAGGTAATGCAGGGGGACCCCAAGGAAACTTTATTAAAGGGGAAGGATCTAACACTTTAAAAGAAGAAGAAGAACCAGAATATAATTCTGAACAAAACTTTGCTTCTAAAGCAAAAAGAAAAAAGAATTTTATGAGTCAATATCATAATAATAATAATAATAAATCCAAATATATGCCTAACAGACTCCCAACAGGAGATGTAGGAACAACCCAGTTTTCAAATCTAGATTGTAAAAGAGAACTAGACTTAGATCTAGATTTATGGGAACAAAACATATTTCTTTTCTTTCTAATAGGAAAAGGAGTAAATTATATAGAAGAAGAAAAATATATCATTATGATAAATACATTTATTGGTAAAGTCAGTAATTGGTGTACATGATTATCAAATGATGCAAAAGGAATCATTAAAAATAGTCCAATAGGAGGGTTAAAAAATTCTCTTTAAGAAGGAATTAGAAACCTGATACAATTTATAGGAAATGAATTCCTAGGTGGAGAAGGAAATTCTTCTCTAAATAGAGAAAAATTAAGAATAATTGCAAAGGAGCAATTAGAAAAATTACAAATATGCAAAATGAGTTATATTCAAGAATACACTTGTGAATTCGAAGAATATTATTATAAGATATTTGATAGCAGTAAAGAAATGCCGCCATATCTTGAAAATATTATCAAAAATTACCAGGCTTTTAGGCCAAATATTTCAGAAAAGAATATGAAAAAGAAAACAAAGAAGGAGATACTCTTGGACAAAGAATATCTTTTTTAAATAACAGACTTGAACAATTATGTATGACACATAATGCACAAAGAAAGACAAAAAGAATTAATACCCAAATCTATTGCCTAGATACTAATGCAGCAACCCAATGGGGATGCAACGAAAGAGCCTATAAGAAAAGGAAAAAGCTTAGGAAAAGCTTAATAAAAAGAAAAAATATGTTAAAAAAGAACTATATACCGAAGAAAAGGTATTATAAAAAGAAAAATAATTTCAAGAGAACAACATAAAAATGTAAAGTTATAATTGTGGCGAGGAAGGACATAAGAGCTACGAGTGTAACAAAAAACATGTAAAAATATCAAAATTTGATAGATTAGAAATTGATTCAAACTTAGAATCTGTAAAATCAATAAAAAGTGATGAATTCTACAAAGAACTATATGAAGAATTTTCAACCAGTTCAGAAGATTCTGAATAAATGAATAAAGAAATACAAGAAGAAATAGAAGATTCAGTACAAGTAATTGAAACTGAAGAAAATAAAAAAGGTTATGCCTTAAAAGCAACATTCGATGGAGAATTATTAAAGAAAATCCAAGGATTACAACTTAAATTAAAAACTAAAGATAATATATTCAGCAAAAAGCAAAGAATGTTTGCAAGAAATAAAATTTCGTATCACGAATATCAAAAGGTAGAAAAGGTAATAGAAATTACCCAAACTATAGAAAAACATAAGTTAAATCTTTTAACTAAACCAATGATAGAACAAATCCTCAGAAAAATTTCTGAAAGAAAAGAAAGAAAATGAATTACGTTCATTTAGGTGGAATTCAAATTCTAGTTAAATCAACGTTCAAAGAAGAGATCAATTGCCCTATTGTGATCAATCTTTCAGATGAAAGATTCATTAATGCCAGAGAAGGAAATCTTGGTATAGTTGAAGGTAACCTAACCTATACCAAGCTCCTATTTACCTATTATCCAAAGTACTATATTTCATTAAAGGATGCAGACTTTAATGATGCATTAAGCTTACGTTTTTAGGTTAAGAGAAATGACCTATTCAAACCAGGTAATCATATCATGAGTATATATTACCAAGCCTTGTATATAGTCACAAACTCCAATTATGGTAGAGTATACAAAAAACAAAGAAATGATTGAAATAGACCAGGAATGCACTGGAATTGCAAGAATAGTTGAAGCAAAAATTCAACAAGCAATTATTCCAGAAGAATATGAAATCCATTTTGGAAAAACAAACGAAGTAGGAAGCTCTAGCAATAATCCTAGACTTTCGTTAGAATATGGAAGAAACTTCATAAAGAAAAGTATTTCCAACATATATGTTAAAAAAATTCTTGAAATCACTAACATTTCTAGTGTTTCAGGAAGAATTTTTAACGGAGTTGAATGGCAAAATCAAGAAATCTTGATACAAACAGGTGTTACGGCAAATCACATCAAAGGTATTCTATTAGATGGACTACTAATATAATAAGGTATTCCTTACATTTATAAAACCTTTGAAGGAAATAAATTTAGCTGTATAAATATGGTAGATTTACCCATACAGTTAGACACTATAAGAATAACAATTCCCTGTTATATTCCAATTCATGAAGGTAATCACAACCTAATTCTAGGAAATATGTTCCTTAATAGTCTTAATGACTACAATATAGGGAAAAATGGGATAGAAATGAGTTATAAAAATGAAACTTGTTTCATACCAAAAAATTAAATACCTAAAGAAACATTTTTCCGGATATTAGTGTTCATAGAGCTAACATTCTATGATACAAAATTAACAACCTGTTGTCAAATTGACAATGGATCAGAAGTCAGTCTAGCAAAATCCTTTTTAATAAAAGATTGGGATAATAATAGAAACAACATCTCTATGATAGGGATTACAAGGGTAAAAGAAAGACTATCACAGTCAAAAGAAAATGTAGAAATAATTTTAGGATAAAAAATTGTTTCTATAAATAAAATATTTGCCTATGATAAATTAGAAACTGATTTATCATTAGGAAATGATTTTCTCCAACAATTACAAGACTATCATAAAATCATATATATGATAAGTCTTAAAACCCCTTGTGGACACTTTATCAAAGTCCCAAGAAAACAAAATCCATATATTCTTGAAAAAGAAAATAGAAATTACAAGAGAAGATATTTAGAAAATCTAAAGAAAATCTCTTGCAAATGCCTTAATCTAGAGTAGATTAAAAAGAATCTACAAGAATCTTATGGCGAAAATCCTTTAGAAAAATGGAAAAGGAATCACGAAAAAGCCATTTTAATTCTTAAAGATCAAAGTATCATCATTAGAGTAAAACCAATGCTCTATAATGAAGATGATAAAAATGAATGTAAAATTTAACTCAAAGAAATAATCAATCTAAAACTTATTAGGATGCGTAGAAGCCCTCATAGTAGTCCAACATTTGTGATAAGAAATCATGCTGAGATAAAAAGAGAAAAAGCTCAGATGGTAATAAACTATAAATAGCTAAATAAAAATTGTATATTTGATGGATATTTTATCCCAAATAAAAACAATTTAATAAATCTTGCAAAAAAAAAAAACTTATTTTTCAAAATTCGACTGTAAAAGTGGATTTTGGCAAAAAAAATTATCTGAAGAATCTATTCTATTAACAGTGTTCAGTACGCACTATGAATGACTAGTTATGCCTTTCGAATTAAAAAATGCTCTACAAATCTTTCAAATAAAGATGGATAAAATATTCTCTGAAAAGGAATTTCTTAGTGTATATATAGATGACATACTAATATGTTCTAACACATATCAAGAACATTTAACTCATCTAAAAGAATTTTTAGAAATATGTTTAAAAAATGGAATCATTTTAAAGCAGAAAAGGGCATAAATAAATAAAAATGAAATAGAATTCTTAGGAATGATTATTTCAAAAAATGGAATAGAAATACAATCTCACATCTCGAGAAAGATTATAGAATTTCCTGCTAAATTAACAACTAAAAAGGAAATACAAAGATTTCTAGGATGTCTAAATTATGCAAGTGAATTTATTCCAAAATTAGCGAGGAAAATGAATATTCTGCAAAAATTGATAAGAAAATCCAATAGACTTGGATGGATTGAAGAACACACACAGTGTATCAAACAATTAAAAGATGAATGCTCTAAATTACCAAAACTAAGATTACCAGAGAAAAGTGATAATCTGGTATTACAAACAAATGCGTCTGATTATCATTGGGGAGCATTATTGCAAACCGATTTAAATGAAATTTGATGGTACACAAGTGGTACTTTCAATGAAGAAGAAACAAGATATTCCACAAATGAAAAAGAATTATTAGCCATTGTTAGAGGAATTAGGAAATTTTCAGTTTTCCTTTTACTAAAACAATATATTATTAGAACTGATAATACATAGGTGTCAGGTCTAATCTCGAACAAACTTCCATTTGAACCGCAATATTGGAGATTGCATAGGTGACAGGTTTTATCATCTTTCTATTTATTTAAAATAGAACATATTAAAGGAATTGATAATGCTTTTGCAGATTTTCTCTCCAGAAATGTCCAATATGGACAAACGCATACAGATCCTGATTAACAGGATATATGAAAAACTGTTTGTTATGGAAAGGTCCATAGATGAAAAAATTCACAAACTATTCAACATCAGAGATGAATTAGCCAGCTTGTCCGAACAAGCAAGAAAAATGCAATACGAAATCAATCAACTTAGCGAAGATCAGGCTGAAAATATGAATGAATTTCTATTGCTATGTGAACATTTGGACACCTGTCCAAAAGGGAATTCAAAATCCGCTGGGAATATTACTCCCAATAAAGTGGCAGGAGATGTCACACTAGCATCTAATGCCAAAAACATCTCATCGGTAAGCATGGATATGTCGAAACCTGAGTCCAAGGACAAGGATAAAAGCCAAGCAATACAAAAAGACGCTAATTCTTTGAAAGAAGAAAAAAGCACCTCAAAGAAGATTGAAAAAATTATCTTTGGGAAACTAGAAAGCAGCTCTAATAAAGTTCCATATGGAACAAAAATTTTTTCATCTTTTCAGGTGGGAAAGCAAAATCCTAAGGAAGAAGAATATCTTGCATTCACAAGATATATCTACGGTCTCCCTGAAGAAAGTGGAGAAACATTCGGAGTCTTAGGAACCAGTAGCTTATTTCCAAGGATCTCTATATTCCCTAACGGATCACCGGGCTTTACAACTCAACTATTTGAATTTGGATACCTGGAAAGGATCTATGCAAAATCCAAACTACAGGAATTGTCCAAATTTCCAGAACAACTGAGAAATTTAGTAAAAAACTGTGCACAGGGTGAAGGAGTCTATTGCAGATTCTTTAGCATTGCCATGGAAAGCAAGGACTTACAAGTATATTTTCCAACGATTAATTATATAACGGTGGAAAAATTAAAAGACTTCAACATTAAAGCAACTGGGATTGATAAAAAACTTCCTCATTTGAATAAAAAATGGAGACAAACGAAAAAAGCTTTAGAAATAAAAACATTATATTTTATTCTTAAACGATTCTATAATGAAAATTACAAAGTCATAGACCATGATCATAATTGGGTCCTGCTGACTAAGGGAAAAACTAAATCTTCAATACTGAAGGAGAAGATCCTCAATATTGAGCTTCACAAACTTGAAGCCACGGAAGAAACCTGGAAGCTTGCTTGCAAGTTTCTAGAACACAAACATTCAGTACATGAAGATGAATCTGAATAAAATCTCAGTGGAGAATAGACAGCTGTAAAGTCAATAATGTAAACCGTCAGAAGAAGACAAAACAGAAGACGTAAGCACTTACGTCATGAAGAAAGAGATGGAAAGAAAGAATCTTATCTCTTCTCAAACCTATCTCTTTAGTCAAAAGAGATATCAAATTCTGTGGCCATCAGCATTTATGATTGAAGGACGAAAAAATAATTATGAAAGTTTTCAAAAAAAAAAATATAATAATTAATCCCTCCTTACATCTATAAAAGGAGATTGAAAACACACTAGAGAGACAGACTACGTTTTCCCCATAAACTTCCCAATAGAGAAAAATGTTATGTACCTCTAGGAGTGGGTAAAAAACTTCTCTCGTCAGGGAAAAATATTTCTTTTATGGTTTTAGATATGTAAAAATATGTATGGTTTGTATGTAAAGATAAAATTATGAAATAAAAAGGTTGGTTCGTATACCTCTCTTCTCCAAATTTCCAGAATAGTTTTAAGTGAAGGTAGCGATCTTCCGCCTGAAGGAGGAACGGTAGGAAAGTAGCTGGTAGACTGCGGTCGTTGAGGCGAAAAATCGTTCATATCCTGAAAGGAGAACTGTTGCGGTGGTGATAAGTACTGTTTAGTGAAAAAAAGAGAGAAAGGTATATGCATTAAAACTTTGTATTTCATAGTTATTATCTTTAAAAACAAATTATATTCATATTTTTATCTTATCTTTAAACTTAAAGAAATACTTAGTACCTATGGGGAATTAAACAATCATGTTAATCCTTTATAAACCAACTTATGTTTAAAAAATGAAACATATTCAATACCACCTACATTTAGTAAGAAGAAGAGCATGGAAACATCGCCAAGCTCTATATAACTTGAATAAATCCATACAGGATTTAGAAAAAGCTTATTTAACTATTAGCAATAGATCTATACGATTAATAGTATATATTCATGAGATAAAAATGATCAAAATACAAGAATATTTTGAATACAAAAATGCTAAAAGGATTTTGAAAAGTAATGTCCCTTATACTGCATGATAATTTCGCATACCATGTATTGCTATGAGATGTTTCCATGCTCTTTTTCTTACTAAGTGTAAGTGATATTGAATATTTTTCATATTATGCTATAAGCATTAATAAAGTGTAGTGCCTTGTTATTGTAAACATGATAATGTTTGATTCCCTATAGGTACTAAGTATTGTTAATTCTATGGATTCAATAAAAATATGAATATAATTTGTTTTTAAAGATAATAATTATGAAATACAGAGTTTTGCGTCTATACCTTTCTCCTTTTCCTTCGTTGAGTAGTTTTTATCACTATCGCGACAGTTCTCCTTCGAGCTATGAACAATTTTTCGCCTCCCTGACCTCAGTCCTCCGGCTACTTTCCTACTGTTCCTCCTTTAGGCTGAAGATCTAAACCTTCACTTAAGACTATTCTGGGAATTTAGAGAAAAGAGATATACAAACCAAACTGTTTATTTCATAATATTATCTTCACACACCATACATATTTTTACATATACTTGGAAAATAAAAATACTTTTTCTTGACGGGAGAAGTCTCTACTCACTTATCAAGGTACCTAACATGTTTCTCCAATGGTTTTTTTGGAGAAAATGTAGTCTGCCTTCTAAGTGTGATTTCTATATCCTTTTATAGATGTAAGGAGAGACTAATTATTACATTTTTATTTTGCAGGGACTTCCTTGAAAACTTTGATAATTATTCTGCTTGTCTTTCAATCATAGTTGTGAAGATAATGATGGCCGACCATATTTGAAATCTCTTTTTGATCGAAGAGATAAAGTCTTGAGAGATAAGATTCTCTTTTGTCTCTTTCTTCATGACGTAAATACTTACGTCTTATTTTGTGTCTTTGTCTGACTATTTACATTGTTGCTTTTATAGCTGTTTGTTCTCCACTGAGACTTTACTCAGATCCACCTTCATGCACCGAGTGTTTGTGATCTAGAAACTTGCAGGCAAGCTTCAACGTTGCTTCTAGTCTGTGAATTTCAATGTCAAGGATTTTTTCCTTCAATATTTTGGATTTTCCTCTAGTCATTAAGACTCAATTATGATTATGGTCCAAGACTTTGTAATCCTCATTGTAAAATCGTTTGAGATTAAAATATAATGCTTTAATTCCCAAAGCTCTTTTAGTTTGTATCCATTTTTTATTTAGATGCAGGAGTTTTTTTTATCAATTCCTGTTGCTTTGATATTAAAATCTTTCAATTTTTCCATTGTAATAAAGTTAATTGTTGGAAAATATAGTTGCAAATCTTTGCTTTCCATGGAGATTCTAAAGAATCTGCAATAGATTCCTTCACCTTCAGCATAATTTTTTACTGAGTTTATAAGTTGTTCAGGTAGTTTGGATATCTCCTGTAGATTTGGTTTAGCATAAACTCTGTCTAAGTAACCAAATTCAAATAATTGAGCTGTAAAGCCCGGCGATCCGTGGGAAATATCGAAATTCTTGAAAACAAACTAGTTGTCTCTAAAACTCTGAATGTTTATTCGCTTTCTTCAAGGAGATTGTAAATATTTCTTGTAAAAGCAAGATATTCTTCCTCTTTCGGATTTTGTTTTCCAACCTGAAAAGAAGAAAAAACTTTTGTTCTAGATGGAACTTTGTTAGCACTTCCTTCTGGTTTCCCAGAGATAATTTTTCCAACTTTCGCTGAAGATGTATTCTTTTCTTCTTTCGAAGAATAGTTTTTTTTTTTAATTTCTTGGCTTTTACCTTTGTCCTTGGACTTAGTTTCGGCATATCCATGCTTACTGATGAGATATTTTTGGTACTAGGTGCTAGTGAGACATCTCATGCCACTTTGTTGGGATTAATATTCCCTTTATGATTTGAATTCCTTTTCAGACATGTGTCCAAATGTTCACATAACAATAAAAATTTGTTCATGTTTTTAGATTGATCATCACTGAGTTGATTGATTTCATATTGCATCTTTCTTGCTTGTTCAGACAAGCTGGCCAATTCATCTTTGATGTTAAATAATTTGTGGTTTTTGTCATCAATGAACTTTCCCACAATTTGCAGTTTTCAAACACTCTGTTAATTAGAATTTGTGTTTGATTGTCCATATTGGACGTTTCTTGAGAGAAAATCTGCAATAGAGTTTTCAATTTCTTTAATATGTTCTATTTTAAAAGAATAGAATGATAATAAAACTTGCCACCTATGCAATCTTCTGTATTGCGGTTCTGATGGAAGTTTGTTTGAGATTAATCTTGATACCTGCGTGTTATCAATTCTAATAACAAATTGTTTTGGTAATAGGAAAGCCAAAAATTTCCTAATTCCTCTAACAATAGCTAATAATTCCTTTTCATTAGTGGAATATCTCGTTTCTGCTTCATTAAATGTACCACTTGTGTACCTGCAGATTTCATTTAAATCAGTTTGTAATAATGCTCCTCAATGATAATCAGAAGCATCTGTTTGTAACACCAAATTATCATTTTCCTCTGGTAATCTAAGTTTTGGTAACTTAGAGCATTCTTCTTTTAATTTTTTAATGCACTGAGTGTGCTCCTCAGTCCATCCAAGTCTGTTGGATTTTCTTATTAATTTTTGCAGGATATTTCCTTTTTTTGCTAGATCTGAAATAAATTCTCTTGCATAATTGAGACATCATAAAAATCGTTGTATTTCTTGTTTGGTTGTTAATTTGTCAAGAAATTCTACAATCTTTTTTGAGATGTGAGCTTGTAATTCAATTCCATTTTTTGAAATAATCATTCCTAAGAATTCTCTTTCATTTTTGTTTATTTCTGCCTTTTTCTGGCTTAGAATAATTCCATTTTTCAAACATATTTTTGAAAATTCTTTTAGATGTGTTAAATGTTCTTGATATGTGTTAGATCATATTAGTATATCATCTATATAGACAATTAAAAAATTCCTTTTCGGAAAATATTTTGTCCATCTTTCTTTGAAAGATTTGAGGGGCATTTTTTAATCTGAAAGACATTACTATGCATTCGTAGTGTCCATTGGGCGTACTAAACGATGTTAATGGGATAGATTCTTCTGCTAATTTTATTTAACAAAATCTACTTTTACAGTCAAATTTTGAAAAATAAGTTTTTCCTTTGGCAAGATTTATAAGATTGTTTTTATTTGGAATAAAATATCCGTCAAATATACAATTTTTATTAGCTCTTTATAGTTTATGACCATTCGAGCTTTTCCTCTTTTTATCTCAGCACAGTTTCTTACCATAAATGGTGGACTGCTATGAGGGCTTTTACTTATTCTAATAAGTTTTAGGTTGATTAATTCTTTGAGTTGAGTTCTAAACTCAATTTTATCATCTTCGTTATATAGCATAGGTTTTACTCTAATGATGATACTGAGGTCTTTGAGTATTAAAGTCGCCTTTTCTTGATTTTTTCCCCATTTTTCTAAGGAATTTTCTCCATAAGATTTTTGTAGATTTTCTTTTATATGTTCTAGATTAAGACATTTACAAGAGATTTTCTTTAGATTTTCTAAATACCTTCTCTTAAAATTTCCATTTTCTTTTTCAAGAATATAAGGATTTTGTTTTCTTGGGACTTTGATAAAATGTCCGCAAGGGGTTTTGAGACTAATCATATATAATGTCTGATGATAATCTTGAAACTGTTAGAGAAAATCATTTCCAAACAACAAATCAATTTCCAGTTTATCATAGGCAAATATTTTATTTATAGAAACAATTTTTGATCCTAAAATTATTTCTACCTTTTCCTTTGATATGTGATAGTCGTTCTTTGACACCTGTGATACCAATCACTGATATGTTGTTTCTATTGACATCTCAGTCTTTTAGTAAATTTTTTTTGCTAAATTAGCTTCTGATCCATTATCAATTTGACAACATATTGTTAATTTAGTATCATAGAAAGTTATTTCTATTAAGTCTGATACCCGAAAAGAGGTTTCTTTGGGCATTTTAGATTTTTGGTATGGAACAAGTCTCATTTCTGTAACTTATTTCTATTCCATTTTTTCCTATATTGTAGTTGTTTAGACTATTAAGGAACATATTTCCTAAGATTAGGTTGTGATCACTTTCGTGATTTATAATATAACAAGGAACTATTATTCTTATTGTATCTAATTGTATTGGTAAATCTGTCATATTTATACAGCTAAAGTTATTTCCTTCAAAGGTCGGTATAAGGGGTACCTTTGTAGATTGGTAATCCATCCAATATAATATCTTTGACATGGTTTGTCGTTGCACCTGTTTGTAACAAGATATCTTGTTTTTTCCATTCAGTTCCGTTAAAGACTCTTCCTGCAATTCTAGTAATGTTAGTAATTTCAAGAATCTTTTTAGAATATCTATGAGATATAGTTTTCTTTATTGAATTTCTTCCATATTCCAATGAAAGTCTAGGATTGTTACTGGGACTTCCTATTTCTTGTGTTTTTTCAAAACAAATTTCATATTCTTCTGAATTTGTGCTTGTTGAATTTCCGCTTTAACAATTCTTGTTATTCCTGTACATTCTTGATCTATTTCAATCATCTCTTTATTTTTGTATACACTACCATAATTGGAGTTTGTAACTGTATATAGAGCTTGATAATAGATACTCATGATGTGATTACCTGGTGTAAATAGGTCGTTTCTTTTGACCTGAAAATGTAAGCTTATAGCATCATTAAAGTCTGCATCTTTAAGTGAAATATAGTACTTGGGATAATATGTGAATAGATGTTTGGTATAAGCTAAGTTGCCTTCAACTATACCAAGATTTCCTTCTCTAGCGTTAATGAATCTTTCATCTAAAAGGTTGATGACAATAGGGCAATTGATCCCTTCTTTAAAAGTTGATTTAATTAAAATTTAAATTCCTTCTAAATGGACATAATTCATTTTTTTCCTTTTCCTTTCAGTAATTTTTCTGAGGATCTATTCGATCATTGGTTTAGTTAAAAGATTTAACTTATGCCTTCCTTTAGTTTGGGTAATCTCTATTACCTTTTCTAGCTCTTGATGTTCATGATAGGAAATTTTATTTCTTGCAAACATTCTTTGCATTCTGCTGAATATGTTATCTTCAGTTTTGAGATTAAGTTGTAATCCTTGGATTTTTTAATAATCCTCCATCGAATGTTGCTTTTAGGGCGTATCCCCTTTGATCTTCTTCAGTCTCTAGAATATGTACTAAATTGTCTGTTTCTTTTTGTATTTCTTGATTCATTTAATCAGATTCTTTTGAACAAGTTGAATATTCTTCATATAAGTCATCACTTTTTATTGATGTTACAGATTCTAGATCTGAATCGATATCTAGTCTATTAATTTTTGATATTTTTACTTTTTTTTTGTTATATTCGTAACTTTTGTGTCCTTCTTCGCCATAGTTGTAGCATTTACATTTTTCTATTGTTCTTTTAAAATTATTTTTCTTTTTATAATACCATTTTTTAGGTACATAGTTTTTTCTTGAAATATTTTTTCTTTTGATTGAGCCTTTCCTATGCTTTTTCCTTTCTTTATAGGACCTATCATTGCATCCCCATTGGGTTGTTGCGTTTGTATCTAGGCAATAAATTTGAGAATTGATTCTTTTGGCTTTTCTTTGTATGTTATGAGTCATACATAGTTGTCCAAGTCTATTGTTTAGGAAATATATTCTTTGTCCAAGAGTATCTCCTTCTGTGTTTTCTTTTTCATATTCTTCTCTAAATTATTTGGCACAAAAGCCTGGTAATTTTGGAAAATATTTTTCATGGTATGGTAACATTTCTTTACTACTATCAAATATTTTGTAGTAATATTCTTCGAATTCACAGGTGTATTCTTGAATATAACTCATTTTGCATATTTGCAATTTTTCTAATTGTTCTTTTGCTATTATTCACAATTTTTCTCTGTTTTGAGATGCTTCCTTCACCACCTAAAAATTCATTTCCTATGTATTGTACAAGGTTTCTTATTCCTTCTTGAATGAATTTTTTGAATCCTTCTATAGTATGATTTTTGATGATTCCTTTTGCATCATCTGATAATACGGTATGCCAATTGCTTACTTTACCGATGAAAGTATTTATCACAATGATATATTTTTCTTCGTCCGTGTAATTTACTTCTTTAACTTAGGAAGAAAAGAAATATATTTTGTGCCCATATATCTAAATCTAATTCTGGTTCTCTTTTACAATTTAAATCTAAAACTTGGGTTGTTCCTACATCTCCTGTTGAGAGTCTGTTTGGCATATATTTAGATTTATTGTTATTATGATATTGAATCATAAAATCTTTATTTTTTTTGCTTTAGGTGCAAAGTTTCTTTATATAATTTTTGGTTGTAGATTTTCTTCTTTTAAGTTATAAGATCCTTCCCCTTCCTCAAATTTTCCTTGGGGTCCTCCTATATCTCCCTTGTTTGAAAGAACTTTTAATTTTTTATTTGAAAGATTAAGGTCTTCTAAAGCATAAACTAGTTCATCTAGTTTATTCATCTTTTTGTTCAGGGTTTTCACCTGTCATGATTTGTTCCAAATTGTTTTCTTCTAGAGTTTCTTTACTAGATTGTTCTAGACTTTTTTGTTTTTTCAAAAACTCTTGAATGAGTTTTTCATCAAGGCTACCCTTTTGATATTAACTTTTGCTAGATAATTTTTCTGCTAAGAGTTCATTTATGTATTTTTGACTTACTCTTTGGTCAAATCTTTCTATTTTTTCTATTAGATTAGTAATTTTTCCAGGAATATTTTCTTTAATAGATTTTATTTCTATTTCTATTAATTTGAGTCTTAAGGCTATTTGCTTTTGATTTTTTATTAGATCTTTCAGTATATCTATAGCTTCTTTTAAGATAGTTCTTTCTGGAAAAATTACTAATTTAATAGAAAAAACAAAAAGATTTGACAAAAGAATAAGTCAAAAATACATAAATGAACTCTTAGCACCAAAATTCTCTAGCAAAAGTTCATATCAAAAGGGTAGCCTTGATGAAAAACTCATTCAAGAGTGTTTGTAAAAACAAAAAAGTCAAGAACTAGAATAATCTAGTAAAGAAACTCTTGAAGAAAACAATTTGGAACAAATCATAACAGGTGAAAACCCTGAACAAAAAGATGAATGAACTAGATGAATTAGTTTATGCTTTAGAAGACCTTGATATTTTAGATCAAAAATTAAAAGTTCTTACAAACAAGGGAGATACAGGAGGACCCCAAGGAAAATTTGAGAAAGGGGAAGGATCTTATAACTTAAAAGAAGAAAATCTACAACCAGAAAATATAGAAAGAAACTTTGCACCTAAAGCAAAAAGAAATAAAGATTTTATGAGTCAATATCATAATAACAATAAATCTAATTATATGCCAAACAGACTCCAAACAGGAGATGTAGGAACAACCCAATTTTTAGATATAAATTGTAAAAGAGAACTAGAATTAGATTTAGATATATGGACACAAAATATATTTCTTTTCTTCCTATTAGGAAAAGGAGTAAATTACACGGACGAAGAAAAATATATCATTGCGATAAATACTTTCACCGGTAAAGTAAGCAATTGGCATACCGAATTATCAGATGATGCCAAAGGAATCATCAAAAATCATACTATAGAAGGATTCAAAAAATCCATTCAAGAAGGAATAAGAAACCTTGTATAATACATAGGAAATGAATTTCCAGGTGGTAAAGGAAGCGCATCTCAAAACTGAGAAAAATTGTGAATAATAGCAAAAGAACAATTAGAAAAATTACAAATCTGCAAAATGAGTTATATTCAAGAATACAACAGTAAAGAAATGCTACCATAGCTTGAAAACATTTTTCAAAAATTACCAGGCATTTGGGCCAAATACTTTAGAGAAGAATATGAAAAAGAAAACAGAGAAGGAGATACTCTTGGACAAAGAATATCTTTCCTAAACAATAGACTTCGACAACTATGTATGAATCATAACATACAAAGAAAAGCTAAAAGAATCAATACCCAAATTTATTACCTAGATACAAACGCAGCAACCCAAGGGGGATGCAATGATAGGTCCTATAAAAAATGGAAAAAGCATAGGAAAGGCTTAATCAAAAGAAAAAATACTTCAAGAAAAAACTATGTACCTAAAAAACAGTATTATAAAAAGAAAAATAATTTTAAAAAACAACAGATAAATGTAAATGCTACAACTGTGGCGAAGAAGGACACAAAAGTTACGAATGTAACAAAAAAAGAGTAAAGATATCTAAAATTGATAGACTAGATATCGATTCAGATCTGGAAGCTGTAACATTAATAAAAAGTGATGAATTCTATGAAGAATTATATGAAGAATATTCAACCAGCTCAGAAGAATCTGATTAAATGAATCAAGAAATACAAAAAGAAACACACAATTCAGTACATATTCTAGTGACTGAAGAAGATAAAAGGGGATACGCCCTAAAAGCAACATTCGATGGAGAATTATTAAAGAAAATTCAAGTATTACAACTTAATCTCAAAACTGAAGATAATATATTCAGCAGAATGCAAAGAATGTTTGCAAGAAATAAAATTTCCAATCATGAATATCAAGAGATAGAAAAGGTAATAGACATTACCCAAGAATAATCTCTATTGTAGTCGAGTGACTTTGCAGTTACTTAAGAAAATAAACACTCACACTCTTTTTACAAACTCACTTCACTCTTTTTTTTTTTTTTTTATTGAAGGGAAAAGAAATATGTAAAGCTAACTCATAAAATTAATTCTTTCTCTTTGCTATGCTCCGCTTGCTCTTCGCTCTGCTCTTTCTTCTTGCAAATGGTTTGGTATTTATAAGTGAGGATGACTTTCTTCGAATTTGAAATTTGGATTTCAAAATGTTGAATAATCTTTCTTTTACCTGCTGGGTGCTCTTTGGGCCCCATCGTCACATGGCTTTGAAAAACATTTCAAAATTTTTGTCCTCTTTCTTGTCCGCTATAGACTAGTGGTTTATTATGTCATGGCTGTCTTCTTTCTTGTCCGTTTTAGACTAGTGGTTTATTACGTCATGGCTTACGTATCTTTCCTTGTCTTTTCTCTTGGGTTGTCATTGCTTACGTATTTTCTATGTGTCTAAGTTGTGTAACGCTATGGAGTCGAAGCTCATCTTGGGAATATTGTTCTAGTGATGGGTTGTATTCACTTCTGTACTCGTTACTTCCTGAACATTCTGTGCCTGGAGTTTCTAGTTCGGGTTTTGGATTTTCACTTATGACTTCTTTGGTCTTTTCACTAAGTAACTTCTGAAGGGAATTTTGTATCATTTGTTCAATTCTTTTGTCTTTCTTTCTTTTTAACAATAATCCTTTATTCCTTTTTCCCTGTCCTATAGTTCTTGTTATATTAAAACTAGCTGGTAATATTCTTACACTTTTTGGCAAAGTATCAGCCATCAACGGATTTGATAAGTCTTTACCCGCTACCATTTGAACGGGACTAGTTGTACCTTTAGCTGGTGCAGTAGCTTCTTCTATATTCATTAGGGAATGTACACCCTTCTTATCCATTTTAGCCCGAGATGGATAACTCTTTTGTTCTTTTGGATGATCTTCTATTTGTAATGGTTGGGTCTGATTGATTTCGAAATGTAAAATTTTGATTCTTTCTTGTAAAAGGTAGATGTGTTACGTCATTTTTTCTTTTTTCCTTTTCGAGCCTCTCAATGGTTTGGTTTTGTCTTTTGAAGCCATCTGTCATTGTAGAGCAGTGGTCGCAAAATATTATTTTGTCTGTGTTCTTCTGGATATTATATTGTGGGAAAGGATTTGTGATTTGTCTTAAGGTTGGGCTTAGAAAATAATTTGGTCCAAGGGTTCCCCTTGCGTAATCTAGAGTTTCGTTTAGGTCCTTGTATCCCTTGAAAAGGGGAGTGGGGAAGTCTTTTATTGAGTCTATTACTTCCATCCATGTCTGGAAAATTTCGTCTAGTCTTCCTTGGACTACCACATAAAACTTGAATTTTTTGTCTTCATTTTTTCCTGTAAAATAATGGCTTAACACATTCATTACTGAAATGAAGTAACTATTGTCTCGTGGTACTTTGTTATATGCTATCTATAAATTGTCTATCAAACATCTCTGTGGTCTATCTACTTTGATTCTGGCTTTATTCTGAATCTTAAGTTGGATGGGAATTTTGTCTTCCGGAATGCAGTCTCTCAAAGCTTGGGTGTTCAATCTTTCTTCAATTAATTTCGTCTGTGGTTTGAAGAAGGTATTCTTTAGTAAAGTCTGGAGATATAAGTCTTTGTCCATTCTGTCTGTAGTGCTGCTTGAGCTGGAGGCCCTGATTTTATCTTTCCCTGTACTCATGCTGAAAATAAATAGTAAGTCTTCATGAGTCTGCTAAGCTTTGAGTAATTATCTCAAACCAAAGAAAGAGTTTTGTTTTTACAAACATATAAGCTAAGTATATTTTGTGAGTAGTATTGAGCACTGATATGGAGATGCGAGTTCGGATAACTCAAGTCTCCATAAACTATGTAGCCATCATGGGTAATAAAGGATCATACTTTTTAGATGAATCCTTAAGATGATTTTAACATAGACTAGTGGATCCACTTAGTGAGTTAGGTTCTATACCCCGGCAAGGTATAAGACGGTCCTTGGCAGCGTGAGGTAAAACGATGTATCATTACTTAGGCTCATAGTGGTGGTTTTCGGTTAGAGAATCTCCCACAGAAACTATATTACTTTATTATATAAGTAAAGTTGAGTTTGTTGTTGCATTTTCTTTAACGAACTAAGTTGTTTTTATTGTTTTATAAAGCTTTCCATATATTGCATATGTATTGTTGCTTTATATTGAGTTGAGTACCCAAATTGAGTACCCAGAGTCAAATATCATATCTTCGAGTTGAGTATCTAATTTCTGAGTTGCGTATCTTATCCTTGAGTACTTATGAGCTGAGTAAGTTGAGTAGTTTTGAGTATTCCTTGAGTTGAGTAAGTTTGGAAAGAGGTAAGTATGTTTCCATTTTTATCAAGTTCAAGCTTATGTTATGCTTTAGAATTTCCCTTACATGCTCGTACATTCCACGTACTGAGCCATTTGGCCTGCATCTTCTCATGATGCATACACAGGTATTCAGGATCATCAACATGAGCGTCGTTGATACATCCGAGAATTTGAGTTAGCTATGTGAGCCTCCTTGGTTTCGGAGGATTTCATTTACCTTTCACTTATATAAGTTGTTAGGATGTCGTGAGTCTTGTCCCGACTTTCATCTTAATCGGTTAGAGGCTTCATAGATAGTCAGTATAGTTGAGAAGTCTGTATCATTTATTTTATTAAATGATTTAAAGATTTAAGTTGCCTATTTTATGGCGAGTTAAATATATTATTTTTATTCTAAGTCGTTCATTTGGGCTAATGTTTTACAAAGTTGAGTTTATTGAATTTTATTTCAGTTTTAAGCTTTTGCATGCTTAAGTTAGTCTTTTGGTTGTAGTCAGTCAGGATGAGGGTTCGCTTGGGGACCAGCAATGGTTCTTTAGTGTTGGCCACGTCCAGGGTGTAGACTCGAGTCGTGACAAACTTGGTATCAGAGCACAGAGTTCAAGTGTCCTAGGGTGTCTATTAAGCTGTGTCGGTAGGGTCTTGTTTATGGTTGTGAGGGCCCCACTTCTATAAATGAGGGACTACAGACATTTAATAAAGATTTCCCATCTTTCATACTCTTAATCTTGCAATAGAGCTATCTTATATAGATTTTATTCTTACTCGTGCATTTCTCAGATTCATTCATTCGACTACCCATCGTACTAGAGGTGGTTGAACAGACGAGTCGGTCCTTAGTCGATGAGTTGCTCTTAGCAAAAGTCTTGGGAAAGGCAAGAGACTTCAGAGGGGATTGAGAGGAGCCCATGAGTGAGCTAAGTGTTGAGTTTCAGAGTAATGCCTTCATATTCATATGAATCATGCGTTTGAGCTAAAAATGAGTTGTACTCTCTTCTCTAAGCCTTGTTTCAGCTGAGATCCTTATAAGAAAGTATGTTTAGAGCTTGGGAAGTATTTTCACCCAAAAAGGTAGTATGAGCTACGAGATCATAAGCAGTAGTAGTGAAAGAGCCCAGAGTTATAGGAAAGTATGCTGAGGTTTAATAATCTTAGAAAGGGATATAGTGATGAGGCAAGCTATGTTATTATAGTCATGCACCCAGTAAGTTTTTGATGAGGAGTTTTCCCTTATGGGTAGAGTAAGAGTTGCTATTCAAAATGAGATAAAGTATATATTTGTTAACCAGAATAGAGTTGGTGTCGATGTGCCATCGTATTAGAGGAGACTAATATGTGTTGAATAAGAGAGCAGAGTATTCATAAAGTGATAGATCTAAGCTAGGCTTATGATTTGTTTAAGAGGGTCATGATGTTCATAAGGTTATATAACTTATCAAGTAATGAGGTATAGTATAGTAGGCGAGCAATCGTATTGATATTCAGGCTTAGTAATTAACATTAAGATTGAATTTGAGATGAGTGTCATGATCCAAAGAATGGAAACATAAGGGTGATGATGTTATCTTGAGATTTGATCTACAAGGCTTGAGGAATTGAGATGTTAACTGGAATAGATATGAGTGGTACAAGTGAGAGACCCTAACCTTTAGATAAGGGCAGTGAAGTGTGGCTAAGTCACAAGAGTAACAAGAGCGTTAGGAGGTGTACCAAGAGGGTATATAACCAGAAGAGGTTAAGGGAAACACCTTAGAAAGAGGTCTTAGTACCGCTTATAGAGAGTTTGGTAGGCACGAGATAAACATCTCCCGAGTGTTAGATTAAAAGAAGAGGTAGACCATTTAGAGATAATGAAATAGGTTCATAGCTTTCAAGTGTTAGATTTAGACCTTAGGGGGAGATTTCAAGATGAGAAATCGAGTCAAGTGCTTGAGATTAAGATGGTAATGAATTCAAAGAGTTTGGGGGATATCTTTTTACAGGTCCTTTTTGTAATGGAGTGATGTTAAAAAGAGGAGGTTAATGTTCTTATTGTGTTAGTGATGGTGTGATAATTCCATCTAAGGTTATTAACAACGAGGAAGAAGAAGTTTAAGTTTTACTAAGAGAAATAGTTAAATGAGAGCCCTTAGTTGGATATGAAGGAGTTGGTTAGTAGGAGTTCATGGAGTTGTTCGAGTACTAAGCTTGAATGTGGTGGTAAAGAGTAATAGTTTTGGGATGAGATTCCTTATAGAGAGGTATAGAACCCGAACCTAAGAATTTGGGTTAAGCCTGAATATAGTAAGAGCATACCATTATACACACACCTTAGTAAGAGTAACTCAGTCCAGTCGTCATTTGAGGACGAATGATCCCAAGGGGGAGATATTGTAACACCCCAAAAAAAATTTGAGCTAAGACTTGAACCGTCCTTCGTTGTGAGTAGGAATTTACTAAGGAATTTAAAATTTGTTACCTATTAAGGTCAAGTCACTAGATGCATCACCTTGAGTTCTAAAAGAACTAAATTGGACATAGCAAAAATTTGAAATTTTGCAAGTTAAGCTAAGTATGAGTTTTGGGTTGAATTCAAATGACCATAACTCCTAGCTCAGGATGATTTAGGTGTGCTACTAGATACCTTAGGAAAGAACTTTGAATTATATTTCCAATGCCACCGAGTTTTCTCAGTTTTGATTTCGTATGAGGGAGATATATGCATTCAAAGTTGGGCTGTCTAGATAAGGAAAGTCAAAGCCGAATTTTAGAGGGGTATTTTGGTCTTTTCCTTACCAAATCAGATTTAATTCATTTTTAGTAAGGTTTTAAGGTTCTAATCCTATTAGGTTCAGTTTATAATCCTAAAATTATCCTAGGGTTTTAGTTGAGAGTTCAAAAAGAGAAAAGAGGAGATGATCAAAGCGTTCGTCGAGAGTCTTGCGTTTTGTTGCGGATTTTTGCCATGGGTTTAATCCCTAAGAGGTATGTAAGCTTTCATAGTGTTGGGTTAGTTCACCCACATGCCAATCATGTTATTTTCAGTGAAATTTCATTCTTGAAGTTGAAAGATTAGAGTTCTTGATGAGTTGTTGATAGGTGTTCTTGAAGTTCATTCTAAATCTTGTTGTGTTGGGGTTTTGATGATTTATTGAGATGAAATTTAGTAATGTGAGTGTTTTTTTGAGTATTTTAGAGTGTAATTATATTAAGTAATTGAATCCAAGTGATTGGGGAAGAAACCGTTCTATTCTAGGCAAGTTAAGGTGAGAAAACGAGCAAAGAAAGTTGTCGAAGTTTTCTGGGTTGGGGCCTGGCGTGTCATGCCAACCAGAGTGCCCCAACCACTTCTATGAATGTTAGGGGATGGTTCCCCACTCCACTCAGAGTGCCAGGGTCGCCTGGCCCCACCCGTTCTTCATCGTTTCGTCCGTTTGAGTTCTTTCAAAGGGTACCTTTACTCCCCTTTGATTCTAAACTACTTCTAAACACCTAATATCATTCCTAACATGATCATAACCTTGATTTTATAATTCAAATTCAAGGTAGAGTTAAGAGTTAAGTTTTGAGAATTCTTTCGAACATTCTAAGTAAGTCCCTTTGAGTTCTTTTGAGGAGTCTTATACAACTTCTAGTAACTTGTTTCAAGACTTGAGCAACTGAGTATGAGGATGATGAGAATGTATTCATGAGTCTACTTTGTCATCATGAGATCCTTCATATCATGAACCATAATTCTTGAATTCATAATTCACATTCAAGAGAGTGTTAAGAGTAGGATTCAAGAAAGCCTTTGAGTTCAATTGTGAATCCTTTGAGATCCATCATCGATTTGAGTAAGTTTTGACGAAGTAAGTAAAAGAAAGAGAAGAGTCATATTCATGAGTTCTATGTAGTTATGTAGACCTTTGAGTCAAGGTGTTCATGCCCATAATTTTGCATAAACTCTATAAATTGAGCATCATTGAGAGGCGTAGTATTTTAAAGTTCTAAGTCTTGAGTATTGAGTTCCTAATCCCCTTTGAGATTATATATCTAATCATGGGACTATTACATATTACCCATGAAGTCCTTGAGTTGAATTGTTCATGCCATAATTCCACATGAACCCTATAAGTCGAACAGTCTTGAGATGAGAAGTATCTTTGAGTCCTTGAGTTGAGTAGTTCATGCTCATAATTCCGCATGAACCCTGAGTTAAGCATTCTTGAAATAAGTAGTATCATTGAAGTTCTTGAGTTCTAAGTATTGAGTTCTATCTATAGTTATTGAAAACCTTGCATTGAGTCGTTCACGTCCATAATTCGGCATGAACAAGAAGTCTTTTACAAACGTTTTAACTTTGTTTTAAGACTTAAGTTTTGAGTTAAGCAAAGAGTAAAGAGTAAAGAGTTGAGTTCATTTCTTCAAAAGAGTATATCAGGACTATGTATTCCCAAAGAGTAAATGTTTTCACATTTAAACAAGAAAGGAAACTGAGATTTCAAAAGAGTCTTTGAGCTAGTTTTTCAGTAAAGAGGAAACTATGATTTCCAAGAGAGCTTTTAAACTAAGTTTTGAGTAATTATCTCAAACCTAAAAAAGGGTTTTGTTTTACAAACATATGAGCTAAGTATATTTTGGGAGTAATATTGAGCACCAATATGGGGATGCGTGTTCAGATAACTCAAGTCTCCATAAACTATGTAGCCATTATGGGTAGATCATACTTTTTAGATGAATCTTTAAGATGCTTTCAGTATAGACTACTGGATCCACTTAGTGAGTTAGGTTCTATACCCCCGACAAGGTATAGGATGGTCCTTGGCAGCATGAGGTAAAACGTTGTATCATCACTTAGGTTCACAGTGGTGGTTTTCGGTTAGAGAATCTCCCACAAAAACTATATTACTTTATTATATAAGTAAATTTGAGTTTGTTATTGCATTTTCTTTAATGAACTAAGTTGTTTTTACTTTTTATAAAGTTTTTCATATATTGCATATGTATTGTTGCTTTATATTGAGTTGAGTACCCAGAGTCGAATATCATATCTTTGAGTTGAGTATCTAATCTCTGATTTGAGTATCTTATCCTTGAGTACTTCTGAGTTGAGTAAGTTGATTAGTTTTGAGTTTCCTTGAGTTGAGTAAGTTTGGAAAGGGGTAAGCATGTTTTCATTTTTATCAAGTTCAAGCTTATGTTATGCTTTAGAATTTCCCTTACATGCTCGTACATTCCACGTACTGATCCATTTGGCCTGCATCTTCTCATGATGTAGACACATGTATTCAGGATCATTAACAGGTGCTTCGTTGATACATCCAAGAGTTCGAGTTAGCTATGGTGAGCCTCCTTGGTTCCGAAGGATTTCATTTACCTTTCAGTTATATCACTTGTTAGGATACCGTCGGTCTTGTCCCGACTTCCATCTTTATCAGTTAGAGGCTTTATAGATAGTTAGTATAGTTGAGAAGTCTGTATCATTAATTTTATTAAATGTTTTAAATACTTAAGTTTCCTATTTTATGGCGAGCTGAATATATTATTTTTATCCTAAGTTGTTAATTTGGGTTAATGTTTTACAAAGTTGAGTTTGTTGAATTTTGTTTCATTTTTAAGCTTTTGCATGCTTAAGTTAGTCTTCCGCTTGTAGTCAGCCAAGATGAGGGTTCACTTGGGGACCAACAATGGTTCTTGAGTGCCGGCCACGTCTAGGGTGTAGACTCGGGTCGTGACAGAACTGATTGCGAAGCTATCGTAAAATTTCAGCAAACGATAGATGCAAAAAGTAGTAGTAAAAAAAGATGGTTAAATTTTTTAGATGCCACGTCAATATATAATATATCCCTAGAACATATCAAAGGGAAAGATAATTCATTAGCAGATCAACTTAGCAGACTCATAAAGACTAACTATTTATTTTCAGCATGAGTACAGGGAAAGATAAAGCCAAGGCCTCCAGCTCAAGCAGTACTACAGACGGAATGGACAAAGACTTATATCTCCAAACTTTACTAAAGAATACCTTGTCAACCACAAACTAAATTAAATGAAGCAAGATTGAACACCCCAAGCTTTGAGAGACTGCATTTCGGAAGACAAAATTTAATATTTTACCCCCCATCCAACTTAAGTTTCAGAATAAAGCCAAAATCAAATATAGATAGACCACAGTGATGTTTGATAGACAATTTATGGATAACATATAACAAAGTACCACGAGACAATAGTTACTTCATTTCAGTAATGAATGCGTTAAGCCATTATTTTACAGAAAAAATGAAGACAAAAAATTCAAGTTTTATGTGGTAGTCCAAGGAAGACTGGACGAAATTTTCCAGACATGGATGGAAATAATAGACTCAATAAAAAACTTCCCCACTCCCCTTTTCAAGGGATTCAAGGACCTAAACGAAACTCTAGATTATGCAAGGGGAACTCTTGGACCAAATTACTTTCTAAGCCCAACCTTAAGACAAATCACAAATCCTTTCCCACAATATAATATCTAGAAGAACACAGACAAAATAATATTTTGCGACCACTGCTCTACAATGACAGATGGCTTCAAAAGACAAAACTAGACCATTGAGAGGCTCGAAATGGAAAAAAGAAAAAATGACGCAACACATCTACCTTTTACAAGAAAGAATCAAAATTTTACATTTCGAAATCAATAAGACCCAACCATTACAAGTAGAAGATCATCCAAAAGAACAAGAAGTTCTCCATCTTGGGCTAAAATGGATAAGAAGGGTGTACATTCCCCAATGAATGTACAAGAAGCTATTGTACCAGCTAAAGGTACAGCTAGTCCCGTTCAAACGATAACGGATAAAGACTTATCAAATCCGTTGATGGCTGACACTTTGCCAAAAAGAGTTAGGATATTACCAGCTAGTTTTAATATAACAAGAACTACAGAACAGAGAAAAAGGACTAAAGGATTCTTGTTAAAAAGAAAGAAAGACAAAAGAATTGAACAAATGATATAAAATTTCCTCCAGAAGTTACTTAGTGAAAAGACCAAAGAAGTCATAAGTGAAAAGACCATAGCGTTACACAACTTAGACACGTAGAAAATACGTAAGAAATGACGACCCAAGAGAAAAGACAAGGAAAGATAGGTAAGCCATGACGTAATAAACCACTAGTCTAAAGCGGACAAGAAAGAAGACAGCCATGATGTATTAAACCACTAGTCTAAAGCGGACAAGAAAGAGGACAAAAATTTTGAAACGTTTTTCAAAGCAATGTGACGATGGGGCCCAAAGAGCACCCGACAGGTAAAAGAAAGATTATTCAACATTTTGAAATCCGGAGAAAGCCATCCTCGCCTATAAATACCAAACCATTTGCAAGAAGAAAGAGCAGAGCGAAGAGAAAGTGGAGCATAGCAAAGAGAAAGAATTAGTTTTATGATTTAGCTTTACATATTTCTTTTCCCTTCAATAAAACAAAAAAAGAGTGAAGTGAGTTTGTAAAAAGAGTGTGAGTGTTTATTTTCTTAAGTAACTGCAAAGTCACTCGGGGACTCCCGAAAGGGAAACCTCTATCCGACCACTATCAATGTAAGTAGTTATGTGTTTTCTAGATCTTAGTAGTTTCTCCCAGTTTATGTATTGTTATATATATATATATATATATATATATATATATATATATAGAGAGAGAGAGAGAGAGAGAGAGAGAGAGTACTATTGTTATTTTATAATATGATGTTTATACATGTACTGTTTACTTTTAGTAAATGGTTGGTTCCTTACCCTCTTAGTAACAACGATGGATTAACTTGTAAATACCTAGGGAAGTTGAAAGTACGCCATGGTTAGAGAACCAAAGGACTGTGTATCTCGGGGTTTGGTTAAAGCAGAAGTTGCTAAGAACATATGCTAAGGAAAAGAGATGAACAGAGTAAAACAAAATTATATTATTAAACGACCTTTTTCATTTAAACGACCTTTTTATTGGTATCAAAGCCTATGTTTCAATCTTGTAGTAGACCAGTAGAACATTTGATAAAATCATTTTCAATATTTTATATATATGCCAATCAGGATTGCCAAAAGAAAGCCTCGACCTTACGAAGGATAGATAATAATTAACCAAGAATATCATTGGTATCTTTTAAAGATAAAAGAAAATTATTCAAGTATATACGACTTTCTAATAGAACAAAGACAACTATATTTAGAACAACGACAATTATAACCAAGCTTATTATCATCTGTAGAAATATATTCAATAAATCAACAAATTAGACAAATAGATTTACAATTACCAAGAATAGGGTCTAGAATTGACCATTACCTCCAACAAATCCGACAAGAACAATATGATAGAAAAGGAAAAACTTGGTATCTTGAAAATACTACAATAGGAAGTACAAAGAATTTAGAATATTTAGACTTAGAAGTAATTTCTAAAAAAAAAATATAGAAGGCTAAAGCATGGTTCAATAATCAAGTATAATTTTACAGAAGGAGACCACGTCTTACATAGAGATAATCATCACTTAAACACTATCATAGACCTAATAATAAATCTAGTAGAACACACTCAGTTAAAAGACTATAGAATACTAAAGTCAATAGAAACTTTAGAAAGACTGCAAAACCAACATAAAAAATTGTTAGAAAAAATAGAAATTAATTTCAATTTCTTAAAAATACAACAATTAGATATAAATACAAAATTACAAGGTATTATAGCAAATAATAATAACATAAATAACAATAGCACAATAGAAGAGATAAATAAAAGATTAGAACACCTCCACAAAGAATCTAAAGAAATAAAAGAAAAGCTAAACCAACTTAAAGACTTAACCCTTTCATGAACAATCCGTTTTACCAAGAAGTCCCAAAAAAGGCAACACAATTTCAAGTCAATCCCAAAGATTTATCAGAATATACACCACCAGGAAAAACAGACCTAATAGGAGTGAAACAGAACAATATAATAATCTTCGCGCAGTTAGAATTAAATAGAAAACTAGAAGATAGGATCACATATATTAATAAAAAATTAGATATTTTATTAGAAAATAAAATCCCCAAAGAAAAAAACAAAACATGATAAAAATACAGAAGACCTGATGGAACAACTAAAGAAAACAGAAATAACACCCCAAAAAAATAGACCTAAAGTGACAAAAAAGGACAAGACATGGACTTTTTTTCAAACAGAAGTCGAGCCCCCCAAGAAAGACAAAGGGTCAGTTTCTCTCAAGATAGTTTAGGAAATAATATGTTAGCCAGGATAATGAACTCGACCAAACCTAGTTGTAGTCAACAACTAGATGAAATAATAGATGTAGACAAATATATAGAAATTTTTCAGCAAAATAGATTAAAACTTCTAAACCCACAAGTACTTTATAATACAAGACTATTCTTTTCAAAAGCACAGTTATACAGACACTATAGAGAAGAACAGATGTGTATATCAGGAGACAATAGTGAAAGTCTGAGTTTAATTAGCAAAGAATCTATGAAAGAAATACAAAAAAGAAGGATCAATCTCATGCATATGGGATTAGTAGTAATTGGACTTAAAGGATTAACTAGGAAAAATCTAGGAACAAAAATGCTAATTACTTTATATGATGATAGATGGGCAGAATAAAAAAGATCTATGATAGGTCTAACAAAAGTAGATATGACCAACAACGGAGAAATATTTTACTGTAGCCCAGACTTTATGATAAATTCAATTGAATTTGGTAAATACATAAGAATATGGGTTCAAACTAAAGGTTACGAAGAAATGAACTGCGGAAATAATTTGCTAGTATGCGTAGGCTTCATAGGAAAATTAGCCACTAGCAGCAGCTCCAAGTTTAAAATCAAAATAGACGATGCAGTAGGTTTAATGGGAAATAAGGGAATAAAACTAATGAAACCCTTAAAAATAAACTCGAAAGAATATGCCGGTAGAGAATGGAATAAAGAGAAATTCTGTAAAAAGGAAATTTTAAGACCCAATGACCACTTTACGTATACTAATAACAAAGGACAAACCTCAATCAGATTTACCGACTATAAATATTCAGACCAAAGAGAAATTGATGAAGAGCTCGACGACAACTCCACCGAAACAACAATAAGCATGGAAGGAATGAATATCCAGATCATAAAAGAAGACAACTATGAAGTAGATAAATCAATAAAGAAAGCCAAAGAAATACACGAATTAGATTAAAAAAGAAGAAGCAATCTTCAGATGTAAAGGGCAAACTAAGAGGAATACACTTCTCTATGGTAGAAAGACACTTTAAAGAATGCAGAGCAAGAACAGACAATTACGGGTATAGACAGGAGGAAGACGCACAAGAAGAAAGTGATGACGAGACAACACGTAGTTTAAAAGAATTTATGGAAACCACCTCGACTAGTTCAACTCCCTTCCAAAAAACCACACCCGTACCACCGGTAGAATATACCATAGGTAACTTACCAAGGCACAGAATTTTCAGACAAGACCCAGCTATAGAACCAGAAATGGTTAGACCAATAGGAATAAGAATGCCAATAGAAGCTCCTATCAAACTTCAAGACTGGGGAGATAGAGGAAAAATACTAAATATAGCAGCATATGACCCCCAATTATGAAATTCAGTAATAGACGTATGGAAATGTATAATGGTAGCAGACTACATACATCATTACAGTGAAACAGATGCAGAGACCATGTATAGGAATATGGAGACCTTTTTAGGAGAATTAATTAAAGGAGTATGGGAAGCACACAAAGTAGCTTACCCTCAAGAGTTACAAGAATTAGTAAACATGGGACCAAACCCGTATAACTTTACTAATAAAATACACAACCTAGTAATAGGAGAAGACCCAAATAGTGGATTAGTAGTACTACAAAAGAATGCGTTAATAAAACTAGAACAACTTAGCATAAATAATTGGTTGGTGCCATATAAAGAACTTCCTAAAAGACTTCTTCTATTATTGCGCCATAAGCGGTAATGCGTTTGACCAAAGTTTAGGAAAGAAATGGAGCCTTAGGAAGAGAAATAGAAGAAAGATGGAATAAAAGAGAATGAGTAATGCAAAATCCAACCGCGACTTGGTCCATAAGACATAAAGTACAGTATGTAATGGAGATACTATAAGAAAAATGTACAAACATACAAATACAAAAACAGTTGAAACAAAGCGAGACTGGTTTCTATAAAAATATATATACAACGCAAAGTTACGACCAAAGTAAACCACAAAGAAAGTATAAAAAGTCATATCAAAGTAGACAAGAATACAAACCTAAGAGAAAGTACTATTTAAGAAAATCAACTGCAAGGAAATCCTACCTAAATAAAGACAAACATGTAAGAAAACATAATAATAACAGGATTTATAAAAATAGACTAGCTTGTTTCACATGCGGAAGTGAAGAACATCTAGCCAATACTTGTCCAGGAAGAAACAACAATAAGACAAGAAATGCCCAGCTTATAGAAGATTTCCAAGAAACCCTGATAAATGTAGACGAATATGTGTTAGATAACGAAAGTACATATTCAGTAGTAAGCATAAATGCCATACAAGGAGAAAGACAAGATTCATCGGACTTAGAAGGAGAAACATTAATAAACAAAATAGGATTAGAGAAGCTAGATTTAAATAGCCTAAATGACCACACCTTTGTCAATATACAATGTGACCACGAATTTTCCAAGGGAAAAGGTTTAGACAGCCAATGATGTTTTAACTGCACAGGATATCCAAGTAAAGATAGAAGAGCAAAATGCATGAACTGCTACTTAGAAGGATGCATTCGGTGCATTGATAAGATGTTCAATACTAAAGTCAAAGACGAACAAGTTATCACAAAAGAAAAATCGCTAAAAGCATTAGAAGATAGGTTAGATAATTTAGAAGAAAGAGTGGGTAAACTAGAAAAAGGGAAATGCGTAGAAATAGAGGAAACCAGGCAAATTAACAATAAACCGCCCGAACTAGAAATAGAACTCTTAAAAAAAAGGAAGAGGCTACGTCATTTGAAGGATTAATTTGTAATGAAGACAAAAAAATTAATACCATAAAAAACTTGACTAGAATAAAAATTCAAGACTATGAGATAGAAAACCTCGCTCTAGTAGATTCAGGATGTATGAAGAGTATAATAAATAGATGCATTTTGCCCCCATAAGTAATAAAAGATTTCCCAGAGCCACAAAGCGCCATGCAAATGGACGAATCCTCGAATATATATAAGAAAATAAGTTTTCTAAATACTTGTGCAGACTTCTATAAACCTACCTATAAGTTAGAAAAAATCTGGGTAAGAGATCTAAATATTAGGGTAGACTTTGTTTTAGGATTAGATTTCTTACTACATAATAATGAAAGTTGTCTCCTTACAAGAGATAGAATAATATTCTCAAAAAACACTACTCAAACCACAATAACAACCGAATCTATTCCAACAAAATCTAGATATCTTACAAAAACTAGTGAACTAAGCCCAAATACTTCAAAAAGGTACAACAAAGGAGAAGAGTGCACTTGTACCAAGATACATATTACAGATGAAAAGGAAGAAATTGAACAATTAGAACTTAGTGTTTCAGATACAGAAGATGTAGAAAAGAATTACACCTTAATAAAAATAAATAAATAGTTTTACAACTTTAAAAGGGATTACAACACATAGGAGTAATTAAAAATCAAAAGGATCTAGAAGAAGTAATTCTAATTCTAGATAAATTAGAAATAATTGGAGAAAGACCCTTGAAGCACTGGGACGCCAATCACATAACCTGCAGACTAGACATAATTAATCCAGAATACACCGTAAAAACAACCTCTATAGAATCAACAAATGAAGACCTAAAGGAATTCGAGGATCAAATAAGGGAGTTACTAAAATTAGGAGTAATCAGAAGATCAACATCAAAGCATAGATCAGCAGCGTTCATGGTAAGAAATCATAGTGAAATAGTAAGGGGAAAAGCAAGAATGGTTATAAATTACAAAAGACTCAATTATAACACCCAAATGGACGGATATAAGCTACCAGATAAAACAGAGCTAATAAATAGAATACAAGGAAGAAAGATTTTTAGTAAGTTCGATTGTAAGCCCGGATAATGGCAAGTAAAAATGCATGAAGATAGTATAGAATGGACTGCTTTTACATGTCCAGAAGGACACTTTGAATGCGTAGTAATGCCTTTCGGACTAAAAACAGCCCCCCCTCCCAATCTTTCAAAGGAAAATGGATACTATTTTTAGAGATTATAAAAACTTTATTCTTGTATATGTAGAATATTTAGTAACAATACTAAAGAACATTTAGGTCACTTACAAACAGTCTTTAAGCTATTTGTAGACAACGGTATCATAATTAGTAGAAAAAAATTGATTTATGTAAAACCTCATAAATTTTCTAGGAGTAGAAATTGGAGACGGAAAAATTAAATTACAACCTCACATAGCAAAGAAAGTCCTAGACATCCCAGATAAATTAGACAAGACTAAAGATTTACAAAAATTTCTAGGGATTTTAAACTATGCTAGGAACTTTATAAAAGACTTAGGAAAAATAGCAGGACCACTATATTCAAAAACATGAACTAATGGACAAAAGACATTCAATACGGAAGATATAAAATTAGTACAAAAACTCAAACATATGGTTAGAACCATACCAGACTTATCCCTCCCTTTAGAAACTGACTATCCAATAGTCGAAACGGACGAAAGTCTAGAAGGGTGGGGAGTAGTACTTAAAACAAGGAAAAATAAGTACGGAGACAAAAAGGATGAAAGAATTTGCGCCTACCAAAGTAGAAAATAGAAAGAAAAGGGAAACATGAGTAGTATAGATGCAGAAATATTAGCACTAATCTATGGCCTAAATAGTTTTAAACTGTATATTATCAATAAAAAGAAAATTTTAGTAAGAACTGATTGCGAAGCTATCATAAAATTTCATCAAAAGATAGATGGAAAAAGTAGTAGTAAAAGAAGATGGTTAAATTTTTTAGATGCCACGTCAATATATAATATATCCCTGGAACATATCAAAGGGAAAGATAATTCGTTAGCAGATCAGCTTAGCTGAATCATGAAGACTAACTATTTATTTTCAGCATGAGTACATGGAAAGATAAAGCCAGGGCCTCCAGCTCAAGCAGCACTACAGACGGAATGGACAAAGACTTATATCTCCAGAATTTACTAAAGAATACCTTGTTCAAACCACAGACAAAATTAAATGAAGCAAGATTGAACACCCCAAGCTTTGAGAGACTGCATTTCGGAAGACAAAATTTAATATTTTACCCCCCATCCAACTTAAGTTTCAGAATAAAGCCAGAATCAAAGATAGATAGACCACAGAGATGTTTGATAGACAATTTATGGATAGCATATAACAAAGTACCACGAGACAATAGTTATTTCATTTCAGTAATGAATGCGTTAAGCCATTATTTTACAGAAAAAAATGAAGACAAAAAATTCAAGTTTTATGTGGTAGTCCAAGGAAGACTGACCGAAATTTTCCAAACATGGACGGAAGTAATAGACTCAATAAAAGACTTCCACACTCCCCTCTTCAAGGGATTCAATGACCTAAACGAAGCTCTGGATTACGCAAGGGGAACTCTTGGACCAAATTATTTTCTAAGCCCAGTCTTAAGACAAATCACAAATCCTTTCCCACAATATAATATCCAGAAGGACATAGACAAAATAATATTTTGCGACCACTGCTCTACAATGATAGACAGCTTTAAAAGACAAAACTAGACCATTGAGAGGCTCGAAAAGGAAACAAAATTTTTGTCCTCTTTCTTGTCTGCTTTAGACTAGTGGTTTATTACGTCATGGCTGTCGTCTTTCTTGTCCACTTTAGACTAGTGGTTTATTATGTCATGGCTTACCTATCTTTCCTTGTCTTTTCTCTTGGGTCGTCATTGCTTACGTATTTTCTACGTGTCTAAGTTGTGTAACGCAGTAGAGTCGAAACTCATCCTTGAGTCGTCGTCTTCATTTGGATCTTGGGCAAATTGTTCTAGTGATGGGTTGTATTCACTTCCGTACATATATATGTAACATTATGAAATTTAAAGCTTGTATTTGCTGTACTTTTGATATACTTTCATAATTTATGTTACTTTTAGCATATAGTTCAACAATGTTATAATTTACTTCAATGATTAATTAAGTAAATGATCTATGTTGAGAGGGAAAAAAAAAGGAATTTAGTTAAATTATACATTTTATGTCTCCTACATTAAACATCTAGCACCAGTGGTCTAGTGGTAGAATAGTACCCTGCCACGTACAAACCCAGGTTCGATTCCTGGCTGGTGCATCCAGAGCCATGACGACTAATGCACAAATTGTGAAGATGAGTCTTCACACATATCTGATTTAAGTGATAAGTGATGAAATGTTGTGTATCCAAGCTCTCTTTTTTTTATATAATAAATAAATCATCCATTGATCTAATTTGGCTCCGCCCTTGGCATTCATATAAATATTAGCTTCGCTTCATAATTTTTTATGTATATTATAATTTATATATTGAATCTTTTAAACTTATTTGTGTGCCTACTTTCTTGTAGTTTGATTTTCTTTATTGAATTTCCTCGATTCCATCTGATTTTGTCCTTGACATTCACGTAAATTCTAGCTTGGCTTCATAAAACTTTTTATGTACATTATAATTTATAGAGAGAAGTATCAGAAACAACTCTAAACTTGGCACAAATTATTAGTTTTATCCCCAACAATTTATAGCCTTAAAAACATCCCTAAACTTAGCGCAAATTATTAGTTTCATCCCGAAATATTAACAGCCTTAAAAACACTCCTCTACTTGACTAACTAAACTTAGATATACCCTTGATACAGTCCTGATATGCAACATGACATAGCAAGTGGTCTCAAACTCTTGTAAGAGCATGTAGTTCTTAATAAAAATCAAGAGAAGTGTTGAAAACACCCCAAAACTTGATGAGAATTTAGGGGTGTATTTCACTAATTTTTCAAGATCGGGGGTGTATTTAACTTTAATTAGTCAAGTAAAGGGATGTTTTTAAGGCTGTCAATAGTTCAGGGATGAAACAAATAATTTGCACCAAATTTAGGGGTGTTTTTGATACTTCTCTCTAATTTATATGTTGAATATTTTTTTTAACTTATTTGTGTGCCTATGTTTTTGTAGTTTGATTTCCTTTACTGAAACCCCTCGATCCTATCTGATTTCGCCATTGACATTCACGTAATCCTAGCTTGGCTTCGTAAAACTTTTTATGTATATTACAATTAATGTTGTGGTAACGATATAAATCTTAAGTAAAACATTGCTTATCAAGATTGTATGTATATATTTCTATATTTGAATATGAGATCTTAAATGAAGGATGAAGGAATCTTTTACGTCTCATCACAATGTATAAGACGATCTAGTCTTGGTAACGAAACAACCTATAGGTTGACTCTAAGGTAAATCAAGATTTTATTTATTCCTAGATTTGAACATGATATCTGAAATGAAGGATGAAAAAATCGTATACATCTCATCACAACGTATAAGACAATCGAGTCTAAGTAACAAAGTGACCTCTAGGTAAAGCGTTGTTGTCACATCTCAAGCCTACACCCTGGATGTAATTGGCACTTGAGATTAATTGTTGGCCCCAAGGGAACCCTTGTCCTGACTCAACTCTCAACGGAAGACTTACTCAACAATAAAGGACCCTCAAATATAACTCAACTCATAAAGACATCATTACTAAAATTAGTTTAGCTCAATATATTCTGAAATGTTCAATAACATAACTGTTCAACTCAAGTCTTAAAACATTTATTTAACAAAAGAAATGAAAAAGACTCCTCAATACACTACTATCTATGTAACCTCTAATGACAATGATGGAAGTCGGGACAAGACCCACGACATCCTAACAAAACTGAAAAGTAAATGGGAATCCTCCGAAAGCAAGAAGGCTCACCAAAGCAACTTTGGAACTGCAAGTGGTATCAACGGTGCTGCTATTGATGACCATGAACTCCTATATCTACATCATGAAAGATGCAGGCCAAATGACGTCAGTACATGGAATGTACGAGCATGCAAAGGGAACTCTAAAACACAGACATAAGCTTGAACTTGATAAAAAAGAAGAGCATGCTCACCTCGTCTCAACTCAACTCAATTCAATATAAAAGCAACAATGAAAATGCATTATAAAGAAAGCTTTTAAAACAGTAGATAATAACTCAGATGTATTTAAAAATACAATAATAACTCTTTTACTATTATTTGAGAGATTCTCTAATCATCACTATGAGCTATGTGATGATACAACATCTCGCCCACGCTGTCAAACCTGTCTTTTACATTGCTGGAGTATAAGACATCCTCAACTAAGTGGATCCACTAAGCTATGCTTAAAAAGCAATAAAAAATCATCTAAAAAGTATGGCTTTTTCTACCCACGTTGGCATACATGGTTTATGAGGACTTTGAGTTATCTGAAGTTGTCCCCATATTGGTGCCCAATACTATTCCCAATAATATAAATCATGCTCATATGTTTAAAAATATTTCCTCATCCACAAACTTTGAGATTATTACTCAAAAGGTTCTCTTAAAAGAGATAGTGCTCAAAAACTCCTCATGAACTCATTTGGAAATCGAAGTTTCCTCTCATTTTAAATGTAAAGACATTTACTCTTGTGATTACTTAGTTCCCATATATTCATTTTGAAAAATGAAACCCAACTATCCTCATCCTCATACTCAAGTACTCAAGTCTTAAAACAAGTTTGTAATAGACTTCTCAAAAAGACTCGAAAGACTATCTCAAACTGGACTCTTAATATTTTCTTGAATTTGAAATGTGAATTCAAGAGTTATGATTCATGATATAAAGGATCCCTTGATGATTAGATGTAGCTTAGAATCATTATAATTAGGAAGAGAGTGAAGTTACTTTTTAAAAGAACTCAGACGAGACAAACAATGGAAAAAGATGGGGGCAGGCGACCCTTGTGCGGGGTGCCAACCCCTAAACTACAGAGCACCATTTCTGGTGCTGTTGGCGCGGCGCGCCAGCCCCCTTAGCGCATCGGTGGCACGTCACCCCAGGCCCCGCCTAGAAAACTCGATGAATTTTCCTCTTCGATGTATGACCCTAATTTACCTAGAATCGAGTGGTTTCTTCCAAATTTCCTTAGATTCATTTACCCAACACAATTTCATGAAAATCTACTCGAAATTCCTCAAGAACAATGCTCATAAATGAAATTCTCACCACAAGAACTCAATAAAACCCCATTATCAAATAATGAAGCACAAAACCCCAAGAACTCAAATCATTCAACCTCAAGAACGAAATTACGGATGAAAATCACATTATTGGTGTGTGTGTGAACAAACCCAACACTATGACAACTTACATACCTTGAAAGGATTGAATCATTGGTGAAACTCCTCAACGATCGCAAGAATCTTGAACTTCTCCCTTTTCTCCTCTTTAACTTCTCTCTAAAACCCTAAGTGCATTTGTCACACCCCTTTTTCGCACAGCGGGAAGGGTTTTTTCAATTTAAGTGACGTTATTAATTTAGGGATAATTTTATTTTATTTTCGAAGTCGCCACTTGGAATTGAGTTATGGTGTTCCAAGTCACCTTTTTGTTTAATCCCTAATCAAAAGGAAATGACTCTTTATTTGGTCTACGAAGTAGAAATTTGGGTAAGGAATTATGTTGACTAAGGGAAAGGTATTAGGCATCCCTCGAGTCTCGTGGTTCTAGCATGGTCACTTTTATTGACTTATACTTATCTTGAATTATTTTTGGATATATTATAACATGCCATGACTTGTTTGCATTTTTATTGATGAACTTTTATTTGGTCTCAACCTAGATGTGTAACCACATTCTTGATTTTGACATTTAATAACTTGGAGGCATAACTGCTTTATTCTCTTGAGTGTATCACCTAATATTTTATGTCTCACATCTTGATTTTAACAAAATAAAATATTTACTAGAATAATTTTACCAAGGTGTGTCACCACATCCTTGAATTTCTTTTAAATGTTTCAAAAAAAATGTGTAACCACATTCTTAATTGAAACAATTTCCATTTTAATGTGTCTAAAATTTTGTCTAATCATTATAAAACTAATATTTTTCCTTTATACATAGAACCAAGTAAAGTAAAATAGATCTAAATATTGAGGATATAATGGTATAATTTGATATCATTTCTATATCTTTTTATTTTTATATTTTATATTACTCTTTAATTAACGTTAAAGTATACACTTTCTAATCAAACAAAACAATAACAAATTGTAAAAAACAAATCTCATTTTTTGTTTGGAAAAATAAAACAACAATAATTTATTTATTTATTTATTTTTAGCCTAACTATACCTACTTTATCATTATTATCTAAATCAAGACGAGAACACTGTTATGACCCGTTCAATTTTAAGAGATCACAACTAACAAATAAAAATAAATAAATAAAAAAAATCATCGATTAAAGCTACCTTCATTCATTAAATAGAGATTTAACAACTAACAAATTAATCATTTCAATCAAATTTATGAATAAAACAAAACTATATAAAAAAAAAAAAACTTATCACATAATTACGTCAAATTCCATAAATAAATTAAAGAGATGAGGTAAAGTTGAACCTTAAATGATGAAATAAGAACCACAAAATCTTGACCGAAGCTCGATTAGAACATTCACAAATCTTTTTTTGGTGTAGATGTGTGTTGTATTTTTGTTTCCATATGTTGTAGTAGTTCGAAGGAAATTAAAGTGTTTGGATGTTGCTGCGTTAGTATTTGAGTATGTGATTGTATGTTGTGGTTTTTTTTTTTTGTGTGTGTGTTTTTCCTTTGCTTTTTTTTCATTTTCGGTGTAAAGTTTTTGGTTTAGTATGTATCTGGGAAAGTGAGGTTTTTATTGGTTTTTTTTTTTTCCAGAATCGTGTGTGTATGTTAATATAGTATACGTGTGTTCTGTGTTCTTGTTGTTGTGAGTTGTAGTATATAATGTGTGTGGGTGTACGTGGTTTGTTTACTGGTGTGAGGGAGTGGGAGTGTGTGGGGTAGGTTAGTGGGGGTAGAGGGGTAATGTGTAGGTTTATATAAAAATAAAAATATAATAATTAACAATATTAACTAATTATTTTAAATTAATATAAATATAAGAAAAGTTAAATAACTAATAAAAAAAAAATAAGAAACACTAGTTTATTTATTAAATATACATTAAAAGGAAACATATAATTTTTTGAACATTTTCTTCTCTTTTGAATAAATTGAAAACAAAACTTAACCTAGAACATGACTCTATTTTTTGTGGTTTTCAAATATTTTTACAATTAACTTACTAAAATATGATAAAACTGTTGTAAAAATGGATGGCCATGTAAGCTTTACATTGTGGCAAATTGATGACCAAGTAAAATTACTATAGAACGTTTCCTTTTCCAAGTAATGTATTACCATTTTGTGTCTATAAAAGACGCTACAAATGGTTAATGAATACACACCTAAATAGTTGCTACTCTTACTTCTCTTATTTCTACTCTCTGTTTTCTTCTTTCTTTGCTCCTTTTATTTGATTTTTAGTAATCTGTCTTTATTTTATAACACGTTATCAGCACGATTGTTCTTTTTATTAAGAAATATGTTTAAGCAAGTTGATCTAGACATACAGTTTTATACAAGATATTTTGCACTAGAATGATTGTAAATCAACAAATAAGTTTCTAACAAAGTTGATGCATAAACTTGGTGTTAAGAGTCTTCCCTAGCTTAGGGAGCTCTTTGTTAATGGAAATCAAAGGTATAGGCTAGTGAGGGCAACATCCCTTGCTAGGGAAGTTGTCAAAGATTCACTTTCGATACAAGATTTAAGAGCCAAACAATCAGAAACTTAGGATTAATGGATGATTTAACTGTAGAAGGTCATTATAAATTATCATACCATGTCTTTCTGAATCTCTATCATCATGAGTAAGTGGAATCTTATTTTTGTTTCTGAGAAAATTGAAGGTACGTAATATGTTGCAAGTATATATTGATAGATTGTTCATCACTTTAAAATAATAGTTTGTCAATAGAACATATATGTGGATAAAAGACAAAAATCACTTATAGAATAAATGTGTTCACATAACAAATTGTGAATAATGTTTACTTTTTCTGCGGTTAAAACTCCAATCATTTTTAAATTAGACGAAATTTATTAAATTTCAAATTAATGGTTACTTGCCTTTAAAATGATGTTTGTATCATTAGTCAGAGAAAATCAGATAAAACATATCAATAGTAGTCTATTTTTTCTAGATCTATGAAATTCTTACAACTTGAAACTTGATGTTTTGATATGAAGTTTGAAGTAATTCTATAATTTAATTATGAACAGAAGAAGAGATACATTTCAATTTATTTTACTAATACATATTAATATTGTTATAATGGTGAGCATTTTTCATGATCTACAATATGTATCATCTTGATCTGGAAATATTTTGTTCGTCGTTCATAATACATTAGTGACAAATGTTATATGATTTGCTACTGCTATTTGACATATACCAACAATGAAATTATTGGTCGCTTTAATCACTCATTTTATTTTTAAGCTTCATGGATCATTAAGAGTTTATGTCATTTATACTAACAATATTTTCTTTGTTGTTATTATAGATGGTTGATTTGTTTAAGGATTTCAAATCTGAATCCTTGATAACGGTGGTTGTGATAAAAGTTTGACAAAACTCAAGGAAATACATGATTGTCCATAGTGATAAATTAAAAAAAAAGGCTTGTGGTTAGTTTTGATGTACTTTGACATGTTATGTCATTGATTGATGGTAAGACGGTGAATTCAAGTTTCATTGCACCAAAAGTGTAAGACATCGATTAAAGTCTCGATGCGTCATGATGATAAGATTTTGGGTTCAAGTCCCATCATATTTTGGCCTAACACACCTTTATATGGATAAGATATTGGGTTAAAATCTAAATGCAATATATTGATGATATAATGATGACTGAGTAAATTGATATGCTCTTGATAAAAAAAATGTGAAGCCCGTCCCATTGAATATGTTCCATTCTTTGAGGTGAATGTGATAGCAATACATTAAAAGTCTTAAAGATGACAAGATAATTTTATGATTAAACATATGAATATGGACGTGAAGGGACAAAATTATAATCGTCATCATTGTGATAATTATAAAAGAAAGAACATTATGAGTTCTCAAAATGGCTTTTTAAATAGTGAAGGTAATTTTTTTGTCATCAAAATGATATGAAAGGTCATTAGAAACATGTTTGTTATGAGACCTAATAATTTGATAAGTTTATAAGTCCTCCTTCAAAGAAAAGGATGAAAAAGTGGTGATACACTTGACTTTCAAAAAGTGAAGTTGAGGTATGTCATATAAATATGATAAATTTCAAAGCGTAACAACGAACTTCTAATGAAATGAATAATTATGAAGCATGCATATATGATTATTGTCAATTCGTTGAAGAGAATGTGATTTGTGATCAGTATCATGAAAAGTGGACCATTCTTGAAAGTGAATATGTCAAGATGATGAAAATTATAAATAAAAACATACTCATGTATGATTTAATAAATATCACAACTCACCCCTATGGGAGGTTAGAGAGAAATAAAGAAATTTTATGTTGGTATAAATGGTCACTGGTCAAGTACTTTTAGTACATCACAAATATTGTGGTACGTATTATAATGAACTATCAAAATAACAAAAGAAGGAAATAATTCTTGACCACAAAAATTTGTCATTGATTATGTATTTATGTACATCAAAAGTATTTTGCCTGATATTAAACAAAAGGGAGGAGATACTAATGATAAAAGTAAATCAAGAAACAAGTTTTACTTGTAATGATTTTGATCATGACAATAATGATATAAAGTTCTCTTGAAAGAGATGTTTACCACACAAACCATGTTATGAAATATGTGGTAGTGTCTAATGTTAATTGTGAGCTTTGGTGAGCTAATGTGCTACTACCCAAAGAAATAAAATTGCTCATGATGTTGGAATTGTAGTAAGTCTCGAAAAAAAAATTTAAGTTTCAAAGAAATAGTCTAAAACTAAATTATATTGAGACTATAAAATATGAAAAGATTTAATAACTTCATATAACTAATATGGGTTATAAATATTTATGTGAAAGGTTACCCGTGTTTTCATGTTGTTTGTGGTAACTAAATATGAACATGATGATGGAATCACATGCAAAATAAACTAGAAGTTTATTGAAATAAGTATCAGTTGGCATGACCGTTTAATGACCATCCCAGTTCAAATATGATACGAAAATAAATGAGAATTCATGTGGTCTTATATATTTAAGAAATAATAAATTCTTCAAGAATTCTCTTGCATTGTTTGTTCTCATGATAAAATTATCATTATACCAACTAAGGTTGAGATTGTATCTCCTAAATTTTTGAAATGTATAAAAGGTGAATATGGGCCCGTTCACCTGCCATGTGGACCATTTACTATTATATAGATGCATCTATGTTATGGTCACATGTGCTTTATTATCAACTTGCAATTTGATTTTTTGCAAATGTTGTTTGCTTGAATTGTTAAATCAAGAGCACATTTCAAATTGTAAAATTATATTGATGATGTTGATTTATATCCAAGTAGTTTAAGCAAAAATTATATGCCTCCAATTATAACTAAATCATTGGTTATGAGAACAAAACCCCCAAAAGAAATTTGGTATGAGATGTGTTATTTAAAGTGTGGCAACACTTGTACATATCATGCCAACAAGGTTTCCCTATCACAAGTGGTTCAGGGTCAGGAACCAAATAATTCTCATCTAGAAATTTAAATGTGCGGTATATTATTCCATTGCTCCACCATTACGCAATGCACAGAGATGAGTCCCCAAATAAGGTTGGGTGAATGTTAGATTCTCTAACATTGGGGGAGATAAGCAACTGGAAAATAAGTTATACATAATGAATTATATGATCCTCGTTGAAGAGATAATTTAAGTCAATTGTCAAACGCATTCGTTGACCCTATGTTATAATTCAGTTGTGAATGCTCCAATGAAAAGTCTTTGAAGGACATAATTTATGGCACGCCTGAAGCGTGATAAATTAATCGATTCAAAATATAAAATTTCTTGAAGAAGAAAAAGAACAAATGATCAAGATGGTAATAATAATGAGGCAAGTGCTTTAGAAAGAGCACCATGACATAACACTTTATAAAACCTTGGCAAAGGTTCAGGTACCTGTAAATGATGAAAAATAAAGTGAGCTTGATAAGTTATGTCACATTAGAATCAATATCAAATAACCGTCGACGATATCTTGAATATAATGTAGCGCTCAAAATTATAATTGGTAATGAGGAACTTGAAATTAAATATGTTGAGAATTGACAGTTAAATGATTGGCCAAAAGAACAAGTATTTTTCTATTCACTTAGAAAAGTGATGTTTTGGACTTATATTGTCCATATACCAAGATATAATGTCAGTAGGGTACAAATGAATTATTGTGCGATAAGCAAAATCGTAAAATATAAAGTACGGGTTGTGCATTGAAAAATAAAGATTTTTCGCAAAAGTCCTAACATTATTGTACGGAGATGTATACTTCCAAGGTGGATGCAATGAGGTTTTTTTCCGTCTGACAATATATGAAAAACTTGAATACGCATGATGAATGATTGTCATGTCTAGCTAGACAGTAAATATTATATGAAAATCCTTGAAGGATTTAAAAGTTTATAAAGCGATTCAATTGAATAGTACCCCAATGGTTGTAAGATCGTATATTATAAAGATCAATTTTGATCTCATTAAAATGGTTAGAAAGTACCATGTCATAGTGCAATTGGTGAACTTATGTATCCTGCTATTATTATTCATGGTAAATAATTTTATTAGTATGCATGCTAAATATAACATCACTCTTATCAGTGGAGATATTAGAGTGAATAAAATATATCAATTGTGTCAAGATTTATTGATCGTGAAATTGCAGGAAATTATGAAGTTTGAACTCATGAAAGTTGCATATTTTCATTTGAAAATACTGTCATTTCAAATCATTCCACAAGACGATCAGTTTTACTAAAAATGTTCGTCAGTGCTCGATTGTTGCTGCTAACAAATCATACGAGCAATTTGTCTACGTCGACAAGATCACAAATTGAGTGTTTTTCAAAAATATATTTGGTTGAGATCAATAAACATACCCAGAGAATGTGTCATCTTCGAGTTGTTAAGTGATGTTTTAATCAGGGCGAGTATAATACGCGCTGCACTCTTTTTCCCTTAGCCAAGGTTTTGTCCCACTGGATTTTCCTGGTAAGGTTTTTAATGAGGCAGCTACCAATGCGTATTACAACTTACAAAGATATGTGTACTCTTTTTCCTTCACTAAGATTTTTTCCATTGAGTTTTTCCTAGTAACACATTATCTATTGATGAACTCCAATGAGTAGTAAATACATCATATTGTGATACCATTACACAGTTTCCCTGGATAAGCTTAAAATCAAGAAGACAACTTACAAAAAGATCAGCAAGCAAATACCTCTATACAACTTAGAAGAAACTTCGCAAACAGATTCCTATAAGCAGCTAACACAAGCAGGTTTTTTAAAAACAGCTTACAAGTTGCTTAACAATTTATTTTTTTTGACATGGACATCCAAGGTGGAGTGTTGTAAAAATGGATGGTCAAGTAAGCTTTACATTTTGGCAAATTGATGACCAAGTAAAATTACTGTAGAAAGTTTCCTTTTCCAAGTAATGTATTACCCTTTTGTGTTTATAAAAGACACTACAAATGGTTAATGAATACACACCTAAATAGTTACTACTCTTACTTCTTCTCTCTGTTTTCTTCTTTCTTTGCTCCTTTTATTTGATTTTTAGTATTCTGATTTTATTTTATAACAAAATACCAAAATATTTAATTTAAACATAAAGAAGTATTTAAGAAAAAAAAATAGTATAAAATTTTATGTTTGGTCAAAAATTATGTGTCTACAGCCTTTAGGAATTGTGAAAACTGATCTAAGTCAGTTTAGACCCCTAAAATATTACTAAAAACGTTTAAAGCTAATGGGGTAAGAACAAGACCAAAATGCCCCTCTTTAATTCAGAGGAACTTTCCTTAATTGGACATGCTGAATTCAAACGAGCATATCTCCCTCATTCAAACTCGGTGGCGTTGGAAAGAGGACCCAAAGACATTTCATTTGATACCTTATGGGCCACCTAACTCATGTGTACTAAAAGTCATGGTCGTTTGAAATTGACCCAAAACTCACAACTTAAGCATAACTTGAACAAATCTCAAATTGGCTCTTTTCAATTTAGTTCTTTCTAAAAGTAGCTCTTTCTAAGACCGAGGTGCTACAATAGGTGTTACCGTTGTTTATCAAGATTGTATTCATTCCTAGATTTGAATTCGAGATCTCAAATAATGAATGAAAAAACCTTATACATCTCATCACAATGCATAAGATCTATTTGAGGAAAATTGTTCCTCATCAATTTTTTATCAATTTTGAAGGCACGAAATCAAAATTTCTTATCCGTGATGAAAAAAATTATATACATCCCACCACAAGTCGAAATTTCTTTCGCACTCTTTATCTTTCCAAATTGCTTTGAAGTGTTTTTCCTTAAGCCGACGGTCTTTCTGAAACAACATTTTTACCTCCGAAAATAAGGATAAATCTACGCACACTTTACCTTTCTTGATGTTAGACTCTACTTATAAAATTACATTAGTATATTGCGTTTGTAACTTTATGAAAAGCTTGCATTTGATATACTTTCATAATTTACGTTACTTTTAGCATATAGTTCAACAATATTATAATTTACTTCAATGATTAATCAAGTAAATCATCTATGTTGAGAGGGAAAAAAAAAAGAATTCAGTTATAATTATAATTTTTATGCCTCCCACATTAAACAACTAGCACCAGTGGTCTAGTTGGGTCTTCATATATGTCTGATATAAAAGACGAAATCTAGTGCATTTTTTGTTATTTCAGCACGGTTAAGTACGATCCATACTAGTATAGAGGATTACCTAATGCTCACATCATGACTTTTTCCATCATATGCGAAAAAATTGTTTGTATTGGAAATTAAAGCATAGTGTGCAAACATTAGTAGAAAAGTGGTAATATATACTAGAAGGTGTGCGCAAGATGGCTCAGAAAAAATAATAATAAGTTCAATTATTTTCAAGGTGAAAAGACATAATCAAGTGAATAGAAGGGACTATTGAATAAGTAAAATGACTCATTTCCCAAGTTATGTCCTATTGAGGAGGATGGATTCATAATGGTTTGCAACTTTCTTTTATCTTATGAGTTAGTGAACTTAACGCTTATATTTTCGGACCACAAACTTACGAAACAAAAATTAAGCTTCACTCGACTAGTGTCACTTCTATGAGTCCCAAAATAAAAAACTTCCAATTTTGAAAGTTGGTCATTTCAAATGACTTGTGAACTTGGTGGCTGGTGCACACTTTTCAAAAAAATATGCACTTTAACTAGATTTATTTTCATCAAACACACCTTTTAACTAGACTAGTTAACTAGGTCCCTCAAACTCTTTAGAAACTCTAAAAATAGTGTCGGATTCTTCAAAAGAAATTTTCTAAAGAATTCGACATGATTGTGACAACATTATTTGAAAGTCAAAGCAATATAACTAATTAACATAGTGGATTTACTTGATTTTCATATACTTTCTCTTTTATTAGGAGGAAATTAATAAACGTAATTACAATCCAATAGGTTTTTCTATATACTTGCCTAAAATTGATAAGTAGAGGATGTGAATTAGAAGATAAAAAAAGACAGTTCGATGTATTAAAGTTTTTGTTATGTGCAATGTCTGAGAAAGGGTCTGACCACAAGATAACCTCCTCCAAGGCTCTCCTTCTTGGATTAGAAGATAAATAAAATAATATTTAATTTCGCATCAAGTTTATAGGGAAAAAAATAGTTGGTACCTGTAATATATAACCTAATATTTTTAAGACTATAAATATTCTATATTAGAAAAATGCACATGCCCTCATATGTCTTCTTCTTTTTTTGAAAATTTTCACATGTACGTATTTATATATTAGAACCCCGATTAATAAGCTAATTAAAAGATAAAATGCTCCTAATTAAAATTTTAGAGCTCGAATATGACACCTTTATGTTAATGTGGAGAATTTTATCACCATTATCAAAGAAGAATTATACTAATCTACTTTAAGTAGCCAAACAATTTTCTACCACTATTATATTCGATACATTTAAATGCTTTTCATTACTTGACATTATGTAATTTTTAAATATATAATTTTTATTATAAATAAATAAAAGGTTATCATTTCAATTCTAAATCATATTTATTCTTACTCAAAAGTCTCGCTAACATCATATTAAATAAATTTAGTATTATAAAATTTTATCTCGAAATTATTATCTTTATTTCGAGTAACAAACGACCCCATATGTGACTATTGATTATACTGTTGGGGAACTTGAATTGTTCTTACCACTCATAAAGGTTAATACTGATTCTTGATTTTAGTAGTATATTTTTAATTTGCTGTAATGGGTGTAGAAATTATCTGAAATTGAGTTTGTTTGTGCATGGACCCAAATGTTTTCTTGAGTGATTCAGCAAGTTCTTGATTTTTTTATAAAAATGGGGAAATGGGAAGACGGGAATTGAACTCTCATGGATAAAGGTGAAAGTTTGGATAACTAACCAATTGAGTTACTAAGATTCTCCTGTTTCTTGTTGTTTATGTATGAAAAAGTTACCTTTTTTATTTATATTTCCTTGATAAAGATGATAGTAGTGTATTTGCATATGCTTGTTTTGGTTAAGTGTTCTAGACAGAGGCAGAGCTAGGATTTGAAAGTTATGAGTTCTGGATTCTAAGATTTTACTGTCTCAAGTGTTAGTAATTGGATTGTGAATTTATGTGGTGATTTTTTTAAATGCATATACATGATTTGAAACAAAGTTAGAGAGTCCTGCCGAACCCGTGATATATGCTACATCTATCCATGTGTCTGTGTATCTGCATCTTGTTTGTTGGTGATGGGGAAGTTGGTCATCTCATTGAGGGGTTGCATTTTAAGGTAGCGGATGTAGAATAATGTTGTGAGCATGTGACCACTGACGTATAAGTTATGTTGCTCGGACTCTCTTCAAGGTGTGTGTTGGGTCCTCCAAAAATAGTGCATTTTTGAAGGATTTGACAGGGGTGTATTTACATATGGTTATTTGGTTGATTGGTCTGTGTATCTGGATCCAGAGGTGGAGCGAAGAAAGGTAAAGGGGTTCAATTGAATCTGTTCGCTTAAACAATGTTTTATTGAATCCCTCGACACAGAGGCGGATCCAATTTTGAACTTTATGGTTTCAAGTTCAAACTTTTGTTGCATCCCATTCAAATCCATTATCTGTTCTTATTTAGTGAATCTCTACATATATACTAGGTCTGAGCTAAAGTTACTGGTATAGATGAACTCGTAAATTGTGAACTATATCCACTCCTGCCTCGCATGAGGAAAGATTCTAGTATAGTGGTAAAGGGGGTTAAAAAATTGTTTTAGGTCATAAGTTCAAATCCTTGGTGTAAACTCTAGTATTTATAGCAGATACCAACTAGTTGAGGGTTGAGGCCTAGTTGATTGATTGATTAATATAACTAATTCGAGCCGAAGACGGTTCGTTCAAATTGTGGGTGATGAGGGTATAAGACTGATAAGTCTGAGTGCAGTACATTGAAGTCCTTTGGGACACAGAATGCCCTTTGTTTCGCAGGAAAATATGGGTATTACGTTTGATTCCCCATTGCCAAGTTCACAAAATTTTTCATGTTGTATGACATTATTGTTTGTATTGGAAGTGTATTCTTCTTGTGTCAACTGATTATATATTTCTCGTCTTAGTTCTTCATTTGATAGATTTGAGAGATTCCGCATGTTTTCAGTTTCAGGAGTGTGGACTTCCATAGTAATTATTGATGGAACCTAACCACCCAACATCTAGCAATGATTATGCTGCTGATATCTCTTCCATCAGGCAAGCTCAAGTACGCATCGATCCCTTTGCACACAAAACTCCTGTCCTCACCTTAGAAACTTTAGACTCTATTGCTGGAAGAAAGTTGTACTTTAAATGTGAATGCTTTCAGAAGGGGTGAGAAGCTCTTTAACATATAGTGGAAGGATTTCTTTCAAAGTAGTCTTGTATAAGTGTGTTGTAGTGAACTAGAGTTTCTGCTATTTTTCGCTTCTAAAGGTTCTAATTAAGGGCCATTGTTCGTGCAATTTATCAGGGGAGCTTTTAAATTCCGAGGGGCATGCAATGCTATTTATTCACTTGATGATGATCATGCTGCTAAAGGAGTTGTAACTCATAGCAGGTTCGTTCAGATCTTTCTGGTTTCTGTGGTTTACTATCTATATTTATTTTTCTAGATTACCTCCTGATCTACTTCCCGTTAAATTTAGTGAAAATCATGTTGCGGCTCTTGCTTTGGCTGCAAACAATCCCTGCTTATATTGTTATACCAAAAAATGCTCCAAAATGCAAAGTCGAGAATGTCAAACGTTATGGTGGTCAGGTTATCTGGAGTGAGCCATCGATGCAGTCCTGATAGGATACTGCAAACAAGGTGTTGCAAGATACTGGTGCTGTTCTTATTCATCCCTATAATGATGGATTATAAGGTAACATTGTTTTCTTTGTAATTTTTGAATAGATGATACTTGGTACTTCCCCCTTCTCAACTACAAAATAGATTGAGAGGGGCCTGAAAGCCCCCAAAGAAGCCTTAAGAGTATTCGGATGCACGTGTTTTGTTAAAATTCTATCTCCTGCCCAAGACAAACTGAGCCCTACATCTCACTTATCCTTCCATATGATGATTTCATCTTTCTCGACATTTGCACATTACGAACTATTCCAAGTCAACCTTGAACTTCTAATTGAACTGTATGAATAATAGTTTTTGATATTCCAAAATACTATTTTTTCCAAAAAATTGAACCTTTTTGCTAGGAATCTAGACAGTATGATCTGTGCTGATAAATATTTCTCCATTTAATATGTTTTTTTGTGGTCTTTACAGTGGGCAGGGTACAATATCACTGGAACTTCTGGAACAGGCTTCCGAAATTGACACCTTAATAGTCCCAATTAGCGGTAAATCAACTTTTTAAAGACTTTGATATATCATTTTCTTCAAATTTTAATTTGTAGACCAGCCTCAATTACTGGTATGGAATGAAGGTGGTGGTCTGATATCGGGAGTTGTGTTGGCTGCCAAAGCCATTAAGCCTGCCATTCACATTTTTGCTGCCGAACCAATGGGAGCGAATGATGCTTTCCAGTTGAAGATCAATGGCAGGATCATTAAGTTATCTGAGGTCAACACTATTTCTGATGGGCTTCGAGCCTTTCTTGGAGACCTTACATGGTAAGGTCTTAGATCTCCTCCTACTCTAAATTATTGTGCCTATTTGGAGCTTTTCGCAATCAAAATCAAAGGTTTGTTGGCGGCAAGATCGGCATGACTTTATGTTTTAGAGATCGTGCTAATTTTTTTTAACTATGTTGCTTGGATTCTTCAAAAATACTGTCAGGTATGCATTTTGAGGATCCGACCCGAGCGAGGCAACATCTTTGGAGGGTCCAAGCAACAGAATTTTTTGGTTCTCACTTTTAGTGTATTTACCCCTGCACTGAAGAAGCCTCTTGGTCCCTTTTTCCCAAGCCCTTCTACCCCCTAGCTCCTTTTCTTTCACTTCTATGTGGATTTCTAACAAGCCAATTTGATAACTTTGCTTTTTCTAACACACTCTTGATAACTTTGCTTTTTCTTACAAGCCAATTTGATAAATGGTATCTGGCATTTACCTTTACCGTCAAACAGGCCTATCGTCCGCGATCTCATGGATGATGTCATAGTTGTTGATGATGAAGAGATAATACAAGCTATGAGACTGCTATGAAATTCTAAAGATTGCAGTGGAACCAAGTGGAGCTATTGGCCTTGCAGCAGTTCTTTCCAATAGTTTTAAAACAAATCCAGCCTATAGTGAATGCAATAATATTGGCATTGTAATTTCTGGAGGCAATGTTGATCTTGGTGTGCTTTCGAATAACGTTAACAAAAGAGAAACCCTGTAATCAATCTCTCCCCTGATTCATGTATTCTTGCAATTTCTTGTTCTTTGATTTATGTTTCACATTATTTGATTTTTTAGTGTTCTTTTGTTCTGAATGCTCTGTACTGCTTTCCTTCTTAGTTGTTATTTTCCCGCTACTGTCTTATTTTCTTTTTTATAACTGCTTGCGTTGATGCTCTTGAGCCGATGGTCTCTCGGAAACAAACTCGCTACCTCCACGAGGTATGGGTAAGGTCTGTGTATACTTTACCATCCCAGACCCCACTTGTGGGATTACACTTGGTATGGAGGTTCCATCCAGAGTTGAGTCAATTTCTGTGATTTTAGCTACTGAGTATTGGGGTATCTTTCTGCTCAGGGACCGTAAGTTCTTTCCAGCCATTAAGGTTCATTCTTTCCCTCTTATTTCTCTTTCTATTTTCAGTGTCTACCTACTATCCACTAATACTGGTTCTTGATTTTAGTATATATATATATTTTTTTTTTGCTGTAATGGGTGTAAAAACTATCTGAAATTGAGTCTGTTTCTCATGGACCCAAATGGATTTTTGAGTTGATTCAGTAAAGTCGAGAATGTCAAATGTTTTGGTGGTCAGGTTATCTCGAGTGAGACATTGATGCAGTCCCGAGAGGATACTGCAAACAAGGTGTTGCAATATACCGGTGCTGTTCTTATTCCTTCCTTTAATGATGGGCACTTTATAAGGTAACACTGTTTTTCTTTGTCATTTTTGAATAAATGATACTTAAATTGCACTCTGTCACTATTCCGGATATAGTAATATATCTGATACATGTATTATTATTGATATTTTTATCATGCATATTGTGGCAAAATACAATGTTTATTATCTCAGACATATTGTGGCAAAATATAATAATAAATGTATACGATCAAGAAGAAGAAAAATTCAATCAAACCCTCTCTGGATCATATTTGGGTAATATCTAGAAATTTGTGTGTATCTGGAAAGGGATAAATTACCTAACCAAGAGCTCTCCTACCCTACACTTGTTTCCTTGATAGCATGGGTCGAAATTTCTCTTTTCTACTTTTTGATACATGTATCTTAAACAACCTCTTTCCTTTCTTATTATCGATACTTGCATCTGCTGCAACAACTTTCAATTTCTTTGATTTTTTTGTTGTTGTTTATCCAATGACCGCATTTTTTTGGGGTCATTGCGGAACTTGGTTCTCCTCTCGGCTTCTAAAGCAGCAACAATCCCTGCATTGTTATCTTCTTGAGTGAAAATGCACAAATCAAAGTATGGACAATCTTGATAAGAATGTTGGTTAGAGGGTAATACCTTGAGTATGCCTCTTAGGAGTAGAAGCTTCCACCATTGATACACAGAAAAAAGTTTGAGAAGCCCCCTAAAATAATTCAAATTAGCAGCTTAAAGTCTGAGAATCAGTAGAAAAAACTATTAAATTCACATAACCAACATATTTATGCAAAACCGTTACTTAACTGGAAAAATGACGGTGCCACGAATTGAGGAAGAAGCAAAATCACGAGATAGAGAATAGGAGCAAATTATGGAAAGTGGGATTTGGTAAGAGGGTTAACCGATAGATACATACAGTGTATTAAGCCTTCAAAAAGGGAAAGGAAATAAACTAGTGAATTTGCTATAAAATGGTAACTGACGCCATATTTGGTAATATTTTTAAAACTAGAACTATGTCTTTTTAGATATAGTAGCTATATTTGCTTAGTTAGGTAACTAATTTATGAGTGAAGAAGGGGGCTAGACCCATTTATTCTTATCAACATATAAGTATATGAGATATATTAGGGTAAGAGAGCTCTTGGTTCTTTTGAAAAAAAACTTTTTGCTCGAAGGAAGGAGCTGGAACTTTATTTGAGCCGATAGTGAAGCTCTCATCAATTTAAGCTTCAGGTTAAAATTTACTTAGTTCATAGCTTTATTGGTACCTTTTTTTTTATTTTTTTGTTGATAAGGATATGCTAGAACTTGATAACGATATAATGTAGAGTCCAAATGGAGCAGATGTGATAAGAGAATCAACACATCTGTGATGATGGTCACATCCATTTTCCATGTAACTGCTCTCTTGGTTCTTTTGAAAATGTTTTGTCTAGTAAGAAATGATGACGATTTAATGATTCTATAATGATTCGTATACGGTTAAGATGTTTTACTTTGGAACAAGAATGTTAATATAGATATATATTGATATATTAAAATTGAATATTTTGATGGATTGTGGTAATGAGATATGCTTTCAGCTTTAGATTTATGATTTGAGGCGTAGAATATTGAGATTTGGCCTCAAGTTTGAAATTTAGGGAAATTGAGATTTAACCCATCATTTGACATTAAGATTGAAACTTGATTATAGATTTAGATTCCGTGGCTTATGGGTAACGAGTCCATGATCCATCATTTCCCTTGGTTGATCCTTGAGATCAAAACAATTTCCTTTCTCTTTAAGACCATACTTAGGCAATTTGTCATGTTATATGATATTATTTTTCTTGGAAGCGTATTATTCGTGTGTCTGTTCTCAAAGTCAACTGATTATATATTTCTCGTCTTAGATCTTCTCTGGATAAACTTAAGAGATTCAACCTTGTTTGGTATTGTTGTTCTTTGATCTTCCCTGGACTGACTCAAAAAATTTCACATGTTTTCAGCTTTGCGATTGTTTACTTCCATAGTAGTTACTGATGGAACCGAATCACACAAAATCTAGTGACAGTTATGCTGCTGATATCTCTTCCATCAGGGAAGCTCAAGTACGCATCAAGCCCTTTGTGCAACAAACTCCTGTGCTCACCTCAGACACTTTAGATTCTATTGCTGGAAGAAAGCTGTACTTCAAATGTGAATGCTTTCAGAAGGGGTGAGAAACTCTTTAACATAGAACGTCAGGGATTTTTTCAATGTAGTTCCTATATAAGTGTGTTGTAGTGAATTAAAGTTTCTGCTATTTTCGCTTCTAATTGAGGGCCATTTGTTCGTGCAATTTATCAGAGGAGCTTTTAAATTCCGAGGGGCATGCAATGCTATTTTTTCACTTGATGATGATCAGGCCACTAAAGGAGTTGTAACTCATAGCAGGTTTGTTCAGAGCTTTCTGGTTTCTGTAATAAAACTATCTTTATTTAATTTTTTGGATTATCCCCTAATCTACTTCCCATCGAATTTAGTGGAAATCATGCTGCAGCTCTTTCTTTGGCTGCAAAACTACGGGGCATCCCTGCATATATAGTTATACCAAAAGATGCTCCAAAATGCAAAGTCGCGAATGTCAAACGTTACGGTGGTCATGTTATCTTCAGTGAGCCATCAATGCAGTCCCGGGAAGATACTGCAAACAAGGTGTTGCAAGATACCGGTGCTGTTCTTGTTCCTTCCTCTAATGATGGACGCATTATAAGGTAACACAAGGCTCACTTTTTTCGCTAGGAATCTAGACAGAATGATCTCTACTAATGAATATTTCTCCATTAATATGTCTTTTTGTGGTCTTAATAGTGGGCAGGGTACAATATCTCTGGAGTTTCTCGAACAGGCTTCTGAAATTGACACTTTAATAGTCCCAATCAGCGGTAAATCAACAATTTTAAGACTTTGATATATTGTTTTTCTTGAAATTTTAATTTGTAAATCAGCCTCATTTCTGATTCGGAATGAAGGAGGTGGTATGATATCTGGAGTTGCATTGGCTACCAAGGCCATCAACCCTGCCATTCGCATTTTGGCTGCCGAACCAATGGGAGCAAATGATGCTTTCCAATCAAAGAGTAATGGTAGGATTACTAAGTTATCTGAAGTCAACACTATTGCTGATGGCCTTCGAGCTTTTCTTGGAGATCTCACATGGTAAAGTCGAGCTCCTTCTACAATAAACTACTATCTGCCTATTTTAAAGCTTTTTCATAGTCAAAATCAAACCTTTCTTGGACTTCTGGCATTTACCTTTACCATTAAACAGGCCTATTGTCCGCGATCTCGTGGATGACGTCATAGTTGTTGATGATAAGGAGATAATACAAGCTATGAAACTTTGCTATGAAATTCTGAAGATTGCAGTGGAACCAAGTGGAGCTATAGGCCTTGCAGCTGCTCTTTCCGATGGTTTCCAAAAAAATCCAGTCTATAGTGAATGCAATCATATTGGAATTGTTCTGTCCGGAGGAAATGTTGATCTTGGTGTACTATGGAATTCCTTTGATAAATGAGAAACTCTATTAGTCCTGAGGGGCAGATTCAGAATATGAACTAGTATTTATTGGAGTTTGGAATTCTACCACAACTCATTTGATTTACTGGGTTCGGAATCAATTACTATTTGTTCTTCTTTAGTTAAGTTTCTTTTATATATATATATAATGTTTGATCCAAAGTTACTAGTTTCAGATGAATCCGCAACTTTCACTCAATGTCCATCCTTGGAAACAAGTGTTATTCAAATTATCATTGTTTTTGATATACATACATTGTTGTTGTCATTTTCTTTTCACCATAAGTTGATGTTGGCTATATGAATCTTTATTGTTTTTTGTGCCTGTTAACTTCTTCTGTTTGTTGCCTCCTAGGACAGATAGTATGTTGTAGTAAATTGTTGGTGGAAGACATACTATCTGGTTCGAGGTGTTAGTGAGGATTCATATTGTCGATCCCACTTTATTCTAGATTGAGACGTGGTTGTTATTGTTGTATTCGAGCATCAGATGTAGGTACTACAATTTATGTGTAGGACAATATAAATATTTCTTTTATGTATAATATAGACAAACATGATCCCAGTTTGTATAATATTGTATTGATTTACATAGCTGTATAGATGTGCATATAAACACCTTTTATATACTATCGTAAATAAACATGAAAAAATCGACAAATTGTGAAAACTATCAAAATTTCTTAAATGTTTATATAATCTTACCAAACGAGCAAATCATACTCCATAAACAAGTATGACACATCGTTTCCTTATATATTAATTAAAGTCATCGTTTCCTTATATATTAATTAAAGTAGTACTACTATTTAGTATTTAATTACAGTATATATATACACACACACTAGTTTAGGGCCAAGTGCTTCGCACGTGTACATCGTAAAAATATATAATTTTTGGGAAAAAATTATGAGGTTTTGCTAAGTGATAAACATTTGAGGGATTCAATTATACTCTTTACTTTATTGTTATAAGTTTTCAAAAAAAATTCTTTATTTTGCAGTATTTGGTGCGGAGAGGGGGAGGGGGTAATAGAAAAACGAAATCTTATGATAAATTTAAATTATTGATAATGCAAATTGAAACAAAGCTATAGTAATAAACATTCAACCTTTGACCATAAAAAAAGAGTTAAAAATCTTGGAAGACAAGTTAACGGAAGTGATATTCAACTATATAAATGGAGGGGTCTTATCATAGTTCTAATCTCGACAAATAAGTTAAAAAAACAAATACATCAAGCTTCGATATTCTAGTAATTGAAATGTTATTCATCCCTATAATCACATTATGCCTTATAATTTTGCCATAAATCCTTGTCTAGAAATTTTGCTCACTTGATCAAAGCAAAAACTGTATCACATATAAATCTTTCTATGGAAATACTATTAAAAGATTTGTATTTAAGGAAAAAATATAGCTTTCGGAATATGTGTTGGAAAAGGCAAGGCACTAACAAGAATGCCCAACCCAAGTCTAACATTCCCTTTCAATTTTACCCAAGAGACAAACCGAATCAAGCAATACAAAGAATGAACAGCAAGTATATCAACCAAACAAAAACAAGAAGATAAGAATAAGTCAATCACACAGTACACAACGATTTACATGAAAATCCTTCGATGTGAAGAGTAAAAAATCACAGGACCAAAAGCTCCACTATAAACACCAAGAGTGACAAATTTTTTCTCCAAAATTGGCCACAAAACAAGCGCCAAACAACAAGCAACAACAAAACAAGATTGCAGCAAAACTAGAAAATTAAAGGAGAGATTTCAGCCAAAAATGAACTACTGTTCACACCCCAAAATCAGAAGTTACAGACCTCCAAATCCGATCTGCACCATTGATTTTCAAGAACCAGATGCTGAGAACTCCCAGTTCAAATTTGAGAATGATCCAACGGTTAACTAAGCGAAAAACTTTGTTTGAAGCAGACTGCCAATCGGCGACCTTTTCTTCTTTTACTTCACATAGCTTTTCATCTCCTTGATCAATTCCCTTTTTTTTAGGCAGTTTCATATTCTAATGATCCCGTCTTACCTGAGAAGAAAATTTCCAGAACCAAAAACGGGATTTTTCTCTTTTTCTCTCAATCTCTAAAACGAATCTCTCTTGTGTTTCTGAAAATAAGACCAAATAAGCCTTATATATGCCACATAATATTGGGGTTATGGGCAAAAGTGGGCTGGTCCTAATAAGACTTTTATTTATGAGCAACTTTCACATATAGCAAACACAAAAATTATATTTGTATGCTATAACTATAGTTTGCATAATTGCATTCCGTAGCAAACATAAATATGTATATTTCACTATACATATACAAAAGAAAGCAGTTGTATATAATTTGTTTTTGTTTCGGTATACATATACAAAAGATCAATTGTATAATTTGTGTTTGTATAAAGCAAGAAAGAGAGAAAAGCAAAAGAGAACTGGGTAGGAAAATATTTGTATTGTATAATTATAAGTGTATAGGACGAAGATATGTATATTTGCATGTGTATATACAATTTTCTATCGCTTTATACAAACAAAAACACAATTTATACATTTCTATTTGTATAAGCGAGAGAGGCGAGGGAGAGACTGGCGAGCGAGATCTGGGAGAGTGGCGAGCGAGATCTAGGAGAGGGGAAGGAAATATATGTATATATACAATTTTCTCTCGCTTTATACAAACACAAACGCATTTTATACATTTGTGTTTGTATAAAAGCGAGAGAGGTGAGGGAGAGAACGACAGTGGCGAGCGAGATTCATCAGGAGAGAGGCGAAATAGCAACAGTTTGCTATGGGGTACAATTAAATCAAACTATATTTATAACATTTAATTTGTATTAATAGTTTGCTATTATATACAATTTTCCCTTTATTTATCCATATAAGAAGGGAAAAAAAGATCTTAAACCCAACAATATGAAGATTCACTTACAAAGTTGAAAGGTCAAATGTTACAACAAATTAAAGACAAATATTAATTAAGAACATAAATTATTTTGGAAGATGAAACACTTACATGTATTTATTTAATTTACATACTTCAAATACAACTCTTTGACTTTTCCGAGGCATGACATACTAATTACTTAAGTGAACCTGATTTGAATTCCAAATGATACATGTTTTCATGAGGTCAAATACTACTATATTAAGTTATTTAAATTAACTAGGAGAAATGGAAAAAGCTTAGTTGATTTTCATTCAGAATAATTGTAATACTTTCTTATGATTATTTTTATTTTTTAAGTTTTGACTTAATATCTCCTCACTTTTAAAATTTATAATTATAATATAATACCAAACAAACAGGATCTCAGAAGACGGGCGGTAGTCCGCGCGGTCATCTTCAATCTAGCTTATTAATATCCGAATTCAAGGAAGAAATCCGAATCGAAATATATACAAAATTTTATATAGTTTAATGACTGTATGGAAGAATCTAATCCTTTTACCCAAGCAAGGGTCTGCCGAGATTCAAATACGTATTGTTATTGAGCCCATATGTCTAGCAGTTCCAACCAGGTATAGAGTGCCCTTTTCAACTCATAACGGGCTTTGGACCAGGGCTGGCTTGACGGAGTCACAAAGACAAAGCCAATAGCATATTGCATCAAATCTGACTGTACCACCATCTCGAAACCAAGTCAAGAAATCATATATAAATTTATTTATATTTAGATAAAGTCTAGATCTTTCATGGTAGATACAAAAGCGAAGTTAGATATCCGACATAGACATGATTCTTTTTAGCCGGACATAGTCACGACTATAGATCGGAGAAATAAAAAGTAAAAGAAAGGAATAATAAAAAGTACCTTGTAGCAAGGGCCAACACCACGGCCTGTGCGAACTATACAATCTTTATTAACAACTCCGGTAAGTATCCGGCGAACTTCAAATACAAAAAGCCAAAGAGGCAAAGAGAGAACTTTTCAAAAGAAGAGAGAGGGTTTCTAAAACCTGCCTCTTAAAGACTACAAATGAAACTTATTTATAGAAAAATAAAAGAATCTATCTACAGTAATGGGTCCTTATCAATGGGTCTATATACAGTATATCTACTGTAGATCAACAATGTATCTACTGTTGATAATGCATTTTCCTATTCTCGATTATCTTCACACCTTATCTTTTTTCTTTAGTTGTCGGAGGAAATCTTCCGCCTCTGCCATAACATCTTTCGAAGCTGGGTTTTCTTCCTCAAATGGTTGAGCTTCCTGAATATCATCTCGAAGATCATCACTTGTTTCACTTCTCATAGAAGTATTGGATTTTGCATAATTGGTGATGTTAAGGAGTAGACTTCATTTAACTTCGTCTAAATATTGATTAATCATTTCTTCTTGATCTCCATCTTGGTTAGAGATTCTCCTAGCCATGTGCTTAACTGAACTATTAGCAATTATTCCTTTATGTGGAGAAGCACTATATTCCTAGATATTTTTTGAAATAAGGTCCAGAAGTTCTTGCCTGAATAAGGACTTTGTTTTGTGATCTTTCTTCATCAATTTGTCCCAAAAATTGTTATAATAAGTGCGATATAAGAAAGGAATTTGTTCTTCTGTAAAACCTACTTCCGGGGTCCATTTATGAATCCAGGGAATAGAGAATTCTATGAAGAAGTAAATTTGTTCAATTTTTTCCATATAACAGATATGATCTGAATGGTATAGATTATTAAGGTCTGGCGAAAACTTAACCTATTCTCTGTATAATTTCAGAAAGGGATCCGGCAAAATTTTATTGTTGGGCCGTGGTATGACCACCAGTTTAAAAACCAATTAGGAATTGGCTCGGCAAATATCTTTGCGCAAATCTTTATAAACCAAGTATGCTTATGCCTCTCATTATTGTAGTAGAGGACTTTATTAAAAGCATTAATATAATCCCAATAAGTGAAATTGGTAGGGATCTTGTTCAGGCTGATTTGTCTTTCTTTCATTGAGGAAATACCCCAATCATTTATAGAAATAATCTGCTTAATAATCATTTCTGAGAAGTTATAAACATTCTCGCTGGTGTTATACCCTGATAAGTGCTGAAATTCGACACTACTAATATTCATTAGAATAGTCTCATAATAGGAACGGGTTTTGTATGACTCACTCGGAAAATATAATCCATTAATCAAATATCGTTGGAATATCTTCCAAGGTTCTTCTTTTCTCTGAATCTCAGAGTTTTCTAAAAGAAATATCATTTCTTTTTTTTCTACCTTTTCATACGATTTAATATCGTCTTTCGCAATGGAAGCAAAAGGTATCATCTTTCTTTTGGGAGAGATACTCCTGTAATTGTGCATATAATGGATTGTTTTCTGGAATATCTTCCAGATGTATATAAGCTTCTTTTTTAGAGCTCCTAAGATTTTTCAAACTTATCCCTCCTCTTTGTATAATCGAGGGGCTGGATGAAGAGGATCCGTATGACGATCCTGATGAGACTGAGGATGATCTTCCTCTTCCTCTGGTATAACCACCTTTTCCCCTGACCTTGGTCGCCCAAGGAGGATCCATCCTACAAACAAAATATTTAGTTTTATTCAATGGCATAACAATAATTCTCATCGTAAAAATCGATGATCTCTTCGCTAAAGCAAATATCTATGATGATATCTCTTATCATATCATCTATAATTTTCCACATAATTATTCCCTGTACATCTCTATTAAGAGGGACTACCTTTAAGATAGTAATCAAAGTTTTATTTAGAAGGAATGAAGACAAAAAACTCATTATGAAGATAAATATTCTCTGAATAAGAAATTCGGAAGAGAGTTATCACTCCCTTTCTTATAATGAATTTCAAAATCAAAAGGAGTTAACTGGGCTTGCCACCTAGCAAATATTAATTTTGATGCATCATGTTTAAAATCTTTGTCAAACATATATTTTACTGACTGTGCATCAGTTTTTATCAAAAAATTTTGATTATATAAATCATCCTAAAATTTTAATACACATTTAACGATGGCTAACATTTCATTAGCCACCATAGCATATTTTTTCTGTGCATCGCTCCATATTCCAAAATGAAATTTGATCAAGTATTCGATTTTATCATGAGGATTGATTTGTTTCAATATTCCTCCATAACCAATGTTGGACGCATCTGTCTCTATAATTTTTTGCCATGCAGGGTTAGCAAGAGTTAAGCAAGGCAAAGGTTGCACTCTTAATTTAATTTTCTTTACTAATTCAGTATGACTATCAGTCCAAAGAGTTTTATTACCCTTTTTTAACTGTCATATAACGGGGCTAAATCTCTAGACAAATTTTTGTAAAAGGGAGAGATATAATTCAAACTTCCCAAGAATCTTTGTAATTGAGTCATGTCTGTAATAACATCAGGAAACTTAGAAACAAAGTCAATTGATCTTTGAATAGGATTAATCTTTCCTTGACAAATAAGATGCCCTAGAAATCTGATATTAGACTGAAATAAACTCATTTTCGATTTAGAAATCACCAAATCATTTTGTATAACAATTTTCTTAAAAATATCTAAATGTTTTACATGCATTTCTAGAGTCTTTGAATAGACTAAAATATCATCAATATAAATAATGATGAACTCCAAATATGGGTTAAAAACATCATTCATAATTTTCTGAAATTCAGAAGGAGCATTTTTTAATCCAAATGGCATAACATTTCACTCATATTGTCCAAACGGGATGTTAAAAGCAGTTCTATAAGAATGTTCTTTAAATATCTGAATTTGCCAATAACCTGATTTTAAATCAAATTTTGAAAAGATATTAGCATCATATAATCTTGAAAGTAAATCTTTTTTATTCGGAATAGGATACCTAATCCATTTTAAATATTTTTTTAATGATTTATAATTTATCACCAACCTAGGGACAGCTCGTTCCTTTTCAACAGCATTATTGACATAAAATGCAGTATAAGACCGAGGTGATTTGGAAGGTTTTATCAAACCTTTTTGAAGCAAATTATCAATTTCCTTTTTACAGAATTCCACCAATTCAGCATTCATCTGACAAGAACGAGATTTTGTAGGAATATTTTCCTCAGAAAAGTCATCTTCATAAAGGAGGGTGACGATATGCTTTTTCCGATTCCAAAAAGCACTACGATGATCCGCACAAATATCAATGGCCATTTGTTCAGAGATTAATTTAATTTTCTTTGTATTTTAGTGAATTTTAAAGTATCAAATATATTCATACTAAATAATTCACGTTGTAAAGAATCAACATGCTTTTTCTTCATATCAATTAAAGCATTAATATCACGAGAAATAGGGTCAGTAATAAAAGTATAACTAATATTCTGGTTTTCATAAGTAGCAGAAAAACCTTTAGCAGTTATGCTAGTAAAAGGATAAATAGCATTTATAAAGGGTGTTTCAAGTATAATTGGAGGGTATAACTGGTTTTTTACCAAGAAATGTGGAATGCGGAATGCAAACTTTATTTTGGCATATACGCGTATTAGGCAATTTATACTTTATATCTAAAGCATGTCCTGAAGCAGATTTAACCATATGAGTTGTCTTTTCAAAGTATTTGGTAGGTACAAAACCTTTCTGAATACAACTCACATCAACTCCGCTATCAATCGTAGCAATATTAGTTATAGAAAAAATATTATAAATTAATATGGTGCATTTAACATACCATTTATGAGCAGTGGCAATTTGCATCATTCCTAGAAACATACCTTGTCTAGGATCAATATTAAGAGGTTTTGCAAAAGTATCTTCTTCAGCAATATTTTTTCCTTTACTATTAGCAGTTTCTATCTGAGTAATACGATGATCACAAATCATTTGATTTTGCTTAATAGATTTAATCTCATTTTTCAAATTTTCAATTTCTCCTTTTAAATCATCAAAAGAAGAATCTCGAGTAGAAATAACTTGTTTATTAAGTCTGTTATGAACTTCAAATAAAGAATAAGGAGCAGAATATTCATATTCAAAATCATTCCTTTTTTCAGAATTCTTTGAAGAGCTAGCCTTGTTATTAACAGCTAATTGAATAAATTTTTCACGAAGATTATTATCATTAACTTCTTTCAAATGTTCTAATACATTATTAGAAGTAATAGTGTTAAGATTTAAATCTTCAAATTGAGATTTCAATTTATAAAATTCATCATTTTCGCAGGAACAAATATAACCTTGACCAAATTTACAAGTATCACAAGCATTATTATTAACATGCTGATTATTATCAGATAAATTAGGTAAATCAACATCTTCTTCAAAACCTGATCTTGACTCAAAATCATAATCGGATTCCGAACCAGAAGTATATAAGAAACTATAAACCTTATCATGAATTTCTTCATCAAGTTCTAAGGTTTTCATATTTTCAAGCTTGCAATTGGGTGCTATATGCCCGAAATTACCACACCTATAACACTTAACTTTTGCGAGTTTCCGCTTAGACCTATCCTTGGTAAATCTATTAGATTTGTGATAAGCTTTTCGCTCATCCCGTTCTTCCTTAGATGTCTATGTCTAGATCTTGTTTTCCTATAATGTTCATCGGGATTTGATTCTCTAGAATCTCTATGTTTGGTTTTCTTCTTGCTATTAGTTGAAGTGTCTGGTAAACCAAACTGAGTACAAAAGTCTCCTAATTGAGATCTTTCTCAAAGCTAATCCATCTTAAGTTGTCTATTTAATTTTAATTCATTGCACAAATTAATACCTTCTTGAGTGCACACTTCTATCAATCTCCCATAGGTATAATCATCATAAGGAATTTCACCATGCTCATTTCTAAGGATCTTTTTAACCCTTAGAGCAAACAAAGGGGGAAGGCTATCTATGAACTTAACTTTCCAATGCTCATACTTGTTATCGGGTAGTTCCATAACCCTACTCATATAAGTATCTTTATACCACCTAAATTCTCCCAAGGTTCTACATCGTAGACCGTTTAACAGAGTACGAACCGTCTCAAACTAATTGGTAAATCTACCATTAAAATGTTCTAAAATGGTCAGAACTAAGGTATAAACAGCGTCTTCTCTATTAGCAACAAGAGTCATTCCTAGGTTATCAACACCTTCACTACTAGAAGTAGCATTTATCACAACAACCTTTTGTTCAAAAGTCATATAATTATCCCACCAACCTCGAAGTTGGCCAGTAAAACCAGCAATAATCATTTTGCAAATATTTCTATTTGTATTTTTAACATTTTTGCAGATAGTTGCATACAAAAGCATTCTATGAACAAGTATAGTAAGTTGTCTATCAGTTAAGCCATCAAGGTTCCATTCATAAATTTCAGACCCTCTATAAGAAGTATTAGTCTGATTCCAGTCTTGTTCCTCTATAAGCACATCTTGAGGAGTTGGTCTAGAATAATAATAAGTTTGCATGCTAGATTTATGAGGAAATTAGTATTACCATTCTTCTTGGGATAACCCTGAAGTTTATTAAATTCTAGAGAAACATGATTTTTAAAATCAAAAGTGTTTTCCATTTCATCAGCAAAATTTTCAGACAAATCTATCGGACTTACCCTGAATTCAAAAAACTTTTTATCAAGAAGTTCTTCCAAATCATAAATCAATTTAAATTTAAATTCTGAAATCTCAGGAGGTCTCTGCACAGGAGTAGTCATAGTTTGTGCTTCAGTAGTAGTTTTAGAGGTGGATGTTTTATTACATATCTTTATATCATTTTTAATATGAATATTATGCTCCTTATTCTTTATCTGAAGTTCATAATAGACTTAATAAACAATATTAGTGGAATGTTATGTCATTTGAATTAAAAAATGCTCCTTCTGAATTTCAGAAAATTATGAATGATGTTTTTAACCCATATTTGGAGTTCATCATTGTTTACATTGATGATATTTTAGTCTATTCAAAGACTCTAGAAATGCCTATAAAACATTTAGATATTTTGAAGAAAATTGTTATACAAAATGGTTTGGTGATTTCTAAACCGAAAATGAGTTTATTTCAGACTAATATCAGATTTCTAGGGCATCTTATTTGTCAAGGAAAGATTACTCCTATTCAAAGATCGATTGACTTTGCTTCTAAATTTCCTGATTTTATTATAGACAGGACTCAATTACAAATATTCTTGGGAAGTTTGAATTATATCTCTCCTTTTTACAAGAATTTGTCTAGAGATTTAGCCCCGTTATATGACAGGTTAAAAAAGGGTAATAAAACTCTTTGGACTGATAGTCATACTAAATTAGTAAAGAAAATTAAATTAAGAGTGCAATCTTTGTCTTGCTTAACTCTTGCTAACCCTGCACGGCAAAAAAATTATAGAGACAGATGCGTCCAACATTGGATATGGAGGAATATTGAAACAAATCAATCCTCATGATAAAATTGAATATTTGATCAGATTTTATTTCGGAAAATGAAGTGATGCTCAGAAAAAATATGCTCCGGTGGCTTATGAAATGTTAATCATCGTTAAATGTGCTTTAAAATTTCAGGATAATTTATATAATCAAATTTTTTTGATAAAAACTGATGCATAATCAGTAAAATATATGTTTGACAAAGATTTTAACATGATGCATTAAAATTAATATTTGCTAGGTGGCAAGCCCAGTTACATTTTGATTTTGAAATTCATTATAAGAAGGGGAGTGATAACTCTCTTCCGGATTTCTTATTCAGAGAATATTTATCTTCATAATGAGTTTTTTGTCTTCATTCCTTCTAGATAAAACTTTGATTACTATCTTAAAGGTAGTCCCTCTTAATAGAGATGTACAGGAAATAATTATATGGAAGATTATAGATGATATGATAAGAGATATCATCACAAATATTTGCTTTTGCGAAGAGATCATCGATTTTTACGATGAGAATTATTATTATGCATTTGAATAAAACTAAATGTTTTGTTTGTAGGATGGATCCTCCTTGGGTGACCAAGGTCAGGGGAAAAAGTGGTTATACCAGAGGAAGAGGAAGATCATCCTCAGTCTCATCAAGATCGTCATACGGATCCTCTTCATCCAGCCCCCCAATTATACGAAGAGCAGGGATGAGTTTGATAAATCTTAGGAGCTCTAAAAAAGAAGTTTCTATACATCTGGAAGATATTCCAGAAAATAATCCATTATATGCACAATTACAGGAGTATCTCTCCCAAAAGAAAGATGATACCTTTGCTTCCATTGCGAAAGACGATATTGATGATATCAAATCGTATGAAAAGGTAGAAAAAAAAATGATATTTCTTTTAGAAAACTCTGAGATTCAGAAAAAAGAAGAACCTTGGAAGATATTCCAACGATATTTGATTAATGGATTATATTTCCTGGGTGAGTCATACAAAACCCGTTCCTATTATGAGACTATTCTGATGAATACTGGTAGTGTCGAATTTCAGCACTTATCAGGGTATAAAACCAGCGAGAATGTTTATAACTTCTCAAAAATGATTATTAAGCAGATTATTTATATAGAAGATTGGGGTATTTCCTCAATGAAAGAAAGGCAGATCAACCTGAACAAGATCCCTACCAATTTCACTTATTGGGATTATATTAATGCTTTTAATAAAGTCCTCTACTACAATAATGAGAGGCATAAACATACTTGGTTTATAAAGATTTGCACAAAAATATTTGCCGAGCCAATTCCTAATTGGGTTTTAAACTGGTGGTCATACCACGGCCCAACAATAAAATTTTACCGGATCCCTTTCTGAAATTATACAGAGAATAGGTTAAGTTTCGCCAGACCTTAATAATCTATACCATTCAGATCATATCTATTATATGGGAAAAATTGAACAAATTTACTTCTTCATAGAATTCTCTATTCCCTGGATTCATAAATGGACCCCGGAAGTAGGAACAGAAGAACAAACTCCTTGCTTATATCACACTTATTATAACAATTTGTGGGATAAATTGATGAAGAAAGATCAAAAAACAAAGTCTTTATTCAGGCAAGAACTTCTGGACCTTATTTCAGGAAAAATTCAGGAATATAGTGCTTCTCCGCATAAAGAAATAATTGTTGATAGTTCAGTTAAGCACATGGCTAGGAGAATCTCTAACCAAGATGGAGATCAAGAAAAAATGATTAATCAATATTTAGACGAAGTTAAATGAAGTCTACTCCTTAACATCACCAATTATGCAAAATCCAACACTTCTATGAGAAGTGAAATAAGTGATGATCTTCGAGATGATATTCAGGAAGCTCAATCATTTAAGGAAGAAAACCCAGCTTCGAAAGATGTTATGGCAGAGGCGGAAGATTTCCTCCGACAACTAAAGAAAAAAGATAAGGTGTGAAGATAATCGAGAATAGGAAAATGCATTATCAACAGTAGATACACTATTGATCTATAGTAGATATATTGTATATGGACCCATTGATAATGACCCATTACTGTAGATAGATTCTTTTATTTTTCTATAAATAAGTTTCATTTGTAGTCTTTAAGAGACAGGTTTTAGAAACCCCCTCTCTCTTCTTTTGAAAAGCTCTCTCTTTGCCTCTTTGGCTTTTTGTATTTGAAGTTCGCCGGATACTTACCAGAGTTGTTAATAAAGATTGTATAGTTCGCATAGGCCCTGGTGTTGGCCCTTGTTACAAGGTATTTTTTATGCTTCCTTTCTTTTACTTTTTATTTCTCCAATCTATAGCCGTGACTCTGTCCGGCTAAAAAAATCATGTCTATGTCGGATATCTAACTTCGCTTTTGTATCTACCATGAAAGATCTAGACTTTATCTAAATATAAATAAATTTATATATGGTTTCTTGACTTGGTTTCGTGATGGTGGTACAGTCAGATTTGATGCAATACATTATTGGCTTTGTCTTTGTGACTCTGTCTTGCCAGCCGTGGTCCAAAGCCCGTTATGAGTTGAAAAAGGTGTTCTATACCCGGTTAGAACTGCTAGACACATGGGCTCAATAACAATACGTATTTGAATCTCGACAGACCCTTGCTTGGGTAAAAGGATTAGATTCTTCCATACAGTCATTAAACTATATAAAAGTTTATATATATTTTGAGTCGGATTTCTTCCTTGAATTCAAATATTAATAAGCTAGATTGAAGATGACCGCGCGGACTACCTCCCGTCTTCTGAGATCCTGTTTGTTTGGTATCAGAGACTAGGAACTTTTATGGTAAATATGAGATTGATGTGAAGTATACGACATAGATATGATCTTTGTCTTCATAGATCTTGGAGATACAAGTACTAAAAGTACTAGATTGGAAGAGGTAGATATACCTCAAAACCTTGATTTGTTAAACAAATGGATTATTCCAAAAATTAATATAAAAACCATTTATGATTATGGTTGGTTTGATAAAATTTTTAATATGAACAACTAAAGCAGTTAATTCATCTAATTTTTTTTATCAAGAGAACCAATATGTTCACCCAAAACTTTAACATAAAGTCCCAAATAATTATTTTGAGAAATCAAATTATTAATTTCATTAATGCTTACTGCCACAACATCATCTTCAATAAACTTTTGAAAAACAGTAAAAGTAATACTAGTATTATTTGGTAACACAAATGATGACTGAGGTGGGTAAACCGCCTTGATTATATTACCAGTTCCATCTTTATAAGATCGTTCAAGAACGTTGATGAACAAAGGCAAATAAGTGGTTATAAACCAAGGCACAATAGACATAATTTGATTATGCAAAGCACAAGTTTCATAAAACTATTAAGAAATATTATTTAAATCATCGGCACTATAAGTGTCAAAAAACCAAGTTTTAAACTGATTCCACTTATCACTTAAAAATTCGTTCTGAATGTATTTTCTTGCCAAGGAACCTGGGCTAAAATCTATTTGGTGTACATTGATCATTAAGTATTATTAAGATCAAAATCCATTCCGGACTGTGAAGGAATATCCTTATCAGAAATATCCGAAGCAATATCATTTGCTTGAACAATATTTAACCGAGGATTAATTTTAATTTTATTAACAAATCTATCACTTTGATCCGCAGATATAACAAAATGTAAAGTGTGTAAAGAAGCAGCACAATTACGAGCTGGACCATAGATAGGATCAATAGGAGAAATATGATGCATAGCAGGCAATCTTCTAGCAGAAGAGAATGAATGTCTACTAAACGGAATATCATTAAACTGCATACAAATCCTACCATCAGGATTTTGAGTGATATGAGAATACTCAGAATTAGTGACTGCATCCATCATCTGGTTTGGAGGAATAACCGACTCCAAAGTCCAAGTAGTTGGAAAATTAATTTCTTCCCATTTTATAGGTCTAGTAGTGACCTTAGATCTAGCAAAATTAGTTTCTACTAAAATAGTTTCAGCAGATGTATCATATAATTTACATCTTGGATTAACGTAGAAAGCAATTTAAAATAGATTCTATAAGATAAGCAATTTAATTCAGATTCAGGTGCATAATTATAACCATGCGTTTTAACATTTAAAGTCAAAGCATCAAGAATATTAGCATCAGTCAAAGATAACTGTAAATTTAGCTAAGTATTAAAATAAACTGGACCGTAAGCCATGATAGATTCAATCGAACCCATCAAAGATTGTCTAAAATTTAAATTTCTAGCATCACGTAAAGTAGCTAAAAATGTCTCAGGTAAGCCTTTAAGGGTTAAAGGCTTAAAAGCAATTTGTATCATGCCAATATGCAAGAAATTATATTGAAGTTTATATAAGTTAATATCTCGTTTATTTAACAAACGAATAGTCTGTTCTGACGAATTTAATGCCAAAAATTATTCAGTAGTTTTAATCAATTGTTTATAATATGATATAATTGTACCAATTCCAATACTTAACTATTTTTCCTCTTGGTGAAATTTCTTGAATCCCAATTTTAAACAATAATCCAATTTTGACTTATGTTACTGATATCTAGAAGAAGACTAAAAGTTTTCCAAGTTAATTTTTTTTAAATCCATTTTCGCTTATAGTATTGTTATCTAGAAAAAGATTCTCTTCCCCGCCTATATATATTCTAGAAGGACAGCCGGTCTATGACCAAATCGACCGTTAATATTTATTATAAGTCATGTTTTGAAGTTTGTCAAATAATTTAGGAATGACGAAGTTAAAAGAAATTTCTTTCCGTATTCGCTAATGCTCCTTCCCTCCTCCTTTGCCTTGTATTCTAGAAGATGACTCTCTTTTTTAAATTAGTCAAGCCTCTCATTGTTCCTTTATGGTCATCTAGAAGCCAAATAGTTTGAACTTCCAATCTATGTGACAAGTGATCATATATCTTATATATAAGCATATTGACTATAACTTCAACATCCAAACACTCTCCTATATACATTTCTATCTTTTAGAGACTAATTATATACACAAAGTTTATACTTTACTTATTAGTTTGAGGCTACCATTATGAAAGGATATATGGGAAAGAAGGATTTAAGGATATTGGAAGAGGAAGATCTAGATGATACTCTTTCGCTCTCTGATCTAATCCTCGTTCATGACGATGATGATATTGGTTCTGAAGTAAGTGAGAAGTATTACGACTCGAAGAGTAGTGTTACTTCATCATCAGATGATGAAGATCACACGTTCGAGTTCTTTAGTAATTACAAGAATAATGTCGTACTTCCTCCTGAAAATATCCTCTTTTGTGGGAAACTCATTCCTTACAAAAATAACAATCCCATATTGTCATCCTCGATGTCAAAGAAACGATCGTTTTCATTCTCACGAAAAAGTAAGTTCTTGGGATATAATCAAACTCATGAGATGGAATTGAAGGATCTCAAAAATCGATTAGATCGTAAAGTTGGCGATGGAATTAGTGATTATAATAAATATGGCAAAGGAAGTGGGAATGGAAAAGGGAAAGGGATATTATGGTCATTGATTAAGGCAATAAGTTGCACTAGTGATGGTGCATCCTACCATGCACAATCTGCGGTCAAAGCGTCTATTGGTTGCATGTCACTTGTCTAAGTGTTACAAAGCGTTGCAGTAACAGTAAAATTGAGTTCAATTTATGAAAGTGGGTGCGATACTATTAGAGTAGACGGACTACGGATGCGACCCTTTCCTAAATGAAGACAAGTCGGCTGCTTACTTTTGTTGACTCTAGGAGCATGCATGAGCTAGAGAGCTTATTTTATTAGAATTAGGTTGTTGAAGTAGAATATTCAATAATATTAATCTATATATCTTTCTCTACCTAACATCTTTATGTTCATATTTCAAGAATTCGTTGTTATTCCAATTTTGAAATATCTTTTTTTTAATAACTAAGAAATCCGTCTATGACCCGCCCTTTGGATCAATCACAGCCTTCTAAACTTGATAGATAATGTCCAATTTTGAAATATCTAAACTCTTCTACAAGATTAAAATAAAATAAGAAAAAAAAATATATAATATATAGTCTCCAATCCAATTTTATTTTATTTTTATATTTTTTGGTTTGAATTTCAGATTCGACTAACCGCTTAATACTTTAAGAGGAAATTATTAGAGAAAAGAACACATGTACTCCAAAAAGGAACTATAACAAATGGTTATTCCATTAGTTTCATAACCACCCACCCCCTGGTTTTAACCATCAATGTACATGTGTGTGTGTGTATATATATATATATATACTGTGATGGTATCAAAGAGGAAGAAGCAATGCTTCAATGAAAAGACTACTCAGTTACTTCTTGATATCATTAGAATATACATATACTCTGATGGCATCAAGGAGGAACATAGTATATAGGTACACTTGTTATTTAATACCATCAGAGTATATAGGTACAATTGGAGTATATATAGTCTGATGGTATCAAGGATGAAGAAGCGGTGGTTCAGTGAATAGTAGGGGTCTGCATTATTTGGATTAAATCGAAAATCTAAATTCTAATTTGGATTGGTTTTTTGGTTTGGCTTTGGATTAATAATTTACTTTGTTTGGTTTTTTGGTTTGGTTTCGGATTTAGAAAACTAAAAACCGAAAAATAAAAAAAATCGAATATATATATATATATATATATGATTTAGTTTAAACTTTATGTTTTGGACATCTATAATTGATATACTTTTAAGTATTGTGTTTTATGTTTTACTTGTGATTTATATTAGAAAGTATATTTTTAAGAGATTCAATTATATATAACTTTGATTATTTTTTTAATTATTAACATAACCGAATAACCAAACCAAAAGAAAAAAACGAAAAGAGAAAAATTGAACTGAACCAGATTTATTTTGATTTGGATTGGGTTACACTTCTTCCAAACCAAAAACCAAAAATCCAAACTGAATAATATAAAATCAAAGCGAAAAAACCAAAAAATCCAAACGAAATAGTACAAAACCAAACCGAATGCACACCCCTAGCGAATAAAACAAGAACGTAATCAAATAGTTTGGGTCGTGATATTGGATTGAGTCCAATTTGGATAAATACTTTACCTAATTGGTCCAATTTGTATAGTTTTTCCAAATTATTAAGGGCTTAGTTGAATGACGTTTAAATACAAAATTTTAATGAATAAAAGATATCTTAAAGGTCGATTGACTCTTGGCACCCTTCCTAAAGGTGGTTGAGGGCTTGAGGCCAGGGAAGTTCGCAGTTAGATTTGGGTCCATTTTGATTAAAATTAAAAATAAATTACTTTAGTTTTTAAAATTTTAAAATTAAAACAAATATAATAATAGACATTCATCAGTTTTGATTAGATTGTATGGCTTTTAATCACACACACACACACACACACACACACACACACACATATATATATATATATATATTATTTTTTTTCTTCTTTTTCTACTATTATTTCTTACTAAACAAACAATGCGGCAATTCTTTAAAGGGAAAATGTAACATTGTTTTCATTAAAATATACTCATAACAAGTTAAATATATTTATATATGTCGTGTCTTAACTAGAATTGAAGGCTCCAATGTCAATTGATTGAATATATAATAAGCTAAAAATTGTTGAAACTTTATATTCCTTATAACACAAGAAAGATTGACTAATACAATCATTATGGAAGAAAAAGATATAATTAAACTTTGGGAAGTTTATTATTAATCCTCTTAATATTTTAATTTTTTATTTTAAAAATCCATAATAATATAATGTATAAAAGTATATATATATTAGAATACATTGCATGTACAATTTTATACACTATAATGTCACATCGCATTGGGGCGGCATGGATGAAATGGAGGCTTGTCTCCGGTGTCTTGTATGATAAGAAAGTACCACCTAAATGTAAATGTAAGTTCTACATAGTGGTGGTTAGATTGTCCTTGTTGTATGAGGTGGAATGTTGCCTAGTCAAGAACACATGTTTAGAAGATGCATGTTGCAGAAATGAGGGTGTTGAGATAGATGTGTGAGCATACTAAGAATGACAAGATCAAGAATGAGATTATCCATGAAAAGGTGAAAGTGACCTCTGTGGCGGACAAGATAAGGGAAGCAAGTCTAAGATTGTTTGAGCATGTGAAGAGGAGGTGCTCAGACTCCCCAATGAGGTGGTGCGAGAGGTTGATTGTAAGGGGTACGCCAGAGGGGTAGAGGTAGACCGAAAAAGTATTGGGAAGAGGTGATTAGAAAGGATATGACGCAACTTCGTATTACTGAGGACATGATTGTAGATAGGAAGGAGTGGAGGTCGTGTATTAGAATTAAAGGTTAGTAGGCGTAGAGTGTTATCTTACTTTGCAAATGTTTAGGCTTGTTAGTGTATGTCATAGTACTAGTCGTACCCTTGTAATTCTGGCTATATGTTGTTTATTATGTTTCAAATATCACATTGTTTTCTTGTTGTTATTTTTTTCTTCTTCTAAATTTTACACTGCTTTTTTATTAAGTGGTATGCTTTTTTTCATTGCCTTTTTTTTCTTTACTTGGGCCAAATTTGGCCGAGCGGTCCATTCCCATAATTATTTCATTAAACTTTGTGAATTTTATGATAATTTCAGTCTACTTTAAAAAAAAAATATTGGAAAACTTACAAAAGTCTCATACATTTGGTGGTTAATTACATCATATCTCGAAAGTTTTCCTAATTATAAAAAATTTCAGATTTTTCATTGCTCTCGGATATATTCCTTGATTGACCGATACATTACTTAATGAGAGGGATGTATCCTAGGGGGATAGGATCATAGGGATTATCATAGAGGGAATTTTTGTAATTTTTTTAAATGGTAAGGAATCATAAAGATTATGATATCTTATGTTATGTATTTATGTAATTTTTCCAATTTTTTTTGATAAGGTAGAACCCAAAATAAACCTACAAATAAAACTTATACAAGTTCAAAAAAATTAGAATTATCACCAGTACAAATAATTTAAATCAACATAAACACAAATAAAACATGCTTTATCCCAGAATTCATAGCACAATTACAAGACAAAACAAAAAACAATATTTAAAATTATTGATAAAAATCAATATATATTGGCGGAAATGATCTTTTCTTAATTTTTTTATATTAATATCAAAACCAAACAAAATATTTAAATTTTAAAACTTTAAAACCAAACCAAATCCAAAAAATATTAATTTATTCAATTAATTTGATTCGATTTTTAATCAAACCATGAACACCTGTAATTGAGACCATTGATACTCTTTAGATGTATTGTTTTGTTTGTTGGTACGACAATATTTCACAATTTATTACCCAAAAAAGTTTTATTCCAAGGTAAAAATTGTTATTTTTGACTCTCTTGAGCAAGGAACTTTCTATATAAAAATTCTTGTATTAATACTTATTCACTCATTAACATTACATTGTCGTCTTCTGTTTTTAAGCTTTGATAATCATTGTTTTATTTCTTATTAATAACATCAAGCTTATCCGATGATATTACCAACTTCTAGCACCAGACTTTAGGTTATTTTTGTTCTCTTACTTTATGACTTAATTATATTTTGTTCCTTACGCATTATAAGCCTCATTCACATTAATTAGGCATGTTATAATTAAAATCTTAGTCATTTTGCTCCACGTATACCAATATATTCAATTGTTCTCCCTTCATTTTAAAATAAGTGAATTATTGATACATTTTTCATGTTCAAATTAACTTAATTGTTCAATCTTCAAAAATAATTTTAAAATTTTCTTCTATTTTTACCCTTTATTTGAATTTCCTATATATGTGATGAGTTTAAGAATTTTTAAGTGCTTTGAAGTATTGAGAGTAGTTATTATAATCAATGTTTAGTCATTCTAAAGAGTAATTTGACAATAATTAAAAAGGGTAAAAATGAAAATAGTGTCTGGTTAATGTCTTAATATTCTTTTCTTAAAGGGTGAGCAAAATTTCAACAGTTCACTTATTTTGAAATAGAGGGAAGGGTAAACAAATGTTTGGTTTTATAAGTTTAATGAAGAGGAAATTTCGCAAATAGCCACTAAAATAAACTTAATTAAGCACCATAGCTATAGTTTGCTAATTACGATTCGTAGCTACATGTTAGAGGGAGGAGAGAGGCAAGCGAGATTGGGAGAAAGAGGAGAGAGATGAGCAGGAGAGGGCAGAGAGTTAGAGTGGAGAGAGATGAATTGTATATGTATATCTGTCAAAATATATATGTATATATTTCAGATATTTTTATATATGTTACTGATATACATATGTATTTGTATATCTGGCGAGCAAGACGGGAGAGGGAGGAGAGATGCGAGCGAGATTGGGAGAGGGAGGAGAGAGGCAAGCAAGAAAGGGCAGAGAGTGGAGAGAAGTGAACTCTATGTGTATATGTCGAATTGTAAATGTATATCTATCAGATAATTAGATATGTAACTACTATACATATGTATTTGTATATCTAGCGAGCTAGATTGAGAAAGAGAGGAGAGAGGCAAGCGAGAGAAGGCAGAGAATGGAGAGAAGTTAATTGTATTTATATATGTATAAAAGAGGAGAGAGGCGAGAGAGAGGAAAAGAGGAGGGATGCGACGTAATTATAGCTAAAATTAGTTATGAGTGGTAATTAATGAAAACTATGACTATATTAGCTAATTAACTAGTATATATTTGTTTATCCGCGTAATTTGCCCTTTAATGAAACCTACTCAAGTAATTTATATGACTCTAGTCTCTATTTAAATGTAATCTAATCCCACCACTAATTAATTATTCGATTAGAATATTTTTCTCAAATGTTTTATAAGGATTTAATTATTGGACTTGTGCTAAAAAAATCATAGCAGAAGTAACTTGAGTCAACTATTACCCGCGTTAGACTGATCATGATTTGAGGTTATTCAATAATTGTTATTAATTAAGTTGTAATAATTAAAAGCTTTTTGGATAACAAAACATCATATAATTGAAAATTGAAACAACCTTAACCTTCTTCTCCTAATCCTATTAAAGAAATTTATTTAACTATATTATGATTAGATTAATGAAGCATCTTCCGACATAATCACGCCAATTTTTTTTTGCAAAATAATCAATATTTCTAATCTTGTCATGTTAGGAAAAGAATTGAAAAGTTATTTAGACCGGTCAAGGTCTTTAATGCAACTAGGGGTGCACATGATCGGGTTGGTTCGGGTTTTTCAAATATCAAATCAAATCATTTATGTCGGATTTTAAAATCTATAAACCAAACCAAACCAATAAAACTCAGGGTTTTCAACCTCGGATTTTTTTGGATTTTCGGGTTTTTTTGAGTTTTTCCATTAAAAGTATTCATACAAACACATAATTTACTTGTACTTCAAATATTTCTTTAGTCCTACCAAAATACAACTATCTAAGGTGTTTTTTAAGAAAATAACATAAAATATGATATGAGTAATGATGCTAAAATATTCAACAAAAAAATAATGATAATGAAATCGCGCAAAACAAATATTGCAAATTAACAAGTCATAATGAAAATGATCATAATTTAAAAATACTAAATCATGCTAAAATAAGTTTAATAAGTATTAGTTACATGACTAAATATTAAAGGAAATTAAAATTAGATTATGTATTTGAATTGTCTAAACCAATGTAAAATCAAAGAACAAATATTCAATATTATTGTCATTCTTAGTGATGAATTGATTTTCTTTTTGCATTAGTATTAATTTGATTTTGATTTAAGCTTTATTATAATTACCAACATCTGTGGACTATAATCTTTATTGAACCATTCAGAATTCTAAGTTTCATGTAAGATTAAATATTTTAATACATAATATCAGGATTTTAAACTCGATAACCTTACATAGAGATCGTTAGGGGCACATACCTGATGCGGAAGACATCATCACAAAGAGAAGTGGAAGCATTAGTCGTAAATTGGTTTCTACCTCCTTGCCCTAACTTTATGTACCACAATCGTCAGCAATGGAATTATTGTAGAGAATATGTGGTAACCCTAATGGGTGGAGGGAGGACCAATTTATAGAGGTGACGACTTAATCTGGTACATCCATCAAGTAACCAATGAACGGACGAGATCTATTCCTTATTAAATATTATTTATGGTATTACTTGGATTACAAGTAAACTTTGGCCATAAGTAAGAAATAATTAATAATAATTAATAAAAATTCTTACATTCTCCCACTTGGCCCAATGACCATATATAACATTAATATTTAATAAACATTAGTTGCGCATATAATAAATCTCTTCTATAATGTCCATCATACATACCACAATATAACAAACTACTAATGCGAGTTATGATGGTTGTACATAAATTTTAAGCTACATACTTCCTTCCATATACTACTACATTAGCAACTTATCATATTATGTTCATAAGCTATAAAAACATATAACATTACGGTCCACAATAATGTCTCATAGAGATTTATCTTGTAATATCTCAAAACAATAATGTATACACCATTATGAGAAACAAGAAATTCATTAATGTGTATCAGAACCACATAATTTGAGCTCAGAGTGTAAAAACATCATAAATGTATCAATCATAAGTACAACCAAGACCCATTCTTTGAACATGTTCTTTAAATGTCTTTGGTTGTAAGCCTTTTTGATAACGGACCTACAATCGTGAGATTAGTTCTAATATTCTCAAGTAACACTCTTTGTTTCTGAACTTCTTCCTTAACAGTAAATAGAGACTAGTCTTTATTTAAATGTTATCTTCATGAAACCTACTCAAGTAATTTTATATGACTCTAGTCTCTATTTAAATGGAGTACTTATTGTTCTTAGAGAAGAATACTGTTGCAGCATTATCACAATAAATTTTCAGCGGCTTGGTAATGGTGTCGACAACCCCAAGTCCTGAAATGAAGTTCCGCAGCCATAATGCATGAATTGTGGCTTCATAACATGCCATAAACTTTCTTTGCAGTTTTTTTTTATTATTATTAATCAATTCCATGATTACTTTGATATCTTCCTAGTACTCCGACCGCAAAACTAATATCCGATCTTGTGCAAGTTTGAACATACATCAAACTTCCAACAATAGAAGATTAAGGAATTGAGTTCATTTCCTTTTCGTTCTACATCATTCTTTGGGCATTGCATGAGATTAAATTTGTCCCCTTTTTTGAATAGGAACTATTCCTGCTGAACAATTGTTCATATTAAATCTCTCTAGAACTCTTTCGATATAGCCTTTTGAGACAGTACCAATAATCCTTGTGATCTATCACGAAATATTTCTATCCCTATCACATAGGATGTCTCACCCATAACTTTCATTTAAACGTTCATAGAGAGAAAGTCTTTCGTCTCACGCAATATGCCTAAATCATTAGCAGCAAGTAAAATGTCATCAATATACAAGACTAAAATTATAAACTTACTCCCACTGATCTTTTGGTATATACACCTATTAATGGTAATCTTCTTAAATCCAAAAGATGTTATGGTATCATTAAACTTTATATACCATTGTCGTGAGGCTTGTTTGAGTCCATATATTGACTTCTTTAGCTTACACACTATTTGATTTTTTCTCTTTAATTTCGAAACCCTCTAATTGGTCCATATAAACATTCTCCTCGAGGTCTTCATTAAGGAAGACAGTTTTCACATCCATTTGATATAACTCTAAATCATAATGAGCTATCAAAGCCAAAACAATTCTTAATGAGACTTTCTTTGAGACCGGTAAAAAGGTCTCTTTATAATCAATGCCTTTTTTTTAGTGTATCCCTTGGCAACAAGTCTAACTTTATATCGTTCAATATTACCATTTGAATCGCGTTTGGTCTTGTAGACCCATCCACACCCGATTCTTTTAGAACTTTCTGGTAATTAAATGAGATCCCAGACTTTATTGTATTCCATGGATTTTAACTCTTCATTCATGGCATCAATCCATTTATCAGACTCAGTGCTTTCTATGGCTTGTGAAAATGAAATCGAATCTTTATTAATTTCAATGTCAAAATTTGACTCTTGCAAATAAATCACATAATCATCTGAAATGACCGATTTTCTTAATGGCATTGTTTGTGGTTCATTTACGTCAGATATTTGTGAGTTAGTTCCTTCTTGAAGTGTTTCACCCAAATGTTGTTCAACATTGTTAAAGTGTTCTTCAACAAGAAGAACAACATTTGTGATTAGTGCGGAAGTAGGTACATTCATGGGCAATGAAATATTTATCCTTACCTCATTAATTTTCATCTTTTATCGTTCAACACTCCCACTAACTTCACCATTCTCAAGGAATTTTGCAAATGGACCTGGACATTGTTCTGATTCGTTATACTTTCCATAATATTCACCACCTTTATCTGACCTAATGATTTTCACTTTTATCTAATTTTCTTTCAACCTCATTAACGTACACTTTGAGAGTGTCTGCTGTTTGAGATTTTTCTTTCAACAAATAGATAAATCAATAACGTGAAAAATCATTGATAAAGGTGATAAAATATTTTTCTCCACCAAATGATGGAACATCAAAGGGTCCGCAAATATCAGTATGTATAATTACAAAAAGTTGAGTGCTTCTTGTGGCACCTTTCTTGGTATGCTTGGTTTGCTTTCCTTTAATGCAATCTAAACAATATATCAAGATCAATAAAATTCAGATTCGGAAGAATCTCATTCTTTACTAGTTTTTTTAATCTTTCTTTGGATATATGTCCCAAACATTTATGCCACAAATAAGCAGAACTTTCATTTAGTGAAGGTGTCCTTCCTTTCTACAGAAATGACATACATCGGCCTTGAATTCCTTATTAGCATTCTATGGAACTTTAGCATGTGCCTTTTTTTTTTTTTATTTCTTAAACTTGTTGGTCTTCACTTTAAGTCCTTTACTAGCTCCTTGACTCATGAGGTTAATGGAACGACCTCCTTATTTCTTAAGTCTTGACTCCTCTTGAGTAAGCATATTGGACAATTCACTAACATCCCACTTATCCTTAGTAGTGTTATAGTCATTTGGAATGGTCCATACTCAAGAGACAATGAGTTCAAAATAAACTGAACCAAGAAGGTGTCATCCACTTTCATCCCCAAGGTCGAAAGTCTTGCTGCAATGTTAGTCATCTCGATAATATGATTTTGCATATTGCACGACGCATCAAACTTTATGATCGTGAGTTCATCATTAGTGTACCAGTGAAAGACTTATCAGCAGAACGAAACGTTCTTCCACAAACTTCAGGTATTCCGTGGCACTTTTTGTTTGTGGAATAATACTCTTAATGTTGTTAGCAACAATCATTCGCATGAACATAAGACTCAATCTGTTAGAGCGCTCCCATGATTTATGGAAAAACTTTTCATTCTCACTGCTCTCATAAGTAATGACAGTAGGTTTATCATTCAGTAGCGCCAAGTCAAGATCCATCACAGCTAAGTGGAACTAGACTTGTTCATGCCATTCAAAAAAGTTCAATCCATTGAACACAATAACAGACAAAGCATGTGAATGAAGAGGGATAACTGCAAATAGATATACATGCTCACAAATCAAAAATAATGTGAACTTAGTAAAACGATAAAAGTACATCGTAATTCTCCTTTGGGTAGATACAACGACACACTATCATAATTTAAATGCCATTTTTATCTTTAATAGGTAATTGAATATTTTTTAATCAAACATATACGACATCTTTGGATATACAATATAGGTTTGGCTAAAAAAATTAATTTACCTCATAATTTTCACTATTCGTAGAATGATTGATTCACCTTTGGGTAAATTCTTAAGTTCTAGCAATAGTGAAAGTCAATTTATCTATTTATTTTTCAATATATAGGCATTTAATTAACCTTCATAGATAAATGACAGTTTTATGAGTGCATATTTTTCTTAACCATACTAGTTTGGCCACTTTGGTGACTAACAAGCTATATGAATACAAATGCATACATAATCTCATAAAATTTTGTGCATGTGAATAATTTTAAACATTTTAGTTTGACCACTTTGGTGACTAACAAACTATAGAAACATAATACATGCATCAAGTGATCATAAATATTATATGTGTAGACGCTAATTTCTCTAGTTTGGCCACTTTGGTGACTAACAAACTATTTTACACAAAGTACACACATATTATTTATTGCTTAGTCTAATGACTACGTTAATTTATTGCACAATTGGTTCATTACCACATAAACCCAAAAATATATATATTATTTTAATAATAAAATCAATAACTTGTGCAAAACCAAAAGGATTAAGGTCATTGATAGCGAGCAGATCATTATATTTAAACAATTCTCAGAAAAGTACCGTAATCAACCATAAACTCCAATTTGAATAATATATTTAGGAGTTTTGACATCAGATGATAATGCATGTCCATCAAACAATCCTTTTTGGTTTAAAGTATATTTAGGAATTGCTTATAGCTGCACATAACCTCGCTTTTTTTTTAATTCTTTTACTCCATTAAATTAACCAATTAACGATGAAAGTTTCTATGAAACATTCAAATTAAAAAATAAAATAAAAAATAATTATGAGCGATTTCACATATCGTATGATTTATGAACCACAAATTATGAACCATAAATATAATTTCACATATACATATCATGTAAATATTATCTATATGGATGCAAGATATACGAAGAGTATCTGTTCAAACAATCCAGGTTCTGATGCCACATGTAAGATTAAATACTTTAATACATAATATCATGATTTTGAATTCGATAACCTTACATAGAGATCGTTAGGGGCACATACCTGATGTGGAAGACATCATCACAGAGAGAAGCGGAAGCGTTAGTCGTAAATTGGTTTCTACCTCCTTGCCCTAACTTTATGTTACCACAACCGTCAGCGATAGAATTATTGTAGAGAATATGTGGTAACCCTAATGGGTGGAGGGAGGACCAATTTATAGAGGCTACGACTTAATATGGTATGTCCATCAAGTAACCAATGAACGGACGAGATCTATTCCTTATTAAATATTATTTATGGTATTACTTGGATTACAAGTAAACTTGGGCCATAAGTAAGAAATAATTAATAATAATTAATAATAATTCTTACATTTCAAACTTGGAATAATATATTAAAAGATAAAAACTATGAAAAAGTATAAGAAATATTTAAAAATTATATCAAAGTAAATATTTTTATGTATAAAATAAAATTTTAAAATTATATATATAATGTCGGGTTGGTTTGGTCTCGGGTTGGTTTTTTTTAGTTAAAACCAAATCAACCCAACTATAGTCGGGTTTTGTTTTCAATACCAAACCAAGTCAAACCAACCACTAGTCGGGTTTTTTTTTTCTCGATTTACGGTTTGATTCGGTTTTCTATTTTCGATTCGGTTTTGTACACCCCTAACTGAAACTCTTTTGTTAAAAAATTCATGTATATATTAGATTTTGAATGTCTTAGCAACTATTTGAGGAGTTCAGACTTTATCATAAGATTTCAAATTTAACTGCTAGACACTATAATTTAATTACTTTTTTAACCTCATGAATATTCTGAATTCGCCGCGAAAATATTAATAGCATATGTACTATATGGTGTAGCTTGATGAAAAGATTATGAAATATGTAAAATTAAAATAATAATTAAAAAAAATAGCAATGTGGTTGAAGGGGAGCTATCCATGATAGAAGAAACTGAGGAAAAGAACAAATGGAGTAGGTTGTTTCCTTTTGTACGTTTGGATGTATGGATGACTTTAGGATTCCTTTATGAACTCTATGACACAGATTGATGTTCAATTGTCATAATAGTTACTCCATTATCCCTAATTACTTGTCCACTTTTTCTTTTATAATTATCCCTAATTACTTGTTCATTTTGACAAATCAAGAAAGGACAAATTTTTTTTACCTATTATACCCTCAACTAAATGACTAATTTCTTTGAAAAATGTAGAACTTTTCATCCACTTCATAATTAATATGGGTAAAATGATAAACTCACTATGTCATTAATTATTTTTTTAATATGTGTGTCAATTCAAAAGTGGACAAGTAATTAGGGATAGAGGGAGTAATAACTTCGACTCGTTTTGAGAGTATAAAAATAATGTTAAATATAGTGTATTAATTATGTAGAAATTATTTATTATACATTGTCTGATTTGATGTGTTAAAAATAGCATGTATTGCAAAAAAAATATTAATAAAGTAATTTAAAGGGTGCTTGAATTGGCTTTAAAGTTGATCAAACCTACCTTAAGTCAGTTGTTAACTTCGGAAAGTGTTTAGCAAATATACAAAAAAACTTAGAATCCGTTTGGCCTCAAGTTTTATTTGAGAATATTTGGGAAAAATTTGAAAAAAATTTGGCCATTGGCGTTTGGCCACATAACTTGGCAAATTGTTTTGGCTAGAATCCCAAGTTCTCAAATACTAGAAAAAACTAGTTTTTGGGAAATTTAGAATTTTAGGAAATTCAAAAACTACCTCAAACTTTTATATTTTATAAAAATACACATCATTTATTACTTCCTACTAATATATATCTATAGGAATTGACATGAATGTGAAAATAGTAGTTGTTTGTGCCGTATTACATAATTTTTGTGTGAAAATCGAAGTAGTGATGAAATATTCAATGAACATGAACGTGATGATATGGTTACTAATGAAGATGACGAACAATCAATTCAGAGTAACAATATTGTTTCGTCTTCTCAGTCATCTAATGTAGAAATGAAAACTTATTGGGAAGAGATTGTCCGTAGAATGTGGAAAGATTATATAAAAGAATAGTTTGCTACTACCTCATCCGGAGGTTGTTATAATTATAATTGAATCAATGACAAGTTTGAATATGCATTAATGTATTGCTCTTGCCTATATTGTTATTTGTTGTTGTTTATCATTATCAATTATGTTATATGGTTATTTTTAACGGAACATATTCATTATAAATAGATAATACAAACTTACGTGTATTTTTAATAGTTTTTAGAACTTATGGATATAAATCATATTTTTGTTAAGTAGTCAAATATTTTTTGGGAAACTTGGGGCCAAACACAAGGTGTCAACTTGAGAAAAATTTGGCCCAAGTATTATCTGGCAAAAATACTAGGGAACTTGGGGCCAAACGCTAGCTTAAAATAAGTTAGGAAGTGTTTGACAGAGTTAAAAATAATTTAAAATAAGCTAAAAATGACTTAAAATAAGTTAAAAATCAAAAGTAGGTCTTCCCCAACTTTTTTATTTTTTGACTTAAAAGTCATTGTCCCTTCAGGGACATCCGATAAAAAAAAACTTAAAAGTCATTTAAGTTCGACTTTTTATTTTTGACTAAAAGCTACTTTTTTAAGTCAATCTAAACTGGCTTTTACAAAGATACCCTCCACGAATATGATGGATTTACATACTCACCTCAATACACAATAGAGTATAAATGAAAAAGTGTATTAAACAAGGTATATTAATACACAAAGTTAATGCATGTATTATTTTATTCTAATATAATCTACTATTATACAATAAAGTGTAGATGAAAAAGTATATCAAACAAGTATTTCTTGGAATGGACTTTCATATTACTCTATATCATATTATATGAGATTAGCAACATTTTATTATAACAATAAAAAATATCCAAAACATTATTAAGAGATGTTAAAAAACAACAAAGTCCGTCAATATTTCAATGATTTTTTATACAAAGGGTAATTTACATATATATATCATTAGTTTATGAGCTAATTACTTAAATAAACGTTAGTTTGCAATATTATGAATCTTACCAAATCTTGGTGCGTCTAGATAAATGTATCTCGAGATGCATTGGGGTCAAAATTAGGTGTAATTTGCTCCAAAAATATTGTATCCAAGTGGGTTCACATGTATCTAGGATACATAGACAAATTTTGCTCGGGTATTCCAAATACATGCTAATCACACCAGATACATACAATACATGTATCTAGTGTGATTTGCATTATTTGGTATATATAGACAATCTCACTCACGTCTCTTCTATTCTTATTTGCCTCTTTTTCTATTTTAGTGTATCTAATAGCAAAAAAGTTATATATCTAAGTGTATAAAATATGTATCTAGGTATATCTGACTTGAAATTTTGTATGAAATTATATAAGTATTTCAAACTATAAAAAAATTAATAAATTTAATAAAAATATTTGTGTAATTAGATAATTTCTCCTCCCTCTGCTTTTAACCCAAGACTCAAGCTATACAATTTTGGCACTTCCTATGTATGCTACAACTTGAGGTTTATTATGCTTCCGTATTCTACCTGTTACAATGTTGCTACTTGATACTGCATTTTATTTGCTAAACCACCGAATGGTACTTGAATGAGGAACTTTTAATAATTTACTATAGTTTGGCTTTAATTAGAGATTTATATTTATATTGTGCTTAATTTTAATTCATAGCTATATGTTTGGGGGAGGATACAAGTAAGTGAGCCTAGGAAGAGAGGAGAGAGACTTAATTATAATTCATAGCTATATGTTTGGGCGAGGATACAGGTGAACGAGACTAGGAAGAGAGGAGAGAGGCTAGCGAGAGAGGAGAGAAATAAGAGAAAAGTTGACTACATGTTGTATTAGTTGTATCACGAATACTATTGATACAACTGATTTGTATTAATAAATACAATTATATCAAAATATGTTGTATTCTAGCTACATATTAGGAAGAGTGAGGCTAACGAGATTGAGAGAGGGAGGAGAGAGGCGACCGAGATCTGGGAGAGATGAGAGATGATGAATATATGTTGTATTCATTGTATCAAGTTATATTACGAATACAATCGATATAAAATATAAAATATATTTACCAAAATTCAATTGATATAGAATAAGTTACCCATATTTTGATTGAATCAAACTAATACAAAAATACATTTGACATTATACACATATCTAGAATACAAATATAATTCATACAAAATATAAATACAATTGATACAGAATATAGATACAATTGTCATATTATGTGGAATGTTATTTAGGTTGCAACATTGTTTTGGTGGGAGATAGAGAGGGGAAGAATTGGGAGGAGAGAGGCGAACAAGAGAGGGAGCGAGAAGAAAGAAATTGTTATAAAATCCTACCTTTAGCTACGAAATAATTATATATTGTTTTACTAATTAATAGTTTCTTTACTAATTAATAGTTTCTTATCAGATTTTGAATCAGATACACAACTCCTTCAAATTTTCCACAAACTCTCTCCTCCTTTTAAATATGATACACAACACACACGTGTGTGCGCGTGCGCACGCGCGCATGGATACACCAATAAATGTATTCGTGTTTTTTTATATATTGGATACATGTATCTTTAATACTAGATACATTCTAAAATATAAATACATAGGGAGAGAAGCAAGCGAGAGAGTCAGTATATCTCAGATACATGCAAATCACGCTTAGATACAGTGTATCTGTAACAAATTACACTTAATTTGACCCACATATATTCTAGATACATGTAACTGGCCAAATAAAAAAAATGATATAGAAGGTAATTTCCTAAACTCATTGTCACGCCCCAAGCCTACACCCTAGGCGTGGCCGGCACTCGAGAATTATTTCTGGTCCCAAGCGAACCCTTGGCTTGGCTCAATACTCAACGGAAGACTTACTCAGAACTCAAAAGTAAACTTTACTCAACTGTCTAAAAAGGTAAACTCAGAATATTTTAGAAATAAAACATTCACTAGCCAAAGAGGCAACTTAAGTCTAGAACATTAACAACTTAAAATGAAAAGACTCATGAATTACTGACTATCTATCTATGAAGCCTCTAATACTATAAGGAATGTCGGGACAAGACCCCGATCATCCTAAAAAATTGAAATAAATGAAAACAAATAAGGGATCCTCCGAAAGCAAAGGGCTCACCAAACAACTCTGAAACTCGACTGGATCAACGAAGCGCTGATTGATGATCCTGGTTACATATATTTGCATCATGAAATATGCAGGCCAAATAGCGTCAGTACATGGAATGTATGAGCATGCAAGAGGAAATCTAAAACATGACATAAGTTTGATTGGGAACTGAAGAAACAATTTACCTCGTCTCAACTCAATCCCAACTCATTTCAATATAAAAGCAATAATAATAATAATAATAATAATAATAATAATAATAATAATAATAATAATAATAATAATAATAATAATAACGTGATATAAAGTAAAGCTTTTAAAACAGTAGATAACAACTTAATGTATTGGAAAATACAATATAACTCAGTTTGTATGTAAAAATACAAAATAAACTCCATTTGAGAGATTCTCTAACTGACAACCATCACTATGAGCTATGTGATGATACAACGTCTCGTCCATGCTGCCAGAACTGTCCTATACCTTGCTGGGGTATAGAACTCCTCAACTAAGTGGATCCACTAAGCTATGCGTAAAAAGCAATAAGGAATCATCTAAAAAGTATGACCCTTTCTACCCATGTTGGCTACATGGTTTATGGGAGCTATGAGTTGTTTGAACTCTCTCCCATATCAGTGCTCAATACTACTCCCAAAATATAACTTAGCTCATATGTTTTTTTAAAAAAAAACATTTCCTCATCCTCAACTTTGAGATTATTACTCAAAAGGTTTCTCTTAAAAAAGATAGTACTTAAAACTCCTCATGAACTCTTTTGGAAATCGGTATTTCCCCTCATTTTAAAAGTAAAAACATTTACCCTTGGAAATACTTAGTTCCAATATATTCATTTTGAAAAATTAAATCCAATTCTCCTCATCCTCAAACTCAAGTACTCAAGTCTTAAAACAAGTTTTAAGAAGATTGTAAAAGACTTGTCAAATTGACTCGAAAGACTTTCTCAAACTTGGCTCTTAAGTCTATCTCAAATTTGAATTATGAATTCAAGAGTTATGATTTATAATAGGAAGGATATCGTAATGATTAAATGAGTTTTGTTAATAATAAGAAACGAGCGAAAACACTGTCTGGGGAGCAAGGGCGTGACATGGAGATGAATTAAAATATTTGATCGCGAAATAATTTTTGAAACTGTGGAGTCCGCGTTCTCCTCGTGACATGGAGAGGGAGGAAATTCTCTGGGGGAGCATGTCCGCGACGCAGACCTGGGTAACTATTTATGCCCGATCTTTTCTCCTCTCCCTAACTCAATTCAACTCATACCCACTGAAATTCTAAGGTAAAAACTCTCGAATTCTTATAACCCAAAGCAATTTCAGCGAAACCCACCCAAGAACTATCAATTTACTCACTCATTAAAAAGATTCTCTCTTTAAGAACTCACCCAAACATCAAAATTCAAGAATGAAGAGCAACACTTCAAGAACTTAAATTTCTCAATCTTTATGGATGAATTAGATAATGTAAATCATGATTGGGGTGTGGGTGATCGAATCCATCATTATGGAAACTTACATACCTCGATTTGACGAAACAAATCCTCGATTTGCAAGAGATCTCGTTCTCTCTTCCTTTTCTCCTCTTTTCCTCTTCTTGAACTCCTCTCAAAACCCTAAGCGTAAATTAGGATTGATCCAAATCAAATTTGACCCCAAAATATTACTAAAAATCGTTTTAATCTGATGGGATAAGGAAAAAACCAAAATACCCCTCACTAATTTGAGTAACTTTCCTTAATTGGACAGACCGACTTCAAACGGGCCTATCTCCCTCATACGAGCTCAAAATTTATCAAACTCGGTGGCGTTGGAAAGAAGATTCAAAGACCTTTTATTTGATATCTTATGGGCCACCTAACTCATCTTGTATTGAAAGTTATGGTCGTTTGAAGTTGACCCGAAACTCACAACTCAAGCATACCTTGTAAAATTTCAAATTTGGCTCTTTCCAAATTAGTTCTTTCAAAATTTAGCTCTTTCAAATACTGAGGTGTTACACTCATGTGAATGCATGTAGTTAATTTCAATGTTTATCTATGAAATCTGCATAAAATTTCAACTTCAATTACTAATTTCAAATTTTTCAAAAAGTATGATTTCAAATTCTATTTTTTAAAAAAATAATATAAATCTAACGAAAAGTTTATATTTTTCAAATAAAATAATTTTTTTAAAATTTGTAAAAAAACACACACTCATGCTCTACGTGAAGAGATTGTTTGTACCTTTGAGAGGCTAATTATATCAAAGAAAAGCTAGTTACGGCTATTGTTGATTTATTAGACCAATAGATCTTTGTAAAATTATATGCATTAATTTATAATCATAAATATTTATTTAAAAAACAAACATGAAAATATGTGTTTTATTAATTCGGCATCTTAGGATATTCTAATACCTTAATTATGAACTATAATTTTCTCATTTGATATAATATTGAATAAGAGTTGATAAGTACTAGTTTTCACAAATTGTGGAATTTTCATGCTTATAAATAAAATATAGCTTAACAACTCCAAATTATATGTCTAAATAAAATTTCAACTTCAAATCAACGTTATTTTAAATTACTAATTTCAACTCATGATCTAAAATCATATCTAAACTGATCTTATTATACAATGACCCTTTTGCTGGGATTAGATAATCAAACAAGATAATCAGTCCAATTACTTGCAATAAAACAAGATAACCACATAAGCTACATCCAATTACTTGCAATAAAACAAGATAACCACATAAGCTACATCCAATTACTTGCAATAATGATTTCTTAAATTATATAAAATTTATGTTAATATGTAACTAAACATCATTCTTCCTATATTGTATGTTGACGTTTGGTCTTTGATTGCATTAATGAAGAATGCTCCAAATTCAATCAAATAATTTGTTTATTTTTATAACAATTATTTTACCAATTAGACAAGTACTACGTCCCCAATTTATCTTGCTTTACTTTGACTAAATCTTTTTCATTGCCAATATTAATATTAATGCCACGCAGAATTTAAGATACTTAATTCTCAAACAATGTTCCTTTGTCAATATAAAATTAATTAGATATAAATCAAACTTCAAAGATTTGGTTTCTTAGAGAAATTTGGACTTTGTTTTTATCTATAGAATTCCATGTCTTATGCCATGATTTACGCTGGTATTCTTCCTAATTATGGACCCACATGCCAATGGTTATTTGGCATCCGTTTGATCATGAATATTTTTTAAAAAATTATCTCCGTCATAGTATTTGTCTTTTGAGTGAGCATATTTGGCGCACCTAATAAACTCTTCATTGTATTAGACAAACCCTAATACGATGAGCTTGACTCAAAGAATATCTAAACATATGTTGATTCTGAAATATTTCAAAATTAAACTTTATGTGAAAACACAACTTCAATTATTGAATTTTTTTCTAAATTTTATATTTTTTTTTATGTCCAAACGTCTACTCGATCAAAGTAAGTACTTGACCCATCAACTAATTTCTTATGATTACCAAGAAAAATATTACTACTACTACTATTTTCTTACATTCATACATGCTTTCAAGTTGAAACAAATTTCATGATTAAAGCAGTGGACACGTCGCTCTAGAAGAACTTCAATGAGTATTAGAAAATACAAAACTGAAGAAGCAAGAAAAAATATATATACTCCATTTATTTCAATAGAAAGTTACCTCAAAATTAGAAAGTATAGTAAATATATTATGACATACTTCTGTTTGGTCATAGATTTTTTTTTTTTAAAAAAAACATTATTTATTCATGAAAGTTGATAAGTTTTTAAAATCTAACCTTAAAAGGAATTTTAAGTTTCAAAAATTGATCCAAATCAATTTTGGGGTTATTGGGTAAAGTTTTGTTTTCATTCATAAAAAAATTCAAATGAAATGCATATCTAAATATTACTTTGAATTCGAAAATTATTTTAAAAAATATATGTCATGAATTCTTTTTTTTTTTTTCCCAAAAATTTTCATTAATTTAGAGTCAAATGCTAAAAAAACATGATAATTGGAGTCAATAATATTGGATTAGAAAGCGACAACACCCGTTAGAATAATCAAGTATATCTAAAATAAGATCATCTTGAATTAGCTTATTAAATTTTATACATCAAGCAAACATCATAAATATGCCTAAATAATTTATATAAAAATAATGTTTATATAAATAAGTGTGTGATTTTAGATTTTAAATATTTTTTTGTTTTGAATTTGTGAAGTTCGAGTTGATGATAAAATTGTGTTTGATTATAGTATATTCAGCAAATATATTTAAAATAATGTTAATTGTTTAGTAGCGACCATATAATTTGAAAGTCTAATTTCAAATCAACGTTTGTTTATGAAATCCGCACAAAATTTTAACTTCAAATCATGATTTTCACATCACAAACTTCTTCAAAAAATAGGATTTGAAATTTGAAATTGTTATTTTTAAGTTTTTTAACTGTATAATTTAATTCATAAATTTATATTTTACAAAAAAGACACATAATTTAAAATTTTGCCCAAAAGAACTCATACTCGACGTGAATTGTATGTACCACGTGGGAGGATATTATCAAAGAATAATTAGTTAAAACTATTGTTGATTCATTGAACTAATGATTTTATAAAAATTATGTGTATTTATAATTTCGTAATAATATGTAATTGCAAATATTTATTTACAACAAAAACATGGAGATATGTGTTTTATTAATGTGACACGTCATGATATTTCAATACCTTATTTATAATCTATGATTTGCTCATTTGATAAGATTATATAAAGGGTTGTAAAAGTTTGATAGTTTTCACAAATTATGAATATTTCATGTTTATTTTTAAAAAATATATAACTTAAGATATTCAAATTACTTGTCACACCAAAATTTCAACTTTAAAATAACATGATTTGAAATCATACACAAACAAGCTTAATGTACTTAAATATCACTTCAAAGGTGAAAAACGAATTAAAATTTAATAAATTACAACCTATTTCTAAATTTAAAATACAACTTCAAATTGAATTCGAATATTTGATAATAAAACACTAATTTTCAAATAAAATAAACTTTTCTAAGGAAAAAATCATGGCCAAACTAGTGAAAGAAAAACAAAAATGAAGATCAACAAAAATTACAATGAAGGAAAGCAATGTGTATTCTTTTATTTTTAATCAAAATTTTTATTCAAATTACATAATGAAATCACTTTTATTACATAATAGTATTTTACCATCCAAAGCGAAAATCTTGGAGCTGAATTAAAATTTAATTAAATTGTCATATAAATATCAAATATCAAGCAAAAAACTAAAAAAAACAGATAGAGGGGATGAATATAACATTGATGTGGACACATATATATATATATATAACACTTTGTCTCAATTTATATGATTTTTTTTTTTTTTAGTCAATCTAAAATAGAATGATACATTTCTATATTAACTAACAATTTAATCATTAATGAAATAATTTATAACCACATAAATTTCTATTATTTATTTTAGACCACAAATTTTAAATTTTTTTTATTTTTTATTAAACTCCATATCGAGCCAAATTATATAGAGTAATAATTGAGGTGTACTCTATATAGTACTCTTCATTGTAAACACAACTGAAAGCAGTAGTTAAAAAGAACGAGACAATTGACAAGAGCAAAAGCGCGTGGGTCCCACACAAAAAATAATCTCATCGCGTGGACTTATTGGCGCACGGTCGCACCAGAGCGGGTTCCACTTACCTGCAAAATCTGAATTTTCAGGTGCAACCATTATAATGTCGTAAGATCCTGAATATAAAAAGTCGAAAGTTTTAGAATAAAAAGTTACAATAAGTATGTGTTGGTACGAAGGATGATAATTTCAAATTTGTTTTTTCATGTTCAATTGGTGAGCGAAAAATATTTTTTAATTTTTTCTAAATATATAGTTTGGAAAATATTTTTGTTAGATTATCACGTGTATGGATAACAATGATTTAGATTATTAAGAATATGAATCTAAATGCTATTTTCTTCGTCTCAATTTATATGAGTTAGTTACATTATGTTCTTGAATACCTTTTTAATACGTGTATATTGGCTTACTAATTCACTTATTATGGAATGAAGAAACTGTTTTATTCTTCGATTTTAATATTTTTTGTTGATTTTTTTTTTTATAGTTGATATTTTTTTTTTCCAATATTTTTACTTTATGAACTTGTGGTTTAAATATTTTCTGAAATTGAAGGTCTATCAAAAATATGTACTCCTCCGTTTCACAAAGAATAGTCTAGTTTGACTTGGGCCGAAATTTAAGAAAATAAAGAAGACTTTTGAATTTGTGGTCCTAAATTAAAGTTATGTCAAATATATAAAATTACCCTTTAATCTTGTGGCCTTAAACATGTCACGTGGAAAACTAAAATTAAAATATTACAAAAAAAAATGTCATTCTTTTTGAAACAAAGAGAATACTTTATATCTATTTTCATAAGGAAGATGTAAGTTTGTAAAAATAACACTCTTTTCATAAATCACTTGTTGAATAGTTTTTTCTTTTTTAGTTTTTTGTTGTTGTTGTTATATCGAGTTTTTAATTTTAGACCATTAATTTTTTATTTTTTTATTTTCTTAAACTTCATGTAAAGTCAAAGTACCACGTTCTGAGATGATGAAATAGACGGTGGGTAAGGGGGAGGAAGGTGTTGTGTGGGGACCACAGTTCTCAGAAACGGCCAATCTGAAATCCCTGAACGAACTACTCCGATGGCTATTTTTGGCGCCAAACTACTTTAGAAACGTACACGAGCTCATATAACAAATTTTACATATCACCAGTGGACTCATATAATAAAAAAATTATATATTATAGTATTTGAATTAATTTGGATTATCTCGATTAATTTGATGAAATATTTGTCGACTATTATTAATATTTCATGAATTGAGATGCTTGTATGTGTGATTGATAGGGGTGTTCAAGATTAGGTGAAAAAATTAATCCTAATCGAAAATAGAGTCAAGTAAACATATTTTTATTTTTGTTCAAAGCAAAAAATTATGGAATAATAGACGGTTTTTGTAATTACATAATATGATATAATAATTTTATAAATGATTTTGAAACATTTTATATAATTTGGCTAATCCATGCTTGAACAAGCATATCTTATAATTTATTTTATCTACTGTGTTTTCTATGGATGTTAATGTTTTTATAGTTAGTTTGATGTTTTCAACACTCAACCTCACTAAACATATCATGTTTATAATTATTTAGATTATTGTTGGAATGTTAATTCAAAATTGTGGTAGAAAGTCTTATTAATCGATTAGGATTTGACATTTAATAATTGATATAATTAGTGTCAAAATTTAATTTATAATCAATATTATATAGAAATAGTTTTAGATTTTTTTAATTACTATAAGTTTTACATTATTATATATAGGGTGCTTCTATTAATTTCCTGTGCGGAGATAACTATATATAGAAATTCATTTGAGTATGAGAAAATTATTTTCGTGCAACCATTAGCTAATTTGAAGATATTATTGGAGAAAATATGGAAAAGGTTTTTTTTCTTTTTCCCCATTAATATTAGTATCAGTCCCAAATATTGTTCCAAAAATATATTTATACTTAATGTGAATTTTATAAATAAGTTGAAAACTGAACATAATATTTTTCGCAAAATTTCCTCCTCAAGTTACTGGAGTTAATATCTCATATAATCACTCGATTTTGAATGATTCGCTTAGGAGGTAATTCAATTTTGTTTTATAATCCTATAGTCATTCAATTTAGAATAGTTCACTTAGAAAATCATTCAATTTTATTTTATAACTCGAAAATCATTCAATTATTAATATATTTCACTTAAAAAGACATATAATCAATTTACCTAATTTTTTCATTAAATTGTTGAAATAATTAAAAATGAATATCTTATTATTTCTTAAAAATTTAATCTAAAATAAAAATTACATTTCAAACAGGTTATACTAAAAATAAACTAAGAAATATTTCATAAAATCCAACAGGTTATACAAAAAACCTCTTGCAGTATTAAAGTTTTCAAAAAGTTAAATAACGGTACAATAATAATGTTGTAGTAGTTAGTAGTAAATATGCTTTTCACCTTACAAAAGTCATTTTCATTTGTTATAAAGTATTACTTTCTCCGTTTCATTTTATGTGCACCATTTTACTTGACACGGGACTTAAAAGAAAAAGAAGATTTTTAAAATTTATACTCTAAAATAATTTTCAAATATTTATATGATTATAAATTATTTTATTAAGAATAAAAGAGAGATTTTAAAGTTAAATTATTTTTAATTATAATAAAATAACATTACGATATAACATAAAATGAAATAAAGAAAATATTATTTTAATTTATATAAAAGAAAAAAAAAAGCATAAATGACATCATGTAGATTTTAATTTAACTACTCCTTTTGGCCTTTTTCTTTACATGGTTGGATATTAGCTGTCAAATAAAATCTATTTTTTTTCTATTTTATTTTTTTGTTAAAAAATCATTCTCAAAAAAACATATATAAAATGACTTTCAAAAACCCTTCCCACCTTCTACACTTGTTTTCTCTTTGTATCCTCTCATTTCCAAAATTTTCTCTCCGATTAAAATTTTATCATTTTCCGACCATCTCTCCGGCCAAATCCTGCCGGAAAACTCTAATTTTTAAGTGACTTTTGTTCATGTAGACTTCGAAATCAAGGTATTCTACTTGTTTCCTTTTTATTACACCTTTGTAACTTGTAGTATCAAAAAAGAAAAATTATTTCAAAAATTTTTAATTTTTTTTAACAATAAGCTTGTAGGATTTTTCTATCTATTTATTAGGTGTTCTGCGGAATTAATCGAGGTGTGTACAAACTAGTCAGATACTAGAGTCATTCGATTTAGTGTTAATATTTCTTTTTGTTTTCATCTATTGAAGTTTATGATATTCTTTGGCTTCTACAAATTTGTTTTTGTTTTTTTTTTTTTAAATTGATTGGCTTTGTTGAATCAATTTATTTGAAATGTGTTTTTAGATGATTTTTTCGACGTTTTTATTGGTTGGTTGTATACTTGAGTACGTTTAATTAGCATAAGATAAGGTTGAGAATGTGAAATTAAAAAAAAAATTATGTTCAGCAAATGACTGCTTTCATGCTTAATGAATGATTGTATAATTTTTTTTTGAATTTGGCCCCACCAAAAGTAGGTTTATTTGAATTAATTTGTTCTCACCCCTATTCACACTACAGAAAGTCTATTTAGACATTAAAAAAAAGGTCATCGATTAAGGCATAATATATAAATAGTTATATTAATTTGATCTCAACAGATAGCTAAACACTTAAATTTTGAAAAAAAATACATCTAGACATCTCAGATCTTGTTGAATGTGTCACGTCAGCATGACTGTTCACGAGACATAGCGGGGATTAGTTTTAGTGTTTGAATGTGCATTCTCAAAGTTGGAGTGGTTAGTTTGTTAGTTGAATCGATGTTAAAGTGTCTTATTATATATTATGTCTATTGATAATTTGCAGAAATTGTCCAACTTGTGTTTTATTCTTATTAAAATTATTCAAAATAATTGAGCTTGTTATCGTTAGTTGCTGAGGCAGAGCGAAGGTTCAGGGATGACATTGTACAAAAAAAATATATGTATATAATTTATATAATTATGTAGGCATAGATTCTGTTATTAATGATTATAGTTTTTTAATGCATTCCTTGTTATATTCTTAGTTTGTTTTATATAATAACCACAATATATGCATTCTTTTCTAACATAGTTTATGCTAATATTTAGTATAAGAAGATGATGATTTAACAACTACTAAGGTATTCAAAAGTTTTCATTTGCTCTGTAATTCGCTATTTTGTTGTTGTATTTTTCTTGCAATCTTGCTTCAAAAACATATCTTTGAGCCGAAGGTTTATCAGAAATAAGCTCGAATAAGGTATGCATACATCATATCATCCCAGACCCCACTTGTGGGATTACACTGAGTATGTTGTTATTGTTGTTCTTGTAAGTTGTAATGTATTCAGAAGCTTGGCACCTATCGTTTTAATTGCGATATAGTACTTTTTTGGATATTTGAATATTTTTTTAACGCTCTAAGACATACCTTTGGTGTCTTGAATTACATGTTTTACGAGCTTATTAATTATAATACTTGGATTTGCATAAGGTTTTTTGAGTTATACATCCATACAAACTGGGATGAAATTTGAAAGCAAGCATATATAATTGTGTTCTCTTTGAAATGTATGTATTTTTCTTCCATGACAGTTATTTGAACAAAGTGACTTCTGAAATATACGTCTGCCTATTAGTATCCTAAGATCCGTTTCTTTTCTTTTATATAGGATTGCTATTACTTGTCAGCAAATTTAAGCAAGAGAAGGAAAGATGATGCAACACAAAAGAAGTCCAATTTCCGTCGAGCATAGCACCAGCCTCACATCTCTTACACCAAAACGACTAAAGGCCGATATGCCCATTTCCTCCAAGGTTTTTTTTCTTTCCTTTTTGCTGCCTGCAATGCTGTTATTGTTGGTGCACATGTTTATGGACATAGATATATTTTTTATGAACTTATTATCTTATATCGTTTATAGCTCGTGGATTTAAGAATGCTTTTTTCTTGGATACTTTCAACATAGATGTTCTGTGTGTTGTACTCATTGAGTTAAAGATTTAACATTTTGTTTGACTTACCGTCTTTAGGCGAAGGTTGAACTGACCAAAGAAAATTCTAAAAATACTAAATAGTTCATTCAAGTTTCCCTATTTGAAGTGTCCGAATTATAGGAGGGCTTTGGTCACATTCATTTGGCTGCTCCGAGTTTCAAATTTGTTTATTTAGAGAACTTTTTTTTTTGCAACCTTTATCTTTGAGTTGTTGATATGGAGATTTTTCACCTTTGCATTTTTCCTTAAATAGGAGAAGAAGGAGAAGTTTGGTGAACGAATAGTCGCTCTCCAACAGCTGGTGTCACCATATGGCAAGGTAATTCACTAATTCTGGAGGAATTGAGCAATGAATTTCAACTATTATTTTAAAGAGAAGGTTTAGCAAAGTTCATTCATTGAGGTACCAAAAGGTGGAATATCTTCGAGTTCTTTTCCCCGTGCATGCGAAATTATGTCTGCGTAGAGCAGCTGAAATGAAATTAGCTCGCTTAATTCTTACTAAACCATGGAATTTTTCATCATAAGGATAAAATCCTGATTTCTGTTATATTTTCAGACAGATACGGCTTCTGTTCTCCTTGAAGCAATGGGATACATAAATTTCCTCCATGAACAAGTGAAGGTGTGCCTTCGACAACTTCTTTTCTTTTTCTTCATCTATAGGAACTATAATCCAGCACGACTGATTAAAGACGAGAAAGTTTGTGGTGCTTTATGAGATTTTTCTCAGGTTGGGCCACTCTTGGAGCCTGGACACGTTTTTTGGACAAAGCTATTGGTATATGTTGAAAAAAATATGAGGGTGACAAAGTTTGTAGTTCTTTGTTTGTTTTACTTTTTTTAGGATTTTCACCATAAACTTCTGTTCATAGTGCTCCTCGTACTGAATTTTATGCCACAGAATGTTCTACGAATTTAAGTGATTGTAAGATCACGTTTCCATATTTTATAATATCCTCTGTCTACATTCTCCGCATCTATATCTGATTGTAGAGTTTAACTTTGAGATTTCAGATATGTTCACATGTGAATATTGCATTCTGCTTGATGATTAAGTGTGTAGAACGTTAGTTTTGTCGTATATCTGGAAGCAAAGGTCACGGATATTAACTTCCTGGTCGTCTCTTGTTGATGGTTGTTTCTTTTCAGAAATCTGTTAGTTTGTACCTTGTCAAAGGAAATTGTTTTTTCTACGTAAATAACATAATCATGGTATTTGTGTTATTGCTGTTCATTTAGATTATGACGCCTTGGACTGATATTTCGAGTCATTTTAATCTCTGCTATGAACATGACCTCATTTCATTTCCTGGTTCTTTCAGGTGTTGAGTGAACCATACCTCGGAAGTATGCCAATGTCGAAGACACAGGTTAGATTCCATTAGCACCATTTCTTGAATTTGCTTATTCTTTATAACTGTATCAGCCCCCGAAGAGGAGATATCTAAAAAGTTAAAACCTTCAGTGCTACATTAATGTGGAATCTATGATCATCCATTGACGTTAATTGTGTCGTATCAATTGAACTTGGAATTCAACCTTGTTGAAATGTTATTCATGTTTCATGTGAAGGAATCACAGCCTTATAATTTGAGAAGCCAAGGCTTATGTCTGGTGCCAGTATCATATACTGTTGGAGTGGCAAGCAGCAATGGTGCTGATATTTGGGCTCCCATTAAGACCTCACAAAAGTTCTAGTCTAGACAACGACGTGTGATTTCACCATCACTTACGTCCATGGCAAGGTCTTCGATTGACAATAACACAACCAGCATTTCAAAAAAGCAGCCGAAAGGATGCATTTTCAACATGGAGATTCTGGTATGTGATGATTCTCCTGGCAAGGTCCACTTGATTTTTTGTGGTTCAAACGTCTAAGGAGAACGTAGAGCTTGTTCTTCCGATAAATACTAGTAGCCAGATCTAATTTGAGGGCTAATATAAGAATAGCCTGAGTTGTGTCTAGGTTTTTAACTGAAATGTATATTGAAGAAAGAAATATTATGTAGTGATCTTTGATGCAAATGTATCAAAGATGGACTTGTATTATATGAGAAGCAATGAAAGCTCTTGAATAACTTGCTTGATTCAGAAAGACTTGATGCTATATGCCTTGTTTACTTCTGTATTGTCTTTTTCAAACTGCCCTGTCATGTGTTATTTGAGTCGATGGTCTTTCAGAAACAATCTCTATCTTCATGAGTTAGTGGTTTGCGTACACTCTGCCCTCCTCAAACCCTACTTGTAGAAATACACAAGTATGTTCTGTTGTTGTTGACTCGGAAAGACTCGAATGATGAGCGCCTATGCCCTCTGAATTGACAAGAAACAACACAGAGCTTCAGAGAAACATGCCCCATGTTGCAATCCTCCAAAAAGATGCGTCCTCTAACAGAAGCCTTGGTCTTCCTTTACATCTTCCAAGGGGCTAAAATTTACAAGCACATTAAAAAAAATACGTAGTATTATTATCTTCTAAATCCAGCAACACTTATTATTTTGCTTAAATAGCATGTAAGACAAGTGCTAAATTAAGATTCAAGGCATAAAACATATACAAAATATTGTATCTCACATGACTCAAATTTCAATTAAGATGGATCAATATACTTTGAAGAGTTGCCACAAACTAGAGGTGTACAAAATCGAATCGAAAATTGAATCAAATCGCAAATCGAGTCAAACCGAAAAAAAAACCGATTAGTGGTTTGGTATTGAAAAAAAACTGACTATATTTGGGTTGATTTGGTTTTAACTAAAAAAACCAACCCGACATTATATATATAATTTTAAAATTTTATTTTATACATAAAAATATTTACTTTGATATAATTTTTATATATTTCTTATATTTTTTCATAGTATTTTATCTTTTAATATATTATTTCAAGTTTGAAACTTAGAATTCTGAATGGTCTAATAAATATTATAGTTCACAGATGTTGGTAATTATAATAAAGTTTAAATTAAAATCAAATTAATACTAATGCATAAAGAAAATCAATTCAACACTAAGAATAACAATAATATTAAATATTTGTTCTTTAATTTTTCATTGGTTTAGACAATTAAAATACATAATCTAATTTTAATTTCCTTCAATATTTAGTCATGTAACTAATACTTATTAAACTTATTTTAACATGATTTAGTACTTTAAAATTATGATCGTTTTCATTATGACTTGTTAATTCGCAATATTTGTTTTATGCGATTTCATTATTATTATTATTATTATTATTATTATTATTATTATTATTATTATTATTATTATTTTTGTTGGATATTTTAGTGCATTAATCATATCATATTGTGTTATTTTTTTTAAAAACACCTTAGATAGTTGTATTTTGGTAGGACTAGAGAAATATTTAAAGGACAAGTAAATTATATGTTTGTATGAATACTTTATCGGAAAAACCCGAAAAACCCGAAAAAATCCGAAAAAACCCGAGGTTGAAAAACCAGAGTTTTATTGGTTTGATTTGGTTTATAAATTTAAAAATCCGACACAAATGATTTGATTTGATATTTGAAAACCCGAACCGATCCAACCATGTACACCCCTACCACGAACTACAAAATAAGAAAAGATTACATATGGTCCCTAGCATAAGCATAGGCGTCACGACCCAAAATGGAGGTACTTGTCTAATCCTATCAAGACGCAACCTAAATTCAACAATACAAAAGAAATGCAGAAAACTTAGTCATTCTAAAACACCCTCAAAACCCGGTTGTCACGTGTACAAGCCACTAATGTAAAAAAAAAAAAAACAAAGTTTGAAAGATAAATACAAATCTCAATATTTTTGTTTCTCGAATAGAACAAAACATAATTAAGAAACAAGAGGGTCAGCAAGGACGACAAACAACTGTCTCTCAATATCCACAGAAAGCCTTAGATGTAGATAGAAGAAGAGCAATTACATAGATCCGGGCTGGGAACCTACACAAGTGTACATGCAATGAGTGAGTACCAAACAAAATGGTACTTAGCAAGCAACCCTCTAAAACAAGGTAAAACTAGCTAAGATACGAGAACTCCTTTCATCCCAACCAACAGAAATTAACCCAACCTACCAATTTACAATGTACAGTTCACAAGGTTCCATAATCACAGTTCAACAGTTACATTTCATCAAATCATAATAAGTGTCAAGTTCATCAATCATAAGTATCAAGGTCATCAATCATAAATATCAATGTCATCAATCATAACAATCAAATTTATCTATCACATTCGCCGGCAGTGACTTCGACATCAATAATACTCGCTGGCAATGACCTTGGTATCAATAACACTCGCTAACAATGACCTCAGCATCAATAACACTAGCCGGCAACTCAACATCAATAAAACTCGCTGACAATGACCTCGATACCAATAACAATTACCGGCAACGACTTCGGCATGAATAATACTTGCCAACAATGACCTCAACATGAATGACACTCATCAATAATGACCTCGGCATCAATAACACTCGCCAATAATGACCTCGGCATCAACAACACTCGTCGATAATGACTCCGAAATCAATAACACTCGCTTACAATGACCTCAACATCAATACAGTATATCTCCTCACACTGTTTCATAACCAAAGCAAATAGGCATGTTCACACAATAACGAAGAGATAACAATCACAAGCAATTCACATCCACAACAATATCATCAAAATATCACATCAATCACCGAATCAATATCAACACTCAAGGCAATTCACTATGCACAATACACCATTATCAACAATTTGTCATTTTCATTAACCCGTTTATATCATTAAGATTTGTCAATTTGAGCAATTAACTCATCATCTCATTCCCATTACTTCCCAACACATACAAGAAAGAGAATTCAAGATTCTCCAAGCTTTAACAAGATTTAGATATTCACTTGCCTTAATTCAATCAAAAGTCAATCCAAAACTTGAGTTTTTTCCTTCCAAACAATGTCCAAATCAATACAATCTAATCAAACAAGTATTCACAATGAGATTCCAAAACTAACAACACCCATATCAAGCATTTGAATAAATGAGTCAAAACAACTCAAAAACCCTATTCCAAAAATAAGGTTTGAATTTGAAAAATTGTTACATAAATATGTTACGCGAAACATTTGAAATTCATTGGTGAAAACCATTTTGAAAACGGAATTGTATTCAACACGTTTCTTGAAAACCTTTCAATTTACCAATCAAAACTCTCATTTTTTTATGTTAAAATCCATAAATGATCATAGGAAAATGAAGATTTGGGTTCACAAAGACTTACCCAAAAGATTCATCACGAAAAATCACTTTAAAATCGTCTTCAAAGATGTTTTAAAATTCCAAATGGGAGAAAATGGGGAAAAACCCCAAAATTTTATGACAAATCCCTCTTAGGTCTCGCTTTCGTGAACCCAAGATTGCGACCCTGGTTCGCAAAAGCGAACCCTTAGAAGTTGTCCAGGCATTGCTTTCGCGAGTCGGCCTTTGTTAAAGCGAAGGTTGCGAAAGAGACATTCTCCTGCGAACGTGAAGTTCAGGCGGGAACTGGCCCCTCAAAAGCGCAACTCGTACCTCATAAAAGCGAACCTCCTGCTAACGCGAGGCACACCAGGTAACAGAAAAATCAGTCAACTCTCAAATCTCCAAATGGACTCTCGAGATTCGTTCGAAACCCCGCACACACAAATAGATATGCAACCTGTCTAAACTCGATGTTTCGGACTTAATGGAACCATCAAAACACGAATTGGAGGTCTCCTTGATCCAAAATTCGCAAAAGTCACAAAGAACGAACATAACACCTTAAAAGGCCAAAGCAAGCTCAGGACCTCTAAAAATTGAACCAAGAGCTACCCTAGTCCTAAAATCATCCCCCAAATCCAACAGAGCCGTCAGAAATCTGATTCGAGCATCCAAACCTCGAATGTTGGTCAAAGTCAACTCAAAAGCTAAAATTTCAACAATTTCCAACTTAGGACCTTAAATCCACGAAAAGACTCTGAATCTGAAACCAACAACTCTCTTAGATCAATTGTCATATTTCGAGACGGATGAAATCGACAGAATTCCATTCAGAGACTCGAAACTCCAAAAGACATCGAAAACCACTTTTTAACAACTTTAGCCTTTCAAACTCAAAAACTTTCACAACACCCACTTTTTAGTCATTACAATAGGTGTCCGAAAGTCGGTTATTTTAGTAGTTACCCATGCACTCGCTGAAAAATATTCTCTCGAGCTTATGATGATGTCAAACAAGTCAAAATGTTTTTCTTTCTCTTTTACTACTACTAAAAAAAAGACAAAAATATAATTTGATCCCAATATTTTTTGAAGTTATCTTGTTCTAATTACATCACTCGAAAAAGAATCGATGCATAGAGAAAAATGGAGAGAGATTATTAACTGTTACGAAAACTGAATAAAGAATTTTATGCTCTTGCTCAATTTGCTTGTATGCTCACAATCCTACACAAAATAAAAACAATACATAAATAATACAATGAAAAAATAAAATAATAAAAAGTAAATTTGAGTTGCCTCTCAACAAATATTTGATCTAATATCGTAACACGATGTCAACACAATCATCACTTTGAGGATATGAACTGTACCCTCAATTTTGCATAAATTTTTTTGCTACTCCTAGGACGATAATGTAGAAATAAAATGATCCAGCAATTGCAGTCACATTTACACTTGTTGACCCTTAAGTGAGGTGTAACGTTATCTTTACACATGAAATTTTTTAGAATATAGGGGTCTTAGCTTGTTCCTCATTTGTACTCTTCTCTAACTCCTCATAGGTTTGGAAGACTCGATTTTCATGTTGCCAACTAAATATAATATTGAAAAGTGTTTAGAGTGATGTCCAACATGCCCCAACTCCACTAGTGTACTTCAACTTCAACATCCTCAATAATATTTTTGTCGAAAGTTTATTTTCTTTTGGGCCTCAAAGGCTTCAACCTTTTTACTCAATTGGTAGCATAAGGTAAACATGTAATACTGGACACTATTATAATTTGAAAGAATTACGATTCATAACTATATAGTTAATATATATATATATATATACTTTTTTTTATAGCAATTTTTTATCTCTCATATCCTCTCTTTGCCCTCTCTCGCTTGCCACTCTCCTCCTCCTTTCTCTCCCAATACAAATACAAATAGTAACAGTCAATCATGATACAAATATAAGTAATAATTGTCAACTATACAAATTTTTAGACAAAAGATTTGCATGGCTTCTGTTGAAAGTTTTTAGACAAGATTTTCAATTTTAACGATCAAGCAATGTTCAAATTACAAATTCAAAGGAAATTTAGTTACATAAATTAAAAGGGGCACAATTTTTTTTTTATTAAGAACAAACACTTCTAAATACAATAATGTTTTTCTCTTAAATATTATTTAAATTATTTATAAAGGATATTTAATCTACGTCTGTCCATTTTTAAATTTGTTGGATTTTCTTAACTTTATCACCATCCATAACAGAAGAAAAAGACATGATTTCTTCAATCTTCCTCTCTCTTTTTTTTAAAAAACTTGTAGTCGCTATTACTTGGATATGTACTGAATAAATCCGTTCTTGGGTAATAGTCCATAAATCATACATAAATGTAAACTGCACTAGGCAAGCATAATGCAATGACCTCGACCAAAAAGGTGTTGACAAAGGAATCGTTCTCAAGCAGTGGCGGATCTATGCATGGGTGTGGGGTGCCACGCCACCCCCGAACTTCGACGGAAACTCTATACATACATAGGTATATATATATATATATATATATATATATATATAATATTTATATAAATATAAAGCGTGGCACCCAGTAAACAAAATTGGCTTCTGGTGCCACAGTAGGAGGGCAACTTTAGATGACTAATGTTGCGGGTTTGAATTCCATCTGTACTTATTTTTTTTTAGAAATTTGCTGCAGACATTTTTTAAGAAAAAATAAAGGCTCCAACCACCTTTTTTTAAGGAAAAAAGCTGACACATTAATCGATAAGTCTATTTGGCACCCACGGACTCTAAATCCTGGATCCGCCACTGTTCTCAAGTCTCAACCCTCCCTTATAAAATAACAGTCATTACACCAATTTAATCACTCTTACGAGTTCTTTAATCTTGCTTATTTCTTTTTTGAAGAGAAATGTATTATGCAATTAATTAATATGCATTCGAGTTCACATGATAGCATTTTGACTTCAGTTATAGAACAAAGAGAATCTTGACAAGCTGGCCATGTTAAGAATAGTAAATCAATTTGGAAATAATGCATCCACCTTCTTTTTGCAAGTCTCTCATCATATAATTGGAAAATAAGTATTGTAGCATTTTTGTAAAAACATTGAAAGATCGATAATCTAAAAGCATAAAATGACTTTGTAAAATATATATATGAAATGTGTGACATCTTTAGAATAGTAAATTTCTTAAATACAAAAATTATCCACAAAATAATACCCACCTAAGAATACAACAAGTTACTCTTGTTAACCCACATTTTGTTTTAAGCACACATAGAAGGACAAGGGCCAAAAAGATTAGTACTTACACATATTTAAAAAAAAAAAAGATCGCAATATGGACATATTCAATAAAATCTCATTAAATGAGGTCTAAGGAGGATAAAATGTAAGCAGACCTTAGTACTATTTGATGGAGATACTTATTTTTATTTTTACTACCACTACAATAACTAAAACCAATAAAAAGGAAAAAGGAAAGAATTGAAATGATCGATAAATAACATTTATGAGAATTACTTCTCGAACATAAAAAAAAATAAATAAGAAATCAATTTATTAAAATATTTTTCTAAAATATGTTTCTTCCCGACAAGCACACCCTATTGGGGAGGGTTAATTTTCCACTTTCTAATTTCCTTCTCTATTTTTTCTTTCCCTATCATCAATTGATTTTATTTTTTTTTACAAAACCAAAAAAATAATTATAAAGAAATAGGAAAGAAAGAACTTTTGGAAAGATGGTAGAGAACAAATTCCATCCTTCAAGTACATATAAATTAATTTTTATTCCATTTATATATAGATTTTACTAGATAAGTACATAGGTCACTAGTGGCATAAAATCTTGTTTTTAATTTTTTTTATTTAATATCCAATATCCGTATTACAGTTTGATTATTACAAATTGTGTTGCGTGAAGTTCTACAATATTCATACAATATTCACTCTGCATAAGGCCCCATTTAAATAGAATGAAAGCACTTCCAATCAAAAAAAATTTCATATTAAAAATTCTAACAGAAAACTTTAGTTAAATGATAAGTCTCATACTAGACTACTAGTGGCAGAACATCGGTATGTTATTCATCGAAATTTTCCTTTTAACTTTAAATGTGGGTCCAGCAAAACCATTGGTAGCAAATAAATATAAAAGACTTGACCACTTTTCTGATTAAATATACACGAAAGAAATTCATTTGAAATTATTCAAAACTGTGTACGATAAAATGACTTAACTTTGAACTAAAGATCATTTTTTCTTTGGTTTTCCGTGTTCGGAGCCCACATTAGAGCTCCGACTAAATTTGGATCGCGCTTTGCAGGGCCCATTCGGAGGTGGCGCTCCCAACAGGATTTTCTCCATACCCAGGGCTTAAACCTGAGACCTCTGGTTAAGGGTGGAACTTTACTCCCACCAGTGCACCACAATCGATATTGATAAAGACAAAAAAAATTTATCAACAAGATTATAAAAAGAAAAAATAATAATAAATAAATTTGTAACGAGTTAAAAATATTAGAAACTCTAGCCATCATAATTGAATTCATATCGTCTAAGAGAAAGCCCTTTTAACGGTAGAACTAATCTCTTGATTTATGTCAAAGAGAATAAACAATTAAGATATGTACATAAAATAAAAAAATTAATTCTACATAAATAATATATTTCTCCCTTCTTTCTATGAGGAAGATCCATCCGAATGAATCCCATTAGTAGGGTGTACATGATTGGATTGATTTGGATTTTTCTAATTTCAAATCAAATCATTAGTGTCGAATTTTTAAATTTTACCTATTTTTTTTATTTAAACATTAATATAATTTAAAAGAGTAAACGGATATTGTTTATCGTGGATCCACGAACTGCTGATATTGATTAAAAAAATAATTAATAAAAGATATTTATAAAATTGATTACACAAACGTGTATATTAGTATATAATATAATATAAAGCAACTCAATCAAACTAAATTTATTTTATTATTAATAAACTTACAACAATTATTATAAATAAATCAAAATAGAAGAGATACTCATCATCTCAAATCATAGGGGTCAAAAGAATATGAAAAATCGATCGACTCAATATCTTTAATGAAACTGTGGACTTTTATATAAGGGTATAACCATACCGAACAATTGAGATGATCTTTCTATTTTATAAAAAAAATTGAAATTTTTTCAAACCAAACCGAATAACCTTACATGTATAAAAATATATTTATATATTAATAATATGTTAAATTTTATATAAATATATTTTCTAACATTTTTCAAATATAAATATAACCTAGGTCCTAGACCTTTGATGACGTCTTTGGGCCTTTGTTCTTTAAGTAGTCTTTAATTAATCAGGTTTAAAAAAAGATACTATAATAGAAGTCATCAAACAATACAACAAAACCTATGCAAGCACTTCTATCAAAAGTTTAAGATCAAACAATACAATAACATCATTTTACATTCTTAGTTCTTGGCGAATAATTAAAGTGCTTCTTCAAGAATACACTTGCAAAATAAATATTTTAATAATTTTGAGGTGATACTTTAATAATAAAAAAACCAAAAATTAATCGAACCGTACCGATATTGAAGAGAAACGATATTATAGAAATAATTTTAAAAAATGTAATTTTGATTATACTTTATAAAAGATCCAAAAAATTAAAATGATATAATTATTTAAGAATAATCAACCGAAACGTCCTACGAATACCCCTATCAAATCACAAGAAAACTAAGTATTAGTTATTAAACCAAAATAAAGCTTTGGAGAAATCTCAACAATTATCCCAAAAATATAAACAATTATATTTACAAAATCTCTTTGTGAAATGGTCTAAAATCTTTTGGATATGAGATAATAAACGTTTATAAGGTAAAGTTGGACATGACTCGTGTGTTTGGTGTCCACATTATTCAAATATCCAAAAAAAAAAAATGACAGCTTTTGGACTACACTTAAAAATAAAATAAATGTTTTTTTAATACATATTCTTTTTTTTTATCTCTTAATTTTTTTTCCGACTAAATTCAGAATGCTCACAACAGATTTTTTTCATATTCAAGGCTCAGATCAAAAACTATGATTAAGAATGAAATAGTTCCATCACCGCAACAAAAATGGTGTATCGCCTATTTGTTACTATTGAAACTCCACCATTCTTCTCTGTGTTTGACTATTTTTACAATGTCTCATCCTTCCAATCCAAAATGTTCTTCTTCATCCCATTTATAATAGCAATAACTTCACTCTTTCAATTTTATAAATGTATTAATTATGTCAATTTTTAAAATTCAATTTAAATATCTTATTATTTTTTATATGAATAAAATAACTCACGTCGTAACCAATTATCAATTGAACTTGTCTCTCTCTCTCTCTTTTCTTTTATATCTTTAATATTTGTCTTGTATTTTCTCAAGCACAATATTTCCCAATTGAGTTGCCAAATGAGTACCAATTTTTTTCCCTATAAAGTCGGATTCAAATCAAATATATATTATGTCACACCCCTAACTAGAAAGGGGCAGACATCAAGGATATACACAAGCACCTGTTAATTATTTTACTAATCTCATGCCAAAGCTAAAGATTCATAAGCAGCGGAACCTATATGAAGACAGATACTAAAACATAGATAACAAAAGGGCCCGTTGGGCTACTTTACAATGGAAACAAAACTAAGTCTATGAAACCTCTAAAGAGTATGCATCTGAGAATTTGATAACTAGTCGGGACAAGGCCCCGACATACCCATTCTGATATATGTACATATGTAGCAAAATATAGGAGCTCCAGGTAAAGGTGGAGCTTACCAATTGCTAAACTGGAAGTCTCTAGTCTACTGAAAATGCTTGTTGCCCTAAGTACCTGAGCCTGTAGTGATACAAATGAAACGCCAAAATAATAGGGACGTCAGTACATACAAAACATGTACTGGTATGTAAAGCAGACTGAACAACAAGTAGACGTGTAAAAATGCTAAAATGCATCAAATATCAATATAGGCAAATTTGAGCATGTGTATGCAGGAGACATAATCCGTAACTAGAATTGTGACCAACCTCAAGGGTCCTCATCGAACGTTTCATGGCTTAGTCATATTTATATATATAATCCCTATAATTTGCCTAAGTGATATCTTTACTTCATTATATCGCTTTTTTGTTCTTTGTAAAGCTAAATGTCAGGGAATCACATGATGGCCTATTGATGGCGATTAGTGAACCCTGTATGGCATCTGTAGCCCACTGTCACGACCACGCGTGAAATCTCATAGTCTGGTAATGAGGTCTACCAAGGTACGCCCCCCATGGCTCCTGTATGGTCTGCCCGCAGGCCTGTATCAGTTAGGTGAATCCACAATGGGAAATTCCAGCTGACTATATTTGAATCCTATGCACAGAGTAGCGTCGCACAAAGTAGCCCCTAAATATACCCACCCCATGCTACGGAGTAGTCTATAATCTCAACTGCTTGCAATTATTTATAATAATTAAATCATTAATCACATAGCTCTTAATACAATTCGTGATTACATTCTTTAGCTTGAGAATCATATATCTTGTGACCTATACATTTACGAACAGTCTGTGGCTAGCTGCTTTCTTTAAATTTATGCAACATGTACACCGCTAACTTCTAAGAGTTCCAACTGTAGACAAATGTAGTTGCGTGAAACATATTGCTTCCTTGAAGAGTACTGTAACTTTATAGGTTTAGGATTAAACATGAGAGGGTTTATAAAATAGGATAACTTTCTTTCAAGTATCATTGAATCGATAGTGACATTTATCAAAAGAACATGCGAGTTTAGGTCGTGCCTTAAGGGCAAACGAAGTTTTAGCTTTACATACCTTACTTCGAGACTTACTATCTTACGTCGTCAAACTCCTTTGCTGACAACTTTATCTATAACATAAAATCATAAAAGGAAAGTATAAGAAACTAATCAAGAGGCACAACAATGCCAAAAACACAAAATGGTTCGCGAGCGACAATCTCAACAATTGCCATAGATGAATGGTGTATCACCACACCCTTCTCTTTCTCTACTTTCCAAGTAGGCTTATGACTTATTTACATGTTCAGTATTACTCCTCATCCTTTAAAAATAAAGAACCATCCCCCTTAATCATCCACACTTAACATAAAAGTAAAACTCATGGCCTCCGATCACCCTCCCACCAGTTCCTTGTTAACGATGTCAAATTCCTTTATTAGCTCATAGTTTAAGTTGGTAGAGAACTAATGCCATAAATTAAAATAATAGGAGCTCATATAACCAGCTACAACATATTCTTAGCGACTTAGGAATTTCATCAAACACTTGGTGAGCGACAAACTTTCAAGAACTATAAGAGTTGCATTCTCTATACCTCACCTTCCGTTTTAATGTAACCAGCTTACTTTCACAATACATTACCATTGGCCCCTCATTTGGTCAAAACAACAACCAACACAACCCTCTACAAACTCCCTCCTCACCAAAACATCAAATACAATGGGTAAAACATGGACTCACGGCTTCCTATCACCGTCCCGTGAGTCCTACCCGTAAATTATACTTAAAGCATCCTTGAAATACTATTTATGAAGATAGAAGAGGATTCGTACCTATATATCCAAGAAAAGCAGCCCCTTCCCTTTTTTATTCTCCAAGAACAATACTTTTTCCTTCCAGAAAACATTTAGCTAAGTATATCTATAGGTCTATGGAGAGGAAGACACTTGATTCTTGAAGAAATCAACTTACCTTAAGATTTGGTGGATTGAAGATGAGAAAAACTTGAAGAAATAACTTGAAACCAGTCCTTACACATTCTTGAGTATATGAGAAAGTATATCCCAAACTTCTAATATAAAAACAACAAGTTTGGCCGACTTTCTCTAAAGTGCCACATGTCCCGCATTGATTGGGCAGTGCATGCATATGTCGTAGAATGAACATAACTTTTTACTCTGATATCGTTTTAACGAGCGATTTGTTTTGCTAGAAACTAGACTCAAATACCTTCAATTGGATAGGTTGTAGGCCCTCTAATTCGCTATATATTAGGAGATATGCTCGTTCAAAGTCAGATGAGAAATGAGATCATTTGTAGTATTCTTCCACAATGAACCTTTAACCTTTAATCTTTTCTTTAATGATCTCTTTGGCCTAAAACTTTTGTTTAACCTTTCAAATGACTAAATATAAGGGTTACATGGTATGCTTAACCATTTCCAATGATATACCTCCCCCTATATCATATCTATGCATTGGTGTTTACGAGTCGCAAATGTATTTTAAGTTATGGGATATTACATTGTCCCCCCTTTTGGATAATTCGTCCTCGAATGAAGGCAGATACTTAAGATGATTCAAACTCTTTTATTTTTTTTTTAAAAAAAATTGTTAGAGTTTCCTTTGTAAATAGGCCTATCCAAAACTTGTCAGCCAACAAAAATACACACACAATGCTTCACAGAGCATCACCACGTAATAATATGCAATGGATATTCACTAGGCTCTGCTTGGCCTTATACGAATGGAAACTACACTAACTAATATAATATACCTTATACTGTGGATGTTTCAACTCTGAGGAACATGTGGTGTCTGTATCAAGTACCTGAACATATAACATATAATAAAGGAGTACTACAAAATATGGGAAAAACTGATACTCAAATGAGAGAAGTTATGTCTTTAAGAACCTTTGTGTGGCTACTGAACTTGGCCCTCATGTCAGCCTCTACTTCCCATATGGCTTCTTCTATATTCTGACTTCTCCAAAGTACCTTGACTGATGCTACGTCTTTTGTCCTCAACTTCCTAACCTGTCGGTCTAATATTGCCACTGGGACTTCCTCATAAGATAAGTGTTCTGAGAGTTCCATACCTTCTATGGGAATAACCTGTGTAGGATCTCCCAAGCATTTGCGTAACATCGACACATGGAAGATCGGGTGTATTGGAGCTAACTCTCGAGGCAAACCTCATAGGTTACCTTGCCAATGCTACCTATAACTTTATATGGCCCAATATACCTATGGCTCAACTTACCTTTCCTCCTAAATCTCATAACGCCCTTCATAGGGGATACCTTCAAGAATACCCAGTCATCAACCTGGAACTCTATGTCTCTATGGCGTACGTCTGTATATGATTTTTGTTGGCTCTGAGCCGGTTTCAGTCACTCTTTTATCAACTTAACGTTTTCAATGGCTTGGTGAACAAGGTCTGGACCTAATATTTGAGTTTATCCTACTTTAAACCAACCAATAGACGATCTGCACCGACGGCCATAGAGGGCTTTAAAGGGAGCCATGCCAATGCTTGAATGATAACTATTATTGTAGGCAAATTCTATCAAGGGCATATGATCATCCCAATTACCTTTAAAGTCTAAAACATATGCTCTCAACATATTTCGAGTGTTTGAATAGTGCGTTCGGCTTGGCCGTTTGTTTACGGGTGAAATGCAGTGCTAAGGTTCACATGTGTGCCCAAACTCTTTTGGAATGATCTCCAGAAATGTGCCGCAAAACTGGGCACCCCTATCTGAAATAATAGATAGTAGAGTCCCATGCAAGCGAACAACTTCCCTTACATATAGCTTGGCATATTCTTCAGCTGTGCTGCTGGATTTAACTGGCAAGAAGTGGGCTGATTTCGTCAACCGATCAATGATCACCCAAATGGAATCATATCTCTGAAAAGATAAAGGCAAACCTATAATGAAATCCATATTAATAGCCTCTCATTTCCATATTAGAATGTCCATAGTCTGAGCTAGGCCACCGGGCCTCTGCTTTAACTTGTTGGCAATTGGAGCATTATGCCACATATTTCACAATATTCCTTTTCATGTCATTCCACCAGTAGACCTCCTTAAGATCATGATACATCTTTATGGAGTCTGGATGAATTGAGTATCGAGAACAATGTGCTTCATCCATGATTTTTTGCCTTAACCTATCTATATTTGGAACACACAGTTTGCCTTGGCATCTCAAGGTGCCATCTTCTGCTAAATAGAATGCAGTAATTCGATGCTCACTGATCCATTCTCGATATTGTAGAAATATTAGATCGTCATATTGTTTTTCTTTCACCAATAACACTAATGATGATTCAGTAGTATTTTGCATGACTATGCCTCCATTTTCGGCTTCTAGAAGTTGGACTCCCAGGTTAGCTAATTTGTGAACATCTCGTACTACTTCCTGTTGTACATATGGTAAATGTACTAGACTGCCCATAGATAGTCGACTAAGAGCATCTGCTACCATGTTAGCTTTACCTGGGTGGTAGAGGATGTTCACATCATAGTCCTTCAACAACTCTAGCCACTTTCTCTACCTAATATTCAAATCTTTTTGCTTGAAAAGATATTGGAGACTCTTATGATATGTAAATATATCAACATGTACCCCATACAAATAGTGTCGCCAAATCTTAAGCATAAATACCACTGCAGCAAGCTCCAAATCATGAGTGGGGTAGTTTTGTTCGTGTTTCTTTAATTATCGGGAAGCGTATGCTATCACCTTCCCTTGCTGCATTAACACGCACCCTAGGCCAATGCCTGAAGCATCACAATAAACTACATACCCTTCTGTACCCTTTGGTAAGGCCAATATTGGCGCCCTAGTCAATCTATCTTTTAGCTCTTGGAAGCTTTTCTCATACGCATCGGACCACTAGAACTTCACTGCCTCTACGTCAACTTGGTCAGTGGTGCAGAAATAAAGGAGAAACCCTCTACAAACCTGCGGTAATATCCAGCAAGTCCCAAGAAACTACCACCTCCATCGGAGTAGTAGGTCGAGGCCATTTCTTTACAACCTCAATCTTTTGAGAGTCTACTCTAATGCCTTCACCAGAGACTACATGGCCAAGAAAAGCCACAGAGTTCATCCAGAATTCACATTTCGAGAACTTGGCATATAGTTGGTGCTCTCTGAGTGTTAGTCGGACAGCTCTCAAGTGATTTGCATGTTCTCTGGCATCACATGAATATATCAAGATGTCATTTATAAATACAATCATATACACATCAAGAAAGGGTTTGAAAACCCTATTCATCATATCCATAAAGGCTGCTGGAGCATTTGTTAGTCCAAATGACATGACAAGGAACTCAAAGTGTACATACTCGTTCGGAAGCCTGTTTTGGGAATATCTACTTCTCGAATCTTTAGCTGATGATATTCGAATCTCAAGTCAATCTTTGAAAAGCACTTAGCTCCTTGCAATTGATCAAATAGATCATTTATCCTTGGAATGTGGTATTTTTCTTTATAGTCACTTTATTAAGCTGTATGTAATCTATCACATCCACATCATTCCATCCTTCTTGCGTACAAATAGTACTGGAGCACCCCAAGGCGATATGCTAGGGCGAATGAAACCTTTGTCAAGCAAATCTTTCAGCTGTTCATTTAGCTCTTTCAATTCTGTTGGCGCCATTCTATAAAGCAGAATGGATATGGGCTGGGTACCGGGATCTACATCAATACCAAAATCAATCTCTCTAATTGGAGGTAGTCCAGAAAGTTCATCAGGAAACACATCTGGATATTCATTCACAACGGGCACAGAGTGAAGAGTCGCCATCTGTTTCTGAGCTTGAAGGTCTCTTACATGGACAAGGTGATATAAACACCCTTTGTCTATAAACTTTTGTGCCTTATGATAGGAAATAAACCTTCCTCATCATTACCTTTCCACTATAGGACTAGCTCGCCTGGGAAATGGAATCGAGCAACTTTTGCTCAATAATCAACTGTTGCATAACAAGACGACAACCAATCCATGCCCATAATGAGATCAAAATCAACCATTTCTAGCTCTATCAAATTTGCCAATGTGTCATGGCCATATATTGTTACTAGGCACCCATAATAGATCCTTCTAGCTATAATAGAGTCTCCTACCGGAGTCGATACTCCAAATGACTCATGTAATAACTCTGCTTTACTCTAAATTTCTTATCAACAAATGGCGTAACATATGATAGGGTAGCCCCTAGGTCTATCAATGCATATACATCATAAGATAAAATAGATAAGGTACTTGTAACCACATTTGGGGATGCCTCTGAATCCTGACGACCTGCTAGTGCATACATTCGATTTGGGCTAGCTCTAGAACTAGATCCTCTACCCCTACCTGTACCTCTCTCTGCTGGTGGTTGAGGGCCACGTGATGAAGAGGGTGCCGATGCTGAGGATGCTCCTGCAAAGCCAATATATTGTAGCTTATCACCTCTACCCTCCACTCGAAGCTTCAGACAATCATGTATCTTATGACCCTAAACTCCACACCCATAGCAAGCGGTAAATCCATATCGACACTCTCCCAAGTGAGATCGGCCATAGTGTCTGCAAGTAGGTCGATGCGGTAGTCCTCGACAAGAACCTCTCTGATGGTAGGGATTAGGTGCCCTCGAGGTTTGAGTTTGCTTTTGCCTGGGTCTCAATGACTGAGTTGGCGCATTAGCAATTGAGCGGTCTAGTGATTGAGCCTATCTGGGAGGACCTCTACTGGAGTAAGCTTTATCATCTCCTTGAAATATTCCAGCATTCAAAGCCCTCTTATTTTGTTCCCTATCTCTCTCAAGCCCTACGATTTTGTATACGGTCTTCTGTTTGTTGAGCATGTGACATAAGTCTTGCAATATCCATATCCCAATATAATGCAGCAACAGTGCAAGAACCAATCAAATGATCCCCAAGGCCACTAATGAAGCTATGCATCATTGCATTTTGGGTGCTAACCATCTCAGGAGAAAATCTAGCCAACTGAGTGAATCATATGCAATACTCCCTGACGCTAAGGTTATTCTGTCGAAAGTTTAAAAATTCATCAACCCTTGCTTCCCTAAGTTCTAGTGGAAGAAAGTTCTCCATAAAGGCCTTAGAGAACTCCTTCCAAACTCCTGGAGGAGCATTTTGTCCCCTTCCACTCACATCTCTACCAAGCAATGGCGACATCTTTCAGGTGATAGGAGGCTGATTCAACTACCTCAGTCTCAAAGATATGCATGACCCTAATAATTCTGTTGATATCACCTATAAAACGTTGTGGGTCCTCTGTCACCCTAGATCCTGTGAATATTGGGGATTCATATGGAGGAAATCACGTACTCTGGATCAAGCTACCTCTTCCCGAACCGTAGTAGGTGTTGCTGCATTTTGTCTTTGGACCTGAGCAGCTACCAACTGAGTGAGCAACAGTATTGCCCCTCTAAGATCTTGCTCTGAGGCACCTGATGGCGGTACAGGCAGTAAATGAACTACCGTTGGTACTACTGGAGGTGTAGGAACTCTTATAGCTCCTTCTGTAAAGGGAATCTGAGGACCTGGAAGAATAGGACATGGCAAGCTCTGCTGACCATTAATCTGATCACCCACTAGTTGGGACTGCTCTAAAATGGATGCCTCTTAAGTAGTACTAGCAATGGACCTCGGACCCTTTTTATCCTTGTCCATACTAGACATGATCTGAATCACAAATGAAAAAGATTTTGAGTTAGAATTAACTTTCTATGACTTAGTTGTATCGCACGATCTAGATTATGAAAGAAGGTCAAATTCCTAAATGCCCATGTAGTCCCTAAATTAGAAATATGGCGCGCAACACATTTATAAGAAAGGTCCTACTAGACACGGCTTCATAAACTCCCTGTGACACTTGAACCTTGTGCTCTGAATCCAAGTTTGTCACACCTCTAACTAGAAAAGGGCGGACAACAAGGATATACACAAACACCTGCTAATTATCTTACTAATCTCATGCCAAAGCTGAAGATTCATAAGCAGCGGAACCTATATGAAGACACATACTAAAACATAGATAACAAAAGGGCCTATTGGGCTACTTTACAACGGAAACAAAACTAAGTCTACGAAGCCTCTAAAGAGTATGCCTCTGAGAATCTGATAACTAGTCGGGACAGGGCCCCAACATATCCATTCTGATATATGTACATACGTAGCAAAATATAAGCTCTAAATATCTGATAGCTCCAGGTAGAGGTGGAGCTTACCAACTGCTAAACTGGAAGTCTCTAGTCTACTGAAAATGTTTGTTATCCGGAGTACCTGAGCCTGTAGTGATACAAATGAAACGTCAAAATAATAGGGACGTCAGTACATACAAAACATGTACTGGTATGTAAAGCAGATTGAATAACAAGTAGACGTGTAAAAATGCTAAAATGCATCAAATATCAAGATAGGCAAATCTGAGCATGTGTATGTAGGAGACATAATCCGTAACTGGAATTGAGACCAACCTCAAGGGTCCTCATCGAATGTTTCATCACTTAGTCATTTATATATACAATCCCTATAATTTTCCTAAGTGATATCTTTACTTCAATATATCGCTTTTTTGCTCTTTGTAAAGCTAACTGTCAATGAATCACATGATGGCCTATTGACAGCGATTAGTGAACCCTGTATGGCATCTGTAGCCCACTGTCACGACCATGCGTGAAATCTCATAGTCTGGTAACGAGGTCTATCAAGGTACACCCCCATAGCTCCTGTATGTTATGCCCGTAGGCCTGTATCAGTTAGGTGAATCCACAACGGGAAATTCCAGCTGACTATATTTGAATTCTATGCACAGAGTAGCGTCACACAAAGTAGCCCCTAAATATACCCACCCCATGCTTCAGAGTAGTCTATAATCTCAACTGCTTGCAATTATTTATAATAATTAATTCATTAATCACATAGCTCGTGATACAATTCGTGATTACATTCTTTAGCTTGAGAATTATATATCTTGTGACCTATACACTTACGAACAGTCTGTGGTTGGATGCTTTCTTTAAATTTATGCAACATGTACACCACTAACTTCTAAGAGTTCCAACTGTAGACAAATGTAATTGTGTGAAACATATTGCTTCCTTGAAGAGTACTGTAACTCTATAGGTTTAGGACTAAACATGAGAGGGTTTATAAAATAGGATAACTTTCTTTCAAGTATCATAGAATCTATAGTGACATTTATCAAAAGAACATGCGAGTTTAGGTCGTGCCTTAAAGGCAAACGAGGCTTTAGCTTTACATACCTTACTTCGGGACTTACTGTCTTACGTTGTCAAACTCCTTTGCTGAAAACTTTATCTATAACATAAAATCATAAAAGGATAGTATAAGAAACTAATCAAGAGTCACAACAATGCCAAAAACACAATAATGGTTCGCGAGCGACAATCTCAACAATTGCCATAGATGAATGGTGTATCACCACACCCTTCTCTTTCTCTACTTTCTAAGTAGGCTTATGACTTATTTACATGTTGAGTATTACTCCTCATCCTTTAACCATAAAGAACCATCCCCCTTAATCATCCACACTTAACATAAAAGTAAAACGCATGGCCTCCGATCACCCTCCCACCGGTTCCTTGTTAACGATGTCAAATTCCTTTATTAGCTCATAGTTTAAGTTGGCAGAGAACTAATGCCATAAATTAAAATAATAGGAGCTCATATAACCAGCTATAACATATTCTTAGCGACTTAGGAATTTCATCAAACACTTAGTGAGCGATAAACTTTCAAGAACTATAAGAGTCGCGTTCTATATACCTCGCCTTCCGTTTTAATGTAACCAGCTTACTTCCACAATACATTACCATTGGCCCCTCATTTGGTCAAAACAACAACCAACACAATCCTCTACAAACTCCCTCCTCACCAAAACATCAAATACAATGGGTAAAACATGGACTCACGACTTCCTATCACTGTCCCGCGAGTCCTACCCGCAAATTATACTTAAAACTTCATTGAAATACTATTTATGAAGATAGAAGAGGATTCGTACCTATATATCCAAGAAAAGTAGCCCCTGCCTTTTTTTATTCTCCAAGAACAATACTTTTTCCTTCCAGAAAACATTTAGCTAAGTATATCTATAGGTCTATGGAGAGGAAGACACTTGATTCTTGAAGAAATCAACTTACCTTAAGCTTTAGTGGATTGAAGATGAGAAAAACTTGAAGAAATAACTTGAAACCAGTCCTTACACGTTCTTGAATATATGAGAAAGTATATCCCAAACTTCTAATATAAAAAACAACAAGTTTGGCTGACTTTCTCTAAAGTGCCACATGTCCCGCAGTGATTGGACAGTGCGCGCATTTGTCGTAGAATGAACATAATGTTTTCTCTGATATCATTTTATCGAGCGGTTTGTTTTGATGAAAACTAGACTCAAATATCTTCAATTGGATAGGTTGTAGGCCCTCTAACTCACTACATATTAGGAGATATGCTCATTCAAAGTCAGATGAGAAATGAGATCATTTGTAGTATTCTTCCACAACGAACCTTTAAACATTAATCTTTTCTTTAATGATCTCTTTGGCCTAAAACTTTTGTTTAACCCTTCAAATGACTAAATATAAGGGTTACATGGTATGCTTAACCATTTTCAATGATATACCTCCCCCTATATCACATCTATGCATTGGTGTTTACGAGTCGCAAATGTATTTTAAGTTACGGGATATTACATATTACCTATGCTTTATTCCACTAATGGTTAGGGTATATAAAATCGAATTGAAAATTAAATCTAACCAAATTGCAAATTGAGTCAAATTGAAGAAAAATAAATTTGACTAATGGTTTGGTATTGGAAAAAAATTTGATTATACTTGGTTTGATTTTGTTTTAACTAAAAAACCAATCCGAGATCAAACTAACCCGACGTTATATATATATATATATATAAATTAAAAAAATTATTTTATATATAAAAATATTTACTTTTATATAATTTATTAGTATTTCTTAAATTTTTTTCATAATTTTTATCTTTAAACATATTATTTTAAGTTTGAAACTTAGAATTTTAAATGGTTCAATAAAAGTTATAGTCCATAGATGTTAGTAATTTTAATAAAACTCAAATCAAAATCAAAACCAAATAAATTCTAAATCTAACAAATGAAATTCAATTCAACACTAAGAATGACAATAATGTTGAATATTTGTTCTTTAGTTTATATTGGTTTAGACCGTTAAAACACATAATCTAATTTTAATTTTTCTTTAATATTTAGTCATGTAATTAATACTTATTAGAATTATTTTAGCATGATTTAGTACTTTTAAATTATGATCATTTTCTTAATTTGTAATATTTATTTTATGCGATTTCATTATTGTTTTTTATTAAATATTTTAGTATCATCAGTCATCTCATATTTTGTGTTATTTTCTTAAGAAACACCTTATATAGTTTGTATTTTGATAGGACTAAAACAATTTGAAGTACAAGTTAATTATATGTTTGTATGAACACTTCATCGAAAAAACCCGAATAATCCAAAAAATATGAGGTTGAGAAATTCAAGTTTTATTAATTTGAGTTGATTTATAGATCTAAAAACCTGACATAAATAAGTTGATTTGATATTTGAAAAACCCGAAACAACTCGTCCATGTACACCCCTATTTACGGTTACTATATAATCTTACTTTTTTCAATTAACCTACATACATTTATTTAAGGGTTTACAAAATTGAATCGAACTACAAATCGGGTCAAATAGAAAAAATCGGACTAATGCATGGTTTGGTATTGGAAAATATAACCTGACTATACTTAGGTTGATTTAGTTTTAACTAAAAAAAGTCAACCCAACATTATATATATAATTTTTATAATTTATTTTGTACATAAAATATTTACTTTGATATAATTTATAAATATTTCTTATATATTTTTCATATATTTTATGTTTTAACATATTATTTCAAGTTCTCAAGACATAAAATTTTGAATGGTCCAATAAAAGTTATAGTCCATAGATATTAGTCACTCTAATAAAGCTCAAATCAAAATCAAATCAATACTAATTAAGAATTAAGGGTGTTCATGGTTCGGTTTGGATTGGTTTTTAGTCAAAACCAAAAGGCGAAATGGTCTTATAGACTCTTGTACTTGTATGCGTTTGTATTCTGAACCTTTGTACTTACATCTTTATCAACTGAACCCTTCAATTCAATAAAATTCAACATCTTAAACCCTACTGACCGTTGACCAAACTTATGTGGCAACTTAATTGTTGAGTTGGCATAAGTACGTGATTTCACGCAAAAAAAAAAAAAGGAGCGTGAAAATAAAAATTTAGACTAAAAATAATTAAAAGAAAAAGAAAATACAATAAAAAGAACAAATAAAAATAAAAATTATAAACTCCACTCTTTCTTCTTTCCCCCACCCCTCTCCATTTCTTTCACCTTCCCTGATCGTCCACCACCCAACCCCCCATTCCTTTCGTTCTCCCTTCCTCCACTCCTTTTCAGTTCTTTTTCTCTTTTTCCTTTTCTCTTTCCCAAATTAAAAACGAGATCGTGCAAAAAAATGAGAACAAAATGAGCAAAGAAATATTAAGAAAATTGGTGCAATACCTAAATCCACAGAAGAAATATGTCTAATGAGTATCTTGAGCTCTTTTTGTTGTTAAAATTGATAGCAATTTTAGTGCTCCATCTTTAAATCTGTTATTGTTCTTGATTTGTCTTTCTTTTCCATTTTCTAAGGTAAAGAGACAAAGATTCGTTAGTTTTGAAAGGATAAAAGTAATTGATGAATGTAAATTAGATGAAGTATGTTGGATAAAATTGTGTATAAATTTTATAATATATTGAAATACTTTAATGGTGATTCATTGGCATCCATGGAGAAAAGGGTTTTACATGTGTTGGTCAAGTGATATGAAGATGAAGATGGAGTGAAAGAAGAAAAAAATAATTTATTTTAAAAAATTAAATAATAAGTGACATCTCATATAAAATCTGATGTGGGTGATGATATGCCATTTTTATCATTGAGTTTAAGGGTTCACTTGGAAAATAGTTAAGTAAAAGGGTTCAAAATACAAACTCATACAAGTACAAGGGTCCATCAGACCATTTTGCCAAACCAAAATCGAACCAATACAATCGGTTTTTAAATTTCTAAAACCAAACCAAACCAAAAAAAATAACCATCGGTTTGGTTATTGTCGATTTGATTCGGTATTTTTGATTTTTTCTGTTTGAAAGAAATAAATTTGTTGAGAACATAGACATCTAGTACATGAACAATCAACACGAAAGGTATTGTGGATTTAATTAAGCAATACTAGAGTTCTTATTATACGTACAAACTGATTCAATCAAGATAAAGTGTAACTCTATGATGTAAAGTAGGGTAGGTAAAGATAGAGTAATGGATTTTTGATGGACTTAATCTTAGGATTTTAATAGTTGGGTTAAAATTTAAGTGTTGAGCTTCAGAAAAAGGGTAAAGTTAAAGACTTAAGTTGATTAAAATTTAACAAAATATTTATAATTTATGTATGAATAATATATAAAAAATTTAAAAATTTTATATATATTTCTCGGTTCGATTTGGTTGTTTTTGCGATTTTCTTTAGTAAAACCAAAATCAAACCAAATAGTATCGGTTTTAAAAATTTAAAACCAAACCACAACAAATGTCAGTTTTTTATTCGGTTTGGTTCAAATTGCGGTTTGATTTGATTTTTTAAACATAACCATGAACAACCCTACTAAGAATGACAATAATATTGAATAATTATTTTTTAGTTTTACATTAGTTTAGATATTTAAATACACAATTTCATTTTAATTTTTGTTCATTGTTTATCATATAATTAATACTTATTAGACTTATTTTAGCATGATTTAGTACTTTTAAATTATTATCATTTTCATTATGACTTATTAATTTACAATATTTATTTTATGCAATTTTATTATTATTTTTTTGTTTCATATTTTAGTGTCATCACTCTTCTCATATTTTGTGTTATTTTCTTAAGAAACACCTTAGATAGTTATATTTTGATAGGATTAAAGAAATATTTAGAGTACAAGTTAATTATATTTTTTATGAATACTTTATCAAAAAACGCGACGAAACCTGAAAATCCAAAATTGAAAAATCTAAGTATTATTAATTCGATTTGATTTATAAATTTAAGAATTTAACAAATTATTTAATTTAATATTTAAAAAATTCAAACCAATCCAATCATATATACCCATACATTTAGTTTATTTAAATATGAACATACTAGTAGTTCATCAAATAGTACCATTAATATTATGGAAACTTTATTATATTAAGAAAAGGGGAAGGGATTCTTGTACCATTAATCATTAATATTATGGCGACTTTATATTAAGGAAAGTCGACTTTAATTATGCCATTATGGTACATCCTATTAGTAGTGACTTTGAATTTCTCAGTTTAGCTAATTCCATGATATAAAATTATGAAATGAAAATAATATTTAGACATACAATTTTAAGTTGATTTTATATAATGAGATTAAGTTTCAAATTCTCCAAAAAGAAAGCATAATATGAGAATTTTAAATACAAAAATTGAAGCACAAATTTATATTTTGTTAAAAAAAACACATGTATATCTACTAACTGTTTATTCATATGTAAATAAAATTTATAATTTATATCATTACTTTTTATATATCTCATATAACAATGATTCTCACCAATATAAAGTTTGGTATTACCTCAAATCAATTCCTACTTTACCATTTAAATTCACCAAATTCATTATTTTTTTATCAAATTTATTTCTTAACCAATGTTCAATGTTGATTCTTTTATTGAATTGAAATTTGATCAATAAATATTGTATTTTTTTTAAGAATAGCTTGGTGATAGTTTATTATGCGATTTTGTAAATTTTTTCTTATTTGGTTAAATTGTATAAAAAAAATGGGTCAATTTTAATAGTTTTAGAACTTATGGAGTTTTTATGCTTATGGAAAAACATACAACAAAAAAAGTTCAAATTGCATATCCAAATAAAACTTCAACTTTATATCATGATATCATATCACAAGGCCAAACGACCCTAAGAATCTATGTATCTACTTCTAGAACATACCTACTTTTCTTTTTATTTTTATTTAAAAGAGCAAATCTATGTTGTTTATCGTTGAATGTATGACTGAATTGATCCAAAAAACTAAATCAATAAATGTTTTAAAACTAAAGAAATTAGATAAAAAAAATAATAAAGATAAGGTCATTTTATCCTCATGATGCATCAAGACTCTCACCAAACGGTAATAGGACTCACTGTTGAACTTTAAAAAAAATATTACTACCAATTTGTGGTTAACAGACACAAACAAATATAGAACAAAAGAAACATAATAAAAATATTATCAACAAAGTATGTACTATATCTTTAACTTGTCAAAATAGAGAGTTACATATAGTATTATATTGTATTATGTTGGTGCACAATAATTAAGCTAGTGAATTACATTTATAAATCAAGAAATCAATTGCATACTAATAATAATAATAATTCCAATTATATTAAAATAAAATTGCTCATTGCCACCACCCTTTTCCAATTTTCATGTGAACCCAAAAATATTTTATGCGCAAAAAAACAATAATTAAAAGCTTATGTAATAACCAAAATAGTAAGCATAATCTTAAATAAAGTATAGAATAAATTTCTCATACAAATGAAAGAATATATAGTCATAGGTGAAAAAATGCATAGTGACAGCGTAACAATATTAGTCGTTCACCTTGTTACAAAAAGAAAATAACACAATCTCAACAATACTAATTACTATCTTGTTGGGTTCAAGTTATTGACATCAAATTGATCACTACTCATCAAATCAAATTGGATACCACTTACTAAATCAAATTGAATATTCTAATTGGGCATAATATTAAAATGGATTTAAAGACTCGTGTTGATAACGTGTTGTAAAACTAAAATAATTAGATAAGAAAAGTAAAAATAAGAAAAATAGAAATAGAGAGACTAGAGAGGAGAGCTTTCTCATTCTTCTAAGCATTTTAGTATCTACAATATGAACCCTTCTACCTCTATTTATAATATTACATAAAGACATACAAAAAGCTAGTCATAAACATGACATTAATCATGAAGAAAATGAAAGAGGTTATAGAGGCGTAAGGTTATAAGAATAATAATTATAAAAAATGGAGGTTATCTTCATAATGGAAAGAATTAACGAATATAATTAATCAGAATAACTTCTTGATATAGTAAACATTCACACTATAATATGTTATAATAATAAAAAATATTTATAAAATTAATTGCACAGATAATCATCATATCAATCACAAGAAAAGTAAGAATGTTTGGCCATATAATTTATTAGTTACTTATTAAACTAATAAACCTTTAGAGAAATCTCAAAATTATCCCAAAAAGATAAACAATTAAGACCTATTTGAACTTAAAAATATTTGGGAAAACTTGGAAATAACTTTGAAAAATAAATGTTTGGCCATATAATTTGTCTCTACTTATATTTGCCAAATAGTTTAACTTTCTACATCTTTTTTTTATAAAAAAACTGCTAAGCACTAATAAATAAGAATAGTGTGATAAAACATCTAGATTAATAATTATTTTCTTAATGAATGCGTCAAGTTAAATAATAACAAGTAAAAATAAATAGAAGAAATATTTACAAAATCTCTTTGTGAAATGATCTAAAATCTTTTGGATATGAGATAAATGTGTATAAGGTAAAGTTGGACATGACTCATGACTTGGTGTCCACATTATTCAAATATCCAAAAAAATAAAATTAAAAAAATGTCAAGTTTTGGGAGTACACTTAAAAAAAATTAATATTTTTTTATATCCACCTATTTCCATGTGAATTCAAAATATTTCATACACCAAAAAATAAAATAAAATTATGTAATAACGAAAATAGTGAGCATAATCATAAGTAAAGTACAAAATAAATTCCACATAGAAATGAAAGAATATATAGTTATAGGTGAAAAAAAGATGGAGTAACAACATAACAATATTAACCATGCACCTTGTTACAAAAGAAAATAACACAATCTCAACAATACTAATGACTTATCTTGTTGGGTTCAAGTTATTGACATCAAATTGATCACCACTTACTAAATCAAATTATACTTTATTCGGGGATGATATTAAAATGAATTTAGAGACTCGTGTTGATAACATGTTGTAAAACTAAAGTAATTTCATAAGAATACTAAAAATAAGAACAATAGAAATAGAGAGACAAGAGAGGTGACCTTTCTCATTCTTCCTATTATTCAAGTATCTACAATAAGAATCTTTCTACCTCTATTTATAATATTACAAAAAGCTACTCATAAATATGACATTAATCATGAAGAAAATGAAGAAGGTTATAGAGATGTAAGGGTATAAAAATAATGATTATAAAAGATGGAGATAGAAGTAACGAAAATAATTATAACTTTTTAGTATAGTGAACATTCATACTGTAATATTTTATAACAATAAAAAATATTTATATAATTAATTATACAAAAGAGATAATCATCATATCAATCACAAGAAAAGTAAGACCTAGTTACTACTTATTAAATTAATAAACCTTCAGAGAAATCTCAAAATTATCCCAAAAAGATGGAGTAAACAATTAAGACCCACTTGAACTTTAAAATGTTTGGGAAAACTTGGGAAAAACTTGAAAAATAAATGTTTTGGCCATATAATTTGTCTCTACCTATGTTTGTCAAATATTTTAAGTTTCTAAATAAATAAATAAAAAATTCCTTAAGCATGAATTTAGTGGGAGCTCCAATGTAGGCTCCGGACACTGGATGAGAAATAAAAAAAATAAAAAAAATAAAAAAAATAAAAATAGTGTGATAAAATCTCTATATAAATAATTATTTTCTTAATAAATACATCAAGTTAAATAATACTAACAAATAAAAATAAACAGAATAAATATTTACCAAAATCTCTTTGTGAAATGATCTAAAATCTTTTGGATATGAGATAAATGTGTATGAGGTAAAGTTGGACATGACTCACGACTTGGTGTCCACATTATTCAAATATCCAAAAAAAAATTAAAAAATGTCAAGTTTTGGAGTACACTTAAAAAAAAAAAAAAATCTCCCATTTGTTACTACTATTAAAACCCCACCATTCTTCTCAATGTTTGACCATTTTCTACACATTTTCACAATGTCTTCTTCTCTTTGTTCAAACTCCGTATTTTCTCAGAAAAGTAATGTCTCATCCTTTCAATCCAAAAATGTTCTTCTTCATCCAATTTCTAATAGCAATAGCTTCAATTTTTCAATCAAAAAACAGTACTCCACACTTATCCGATGTTCGATTTCGAATCTCCGACCTGAATATATACCCAGTAAAATCTCCGACCCAAAATACGTCCGCATTTTCGATACTACTCTTCGTGACGGTGAGCAATCACCAGGTGCTACAATGACTACAAAAGAGAAACTAGACGTAGCTCGTCAACTGGCGAAACTGGGTGTCGATATAATTGAAGCTGGATTTCCAGCTTCATCTGAAGCAGATTTCGAAGCTGTGAAATTAATCGCAGAGGAAATTGGTAATAAGAACGATGAAAATGGATATGTGCCTGTAATTTGTGGGTTATCTAGATGTAATAAAAGTGATATTGATAAAGCTTGGGGAGCTGTGAAATATGCTAAAAAACCTAGGGTTCATACGTTTATTGCTACGAGTGAAATACATATGAGGTATAAATTGAAGATGAGTAGAGAACAAGTGGTGGAGAAAGCAACGAGTATGGTAGCTTATGCTAGAAGCCTTGGATGTGAAGATGTTGAATTTAGTCCAGAAGATGCAGGAAGGTACCCAATTTTTATTTTTATTTTCAGAATAAAAATAATAATTTAAAATTATGGTTCAATCAATTCTCCAATAGAATATTTGATTTGAGTAATAATTATATATTCCATGATTCATTGCATGCTAGGTACCAAAGGACCCAAGCATTTAATTCACTTTTTCTTTGATTACTTATTGCTGGGTTTTTATAACTTTATGTCGGTTTGTGTGCATTTTTTTATTTTTGTCACGTTGAGATTAATACTTTTCTTATGATTGAAAAATGTCTGGTAGGTAGTGAATGATACGGAAGATGAAATAATGTTTGGGTTGTTGTTTGGTACAGAGAAAATATATTTTTTTAAAGGAAAAATGTATTTTTTTTTAAAATAATTTTTTTATGTTATTATTTGATTCAGATATAAAATTTATGAAATAAGGGAAACTTTTGTTATTGTCCTTGTTAGAGTCACTTTAATGTTTATGTTTAGTTGATTTTTCTTCATAATAAAATATTAAATGGGACTCAATAAGGTAAAATGGGGATGATATTATTAATTAATTGTCAAATAAGAAAATAAGATTTTTTTAGAACTGATTAAAAAAGAAAGAGTGTCACATAAACTGAAACATGAAAAATACTATTTTTATTGTGTTTGTTATTATGTAAATTATATTATTCTAAAAATATTTATTTATAATCTAAACAAATACTATGAAAAGTTACAGGGGTGAATTGAGATGAAAATAAGGTGGGTTGAAGGTTGACGAGCTCAAAATTTGTAATATGAAATGTCTCTTTTACTACTTATTTTTCTTATTTCAATTAGGAAAATCATTTTTTTTTTTTTAAATATTGAATCAAAACAATAGCAATTCTTAGGTATTGAGGTCCTACACTTTTGAGTGATAAGCTAATTGCTCAGTTGACTTTTCTAGATGGTTTTAGTTGTTTGTTTAATTAGTGGGCATAGCTGGTAGATGCCTCTTAAAACTCTGAATAGGCCATATTGGGTGGTGTGTTTGGTATGAAAAGATATCATTTAGAAAAATAAGTGGGTTATTTTTTTTTTAGTTTTTGATATATAAGTAAAATGTTATTTTAAAATTATTGGTATATAATCTAAGATAATTTCTGCATTAATAAAGTTTATGTATAGTGTATCGTTCTCTAGACCTTATTTTGTGAAACTATTTTCTATTTTGAATATGTTGTTGTAATTTAGATAAAAGGGCTACGGAGGTGGAGTGAAGATCAGGTATGCTCGAGGGTGATGAATACACAATTAATTTTAACATAAAATGTTATTTAAAATGTTATTTGTAGAATTTGTTTTTTTCAAGATTATTTATCATGCGTTTGGTTTGAGGTATTAGACAAGATTATTTATTTCACCATTTATACCTTAGTGATCAAATAAGTTATTCCATATAGAAATAATTTATCCCTAATTAACTTACTCTGTAATAATTAATCTTGAGATAATTTGTTGACAAGTAAATGATATAAAGTATTTTCTTACCTTTCGAACACCCCATTGTTAAGTATTCTTTTGGTAGAGTGTATAAGAACAATGCAAAATAGGGTGTATTAGTAATGCTTGCATTAGTAGTGCTTGCGTTAGTAATGCTTACATTAGTTATGTCTGCATTATTTCTTATACACTGTTTGGTTTGATGTATTAGAAATAACAAATCTTGCATAATTTCTATTAAAAAAATGTATGTTTACAAAAATACCCTTCACACTTTATTTCTTTCGACACTTCCTTTGCAACAAGGTTCTTTGCTAAAACATAAGAAAAAATTTCTTTGCTAAAACATCATTTACTCCTATTCTTTTTTTTGTTTCAAATATAAAATTAAATAGTTGTTACTATATTGAAATAAGATTATTATTTTTTTTAAAAAAAAGATGTCAAACTTCTTCACATTTTTGCCACCATATTTCCCACCTATTTGCTAAATTAAAATTAACAAAACACTTTGATTGCATTCCAAAATGGTTGGCAAACTCTAAATCGTTGATTTTGACTGGGAAAGAATTATACCCAAATTGTGAAATAGAGGTAGAAAAATCAAATAATAATGAAAGATAAGAGTACTAACCTTGTGGAGATGAGCAAACAATGTTTGATTGAGCAGAAGGAAGAAGAAACTCACTCTTGAATTTCCATTGACAAAGTATAGAGAAGATGAAAGGTTTCTAAAACAAGTACTATGGAAAATGTTTTTTTAATAGGCTTTGAGGGTAATTTTGTAATTATGTAATCTAATGCAAATGTTAAAATGCTATGTATTACTAATACCTAGAATTTTTTGGTATTAGTAATACACAATATAGTGTATAACTAATGCACATAAAAAAGTATACCAAACAAGGTACTATTAATACACACATCTAATGCATGCATTATTTTTTCTAATACACTCTATCAAACGTACCAAATTGGGTTGTTTTTACTGAATATACACATGATTGATGTGACTTGTGAGGCGTGAGCGCATAATATATTTTCCATATAAAGTAGTGTTGTCCATTTCAATAAATCCTCGACAATAATTACTTTTTTATGTGCCTTTTTTTTTTTTAAACATGATTTCATTTTGTTTGAAAATTAGTGATTGACTACAACTTTAAATTAAAAAAAAGTACTCCAAACTTATTTTCCAAATCCATGTTCATGAATTGCAGATAAAGTAATCTATTCTTTTTTTACAAAAAATATACCAACCATATTTTCATCTTTAAAATTTCAAATAAAATAACAAATATTTAAAATTTATGGCTACACGCCTACTTAATCTTTTGGTGGCTGAACTAGTTAGTATTCCATGAAATAATCTAGGTACACATAATCTGATACAAACTTCATCATTCTTTGTTGACTCGAATCAACCATCTCAGAGTTGGAGGTGGAAAATGCTTACTATCTAAGCAATTCCTCTTATCAACTTTAAAGAACTGGTCGTTAGAATAAAACCTTCATAAATGTAGTATTAACTAGGCAATATTTGGTTGCCCTTCTGATAATTTGCATAAAATTTAGTATTAGTTATACAATATTTGGTTGTCTTTTTTATTGCAGGCATAAATAATATCTTGATGAGTTATGCATAAATATTTTAGGTGAGAAATAAGAATCTGATTAATAATACCTGAACTAAAATTACAAAATTGTAGTATTGTCCTTCACAATAGTAAGAAATCTTTTATTTTGTTTAAACAATAAATAAATATTTTAAACTATACATGAAATACCAATTTGAACTATATTTAACTAAACATTCAACTAAAAAAATAATTCCTTTATAACTTTTTCTTACATAAATAATTGTTGCATATTCCCCAACAACATACCCGTGAAATCCTACAAGTGGGGTCTGAGAATGATAGAGTGTACACGAATCTCGAGTGCGGGATGCTTTTTGATGTAAAAGAAGACTGAGTGTATATTTTTTGTTTACTCCACACTCAGGTCTGATCGAGAGTTCCTTTATGATATCCTTGGAGAAGTTATTAAAGCTGGTGCAACAACACTTAACATACCTGATACGGTTGGATACACTGTTCCAAGTGAATTTGGACAATTAATTGCTGACATAAAAGCCAATACTCCGGGGATTGAAAATGTGATAATTTCAACACATTGCCAGAATGATCTTGGGCTTTCTACTGCCAACACTTTAGCTGTAAGTGTGCTATTTCTTCCATGCCAAAATGGTTATGTACCAACTTACTTGGTTTGAAGAGTATTGAAGCATGTTCAATTTCAGGGAGCTTGTGCAGGTGCAAGACAACTAGAAGTGACCATTAATGGCATTGGTGAAAGAGCTGGAAATGCTTCTTTGGAGGAGGTGAGTTAGAGAGTCTTATACGAAGAAAATTGAGGTTTTTATACTACCAGTAACAAAGGCTTTTCCCATCGCGAATTATTGAGAAATTTGTGTTATAAAATATGGTTTTCCCACTGAAACAACTTATTAGGAAAATGCAAGGTGGAAAACAGATTCTCAATGAATCGTGACAACTTATTAGGAAAATGCAGGGTGGAAAACAGATTCTCAATGAATCGTTATTGTCTTACCAAGTTAAAAGTATGAGTAAGAAAGGAATAGAAATTGTGTATTGCTTAATTCTTATTCGTGAAGACGTGAACATATGGGAACAGGTATTTTATCATTATATTCTTTGTTAGAATCAAAAGAGAAAAAAATTGTATGAAGAAGGGCAAAAACAAGTGCCAGCTAACTTTTGTGCTATATAATACTGTTAAAAGTTTGAACTTTCCTATACTATGGGATGACTGAAACATGAAAGATGGATACTTTTCTTCCTGTCCAGTAAATGCTTGTTTCACCTACCAATAGGTTTCATACTTTTGTTACAATATAGCTTATATAAGGGACCAGCTACTTCTCTTTTTTTGTTTAATTCAAGACAAATCATTTGACTAGAACAACTGTGAAAATGCAACAAATAACAGATTATTTTACAACATTTGATGTTGATACCTGAAACTTGAAAATTGACACACTACTGAATTGTATAGGAACTCTTTTTCCTCTTTGATACTTTTTTTTTACTGTTTGGTCATTTTCTCGTGCTTTCTTTCTTTCGTTTAATTTTTTACTTTTCCCTTGTACTGAAATAGGTTGTAATGGCCTTAAAATGTCGCGGAGAGCAAGTATTAGGTGGCCTCTACACGGGGATTAACACTCAACATATTGTCCCGTCGAGCAAAATGGTATTGTACCCCTAGTTGCATATTAATCTTCTAGACTTATACCACCTAAATCTGTTTTCTTTGTGCTTTGTGATGACCTATACCTTTGCAGGTGGAGGAGTACACTGGGCTACAGGTGCAGCCACATAAGGCCATTGTTGGAGCTAATGCATTTGCTCATGAAAGTGGCATCCATCAGGTCTGTGTTATTTGTTCTAATTGTAGCATTGATGCACCTAGATTTAGTGTTGTAAACTATTTCTTTGTATTACTGTGCTAAACATAACATGTAGCTATTTAAGTTGAAACATCCATTTCGTTAATCTACTGCAGGTATTGTGCTTTACTGCCTCTTTCTCAGACTGGACACTTCAGTCACTTGTTCTCTTTTAAAGCTTAAGTATATGTATATATTTCGTCAAATTATGCGCATTATAACAGAAACCACAGGTGCTTGTAGATTAATATATCTTCTAACTCCCAATATAAAGGGCTTAACTTCAAAAGTTTGAATCTACCCAGTCTTTCGTCCCTGAAATTTTCCATTTCCTCTTTGGCCTTTTCACTTAAAGGTGTGCATTTGCTGTAATTTTCTCTAGTTGAATTTATCAATTTATCTTCTACCTATCCGTTAGAAGTTAGAGCTCAATTCACTGTTTTTTTTTTTTGGGTGACTGTTCAGATTCATCTTTGATTTCAATTATTTCAGTTATCATTCTTTGATTATCTGCAGTTAGTTCCCTGTTGGCCCCTATGTTTTTCCTTTCCTAATGATTAGATTTACTAACTTTCAACTGTCGTAAAGTTGTCAACTAAAAGAAGAGATGATAATCTAAGTCTCTTCTGTCTTTTTACTTCCCTTTATATGCTTTAGGATGGAATGTTAAAACACAAGGATACCTATGAGATTATATCTCCTGATGATATTGGGCTTAGTCGTTCTAATGAAGCGGGTATTGTCCTTGGGAAACTCAGGTATGCGTTGGTTTTCCAGTCAATATTTATTTTTGTGAAGTCATAAGGATCATTCAATTTGTTTGCAAGTCTATGTTTATTGTGCTTACTTTGGAAATAATATTTTTTACTACTGCGAGTATAGCTCCATGAACTCCACACCATTCGATTTGATCTTACATTTACTATTTCCTTTTAGTTGCTATCATGGAAGAATTTCTTTTAGTACTGGAGTACTGCTCCATGAACTCCATTCCGTTACTATTTCAACAGTAAATAGTCCTCCATTTTTAATAAAATATATATCAGCCTATAGTATCTCTTTTCTCTTATGTTTGAGCTAAAAACTTGTTGAGATTTTCTTGCTATAATTTGGTTATTTCACTATTGTATCACACAATCATAATAAATTTTTTTACTATCCTCCCTCCTGTGCCTCCTTAATTTTTCATTTGCAACGTTCACATTGAACTACATCCTTCCTTGAGGAAAGCAATAACATGTTCAATTTTTTTTGCAGTGGTCGCCATGCATTGAAATCCAAAATGCTTGAGGTAAGTTGCATACCTTGTGAGTTGTACATATTTCTTATATCATAAAAAATAGGGATCAATCATTTTAATGTCTATTCCAGCTTGGATATGACATTGACGGAAAAGAACTAGAGGACCTCTTTTGGCGTTTTAAGTCAGTAGCTGAGAAGAAAAAGGTGAATTGAATTTTTCCTATTTCCGTTATTAAGTGTTCAATAGCACTGGGAATTTGTACTTCTACCTGTGTGGAACAAATGTAGAAGTTGAAGCAGAGGAGATATGTTGTCCATTTATTTGTCTTCCCTACTTCTCTTTCAGAAAATTACAGATGATGACTTAATAGCACTGATGTCAGATGAAGTTCTCCAGCCTAATGTTTATTGGAAGCTTGGAGATGTACAGGTAGATGAAATTCTTCCTCTGTGTCATCTTTACCTGTCTTTTTTTTAATTTCTTTTGGATTGAAAATAATAGTTCAGCTGATTCAAAATGATTTAACGTTCAATCGACAGATTACGTGTGGAAGTCTTGGCCTCTCTACAGCAACTGTGAAGCTTATAAACACTGATGGTCAAGAGCATATTGCTTGTTCAGTTGGAACAGGACCTGTTGATGCAGCTTATAAGGCAGTGGACCTCATTGTGAAGGTTCAATACAACAGAAACTCTCATATAACTGATGGTCAAAATTGCAACTGTATTTATTAAACATTTATCCTTTATACTATTCGTGTACTGCATTAATGTACTTTTCCTCGTTATGCAGGTGCCTATAACGCTCCTTGAATATTCCATGAATGCAGTCACAGAAGGTATAGATGCCATAGCATCAACCAGAGTGTCAATCTGCAGTGAGGATGGGCATAATGTAACGAATGGTTCAACTGGACAGACTATTCACCGCACATTTAGGTACGAAATATTGTTTGCCTCTTTCAGTTTTAAATGGAAAATTTCCAAAGAATGACACAGCATGGAAGTGTAAATGTAGCCAGTGCTACCAAGATGGGAACAGAAAAATATGCACACAAAATATGACAAGTAGTGATTTCGATATCTAAATGCCAAACCTTTTTATGATATAAATGTATCACAGGCTTATAACACAGGCAAGGAACTTCAGTATCTAATATGTCTAGCAGTATATGATGTAGATGCCCTTCGGCAGAAAATTACACTGTATATACAAGGTTAAAATTAAGTATATTGTATGTAGATATAGTAGCTGTTGAATCCCCTTGGCTTCATCGTGTGTTCACTTCTTCATATTAGGTTACCAGAATAAATGCATCCGTTTTCCTTTTTGACTTGTCTCATCTTTTCTTCCAGTGGAACTGGAGCAGATATGGATGTTGTTATCTCTAGTGTCCGAGCCTATATTGGTGCATTGAACAAAATGTTGAGTTTCGAAAAGCTGGTCTCAAGATACAGCAAACCTGAAGACACTGTGGTGGTATAAATGGTGGTATGTTCCAGTTTCTCGTCATTTCTCTTGTCAATTGTATAGAAGTAGGGTGCCTTATCAACAAATTACAACTTGCCTGGAAGAAGTGACAACGATAAAAGGCAAATTTGAGTCGTCATGCATTTTCAATTTCTTGCACATCGTCTCCGTTCTTCTGCAGGTTGATGTACAGCTTGTAGTATTAGATGTGTCCACGTGTGAAAGTCATTTAGGCTTTGTGTTGTACCAATTAAACAGCCACTTAATGTGGTTTAGCTTTAAATTTGTTTGTGCTTAAACAAAGCTATGTTAGTAGCTTCTCTTTGAAGTTAATTACAGAAACATTTGAGGTTTCTTTCTGAATGGTTTTTTAAATTGCAAAAGTCTGTTTTATTGTTAATTTTATAGTATTAATCTGTTTCTTTGATTGATTTTTCTTTCCAAAGGATATGTATTGAGGGGCATAGCTAGGTAGGGCCAATACTGAACTTTTTTTGGTGGATAATTATATTGTTTGTTTGTACATGTTAAAATTATTTTTTTATGCATATATTGTAGATTTTGAATTTCTTTTGACCTTTTTTTTTTTTTGTATTTATTTTTTTATATTTTGAATTTTCTTAGTGAAAGTCCTTTGTCTCTTCAGTTGTTGCATCTAAATTTTCATTTCTATTTTTGCAACTGATGGCGGGGATCCATTTTATATCGCTTTGTTTAATACTTATTCACATATAATATCAAATCACCTCTATAAAAGATCTTTGTCAACATTAGGTAATTAAAATAAACCATCTCCTCAATACTTAAACGTATCTCAACAAGTAACAGATAATATAATAAAAAAAAAATACAAAACATATGTTATGATCCTAAGGGATCGTTTGGTGTGATGGATAAAGGAAAATAGTCATGGGATAATTTGTTAGTTCCTTTTTATTCCTTGTTTGGTTACAAACTATGGGATAACTTATCCCATGATTAGCTGGGATAAGTTATCCTTCCCTCTAGGTGGAATAACAATACTAGAATAAATTATCCTGGAATAAGAAATTAAAATGACAAAAATGTCCTTCAAATCCTTTTTATTATCGCTTTTGTTAGTATAGCTGCTTGCTCTAGTTTTAGCAAGTGTTTTAGTGAATTTTGGTCAAATTTCTAGAGTTTTTGCTGTTTTTTTTTTTTTTTCCAGTTTTGATAGCCATTTTAGTGCAGTTTTTGCTACTGATTTTGTGAATTTTTTGCCGCTATCTTGATTCAGATTTGGTTCAATTTTTGTGATTGTTTTTATGCAAGTTTGTCCAATTTTTGCTGTTTTAGTACAGTTTTGATGCAGTTTCTGTTGTTTTGTTCAATCTAAATTGTTTTAGTGCAGTTTCTGCATCTGATTTGGTGTATTTTGATCACTTTTTTTCTGCCTTCTTGATGCATTTTTGGAGTTTTGATCCAATTTATTTTGATACAGTTTTTAATTCAATTTTGATTAATTTGTTTTTAACTAATTTTTTTTTACTTATGATAGTAAAGAGGAGAGCTTCCCACGGGCCTATTTCGATTCATGTGGCATACAAATTTAAATAAAATAATTGAAATTCACGTAATTTTATTTTTAAAAAGTGAATAACTAAAACTCTATTAAAAAATACATATAAAAAACATCAAAAACAATCTCAGTATAACTAATCCCAGAATAATTAATCACAGCATAACTAATTTCATATCATAACTTGTATTCAATCAATTTATTTATTAATGCATGTCAAATCACGGTAAAACTAGAACAACAATTATCACGAAATATTATCATAATCCGATATCCCAAATCCATAAAGGAGAGTAAATTATTAACTATCGTGTATATGAATCAATATAAGCACAAGCATGCTCATTAGTCATATAGAATCATTACAAACAAGTAGAATTGTCATATCATAGCACCGTTAACCGTATAATTGCTCATTATCTTATTTAAATGAAACCCCTATTTTCCATTACTCCTTTTATCCAATCAAGCAATACATTAACACTTCATAAAAGAGCCAAAGAAAGTCTCAACTTGTCTTAATTGGAGTTTAAAAAGTTAAAACTATGATTTTGTCCTTCCCTAAAGCCTCTGAACGGTTTCAATCTAGTCAAAGATATAATTTAGATGAGTATACAAGTCCTTAGCACTCATATTACCACAAAAAGGATCAGCTTGAAAATCGAATCAAAAAGTCAACTCAAATCCAGATGCCAAATCTAAATACCTTGGAGGACTCATACGTTCAAAATAAATAAAATCGGATAGTTTTGAGCAAAGACCATAAATATTGATAATTGACATGCAACGATTCAGCTATACATATCCTATTCATAGGTATTAGATTTGTACAAATTGGGGTTTGGAGTTTGAGCTTTGAGGTTTGGTGTTTACTAGATGTCTTTATCAAAGTAACAATAATAAGAAAGTAACAATAATAAGAAAGACTAGGGTATAGCTGTTTAAATCTCCGGTCAAAATCATCCAACATCAAATTGTTTGCTTTGCTTAATTATACATTAGAGTTCTATTTTGGTCCAAAATTTCACCTTTTTTCTATTTAATTTTTTTAATTATTTGAGTTAATATTTTATATGGTCACTCACATGGCATTTTAGAAAAAAAAAGTATAGACAACTGAAATAATTACAATATGACCTAACATGAGGGAATTTGCTCGGATGGTAAACACTCCTCACTTCCAATGTTAAAGTTGTGAGTTCAAGTCAGCAAACTTTATCATATAGAATAATACAAACAAACTTTCAACTAGAATTTTGCAAAAAATTACAATAAAAAAAATATATTAGGAGTAAGAGGAGGGTGATCAGAGATTTATCTTTTAAGGATTTCCATCCTCTACTTTTTACCATTTTTTGTGATCTACATAAACAAACAATAGCGCACTGTCTCATTTAAGGTATCTATCATTGGACTACAATAGTATGTTATGTCAAGGGTGTCCAAAATATGTTATTTAGTAATTTTGTATATCATTTTACTTGTATATATGATATTTATTTCCGATGAAGGATGTCCAGTTGGACACCCTGCCAATCACGTAGTTCCGCCCCTGCCTTTGAACAAGAACAAAAAAAAAAAGAAACATAAAACAACGGAGTATAGTGTTATGGATGACTGGATAAGTTTCCACCCTTGCATTGAGAAGCGCAATATTGAGAAAAACACAATTGAGGATATTAGGAAAAAGAAAAATCATCTAATCTTAATACAAAAATTGTGATCCATAAATTTACAAAAAAGCACCACTTGACCTCTGTTTGAGGAATAGGGTGCAGTTACTTTCCAAAGATTGTGACAAAATTACATGGACTTATGGTAGTACTATCTTACAAACAAACAAAACAGAATTATGAAACACTTTCAAAGAATCCTGAAGCTAAATATAACCTAAATTAGATGTTCTATTGAGTAATGAAAGGTTCAGATGCAGCATTTTGCATTTCACTACCTGAGATTCCGGATTGAACAAATGAACGAGCCATCCCTGTCATTGTTGCAACCTCCTTCTTGTACTGCATAGGGGGTGGAAGAGAGTGCAGGGGGGAAATATGACATGGTTAGTTTCTTGTGAGTAAGCTTCTCTGTGGATATAGGTAAAAGCACGAAAATCTTACCTCGTCGACAGCTCCTGCCTTAATTTTAGACTGCATAATGCACCATTTCTTGAAATGTGCACCTGTTCGAATCTCAAAAGTTAGTTCACCTTTACAACATCATAATTCATATCCCCATCCTTAATATGTTAGATGGTTGATACTAAAAATTCTAATCTTCCTGGTCACCCATATAAGATATACTTTACCACAGTTGCTCCAGTAACCATCATGTAACACAATTGACACCTATGAACTATGCGGTGGGCTGTATCATGCTATAATTCATACAGATAGATGCAACAACTCAGTGTAATCCCGCAAAGTGGGAATTCACACAAATAGACTTGAATAAGATGACAATGCAGATTCAGAACAATCAGCTTGGAGTACTCGAGAAATTTTCTAACCGCAGCTTAACATCAAATGATCTTAGAAGGAGGAACTTGGGAAGCACAAGTGAAGGCTCTAACCATTGCAAGAGGCAAACAGATTCACACCTACTTAAAATCCCAGTGTGCTGGATGAAAAGGGTAGTAGTCCCCCATAGCCCCCAGGGCTTTGGTCAAAGTGGTAAGAGCACAATACGTGATGCGTGGGTTACGCACATGTCATCGGTTCAAACCCTGTGGCAGGCAAAATCTCGGTACTTAAGTGGAGAAGAGTAGAGGGGTGGGGCTCATAATCCACCAAATTTCGAACGCAGCCTTTGGCCCTCGGCTTTTCAGCAAGTAAAAAAATGAAAGAGTAGTCCATAAGAGTCGACGAAAGAGTACTACAAGGTGACTTGTAAGGTTACTGACAGAAAGTATAAAAAAAAATGATAAAGCTAGACATGTAACACAAGGATGATTAGAAAGATGAGTGGCCAAAAGATGCTTAGAGGTTGATACATGACACAGACTGGTTGATTTTTCACAAAGGTAAAGTCATTCCTGGTGGTGCATTACAAACTGATTGTAGAAAATTATTCCAGATCCTGACTGGTCTATTTCTAGAAAGAATCTATTATAACAACTTACCAAAAAGAATCGGTAAACCAGGAACCAAAAATTCTTTTCAACGAGCAAAAGGTGACAAATGAATAGTGGATTAAAAACTTCCAACTGAACGAGAAACCATAGCCTAGAAGAAACTTACCAACTTTTATGTCTAAAATGCAGGACGAGTCAGAAGATGCCTCTACCGACCATCTACACTGAACCTGATTCAATGACAAATCAAATCAGTAAGAAAGATAAACAAGGGGCGATCCTACAGCAGATAAGCAATGATATATAGCATGTGGGGTCATCTATAAGGACCGCCATTGAATTGAAACCACATATACTGGAAAAAGAATATGGGCTGATGGCCAAACCCAACAATACCTCAAAGCATGATCCAAATGGGACATCATGGGCCTGTTGTACAGTCTCAAAAATCTAAAGAAAGGAAAAAGGTAAATTAATATAATACAAATTATTATAGCATAAAAGCAACCAGTAAACAAGGTGGCAAAAGAAATGATGAGATACCAGCATTTTCTTATCCGGTGACAAAATGGCGTGCTGGTACTCCGTCATTGCTGAATCTGGGGGACACATAGGACTGTTACATATGGTTCTGAATGTAATCTCTCTGACTTGGCCATCATACTCATCAGCAGAATGCCATGGACCTATCTATAAAAATAAAGGCATTCGAAAGTTTAGCAAGAGTTAATGCCACAGGAGTGAAGCAACTTTTATTTTGGGGTCACTCTAGCTCTAGACAGGAACAACTGAAACACACAGTAATATCTCCTTCCAAAGATGCATAAAATTTTGTTAACCGTATTGCAGAAAAAGAAATGTATGCCTGTGACAACTACTTCATATTTATTTACTTCCTCTTCTTCTCGAAGTCTGAAATTTTTGTGCTTCAAAACTAATTTAGTTAATTAAAATCAGCAGTGGTCAATTGAATTTTACAAGACAAAAGGGAACAAAGAGGTCCAAGTCCACAAAGAACACATCAACTAAACATAAGCAGTTGTTTTCATCCTTCTGAAAGGTTACTTCTTTTTGTTCCATCAAGAAATAACTCATATTACACTTTCTTACTTCTTAATGGTTTTATTTAGCATCATTAAATTTTTCTTATTGTTTTCAGGGTTAAGGATAACCTTTATTAATTGAGGAAACATTTCTGCAGTATGGAGGAAAAAGTGAAAAGGGCTAAATTCAGTTCGCTAAGTTGTCCACTCATATTTAGGTGATTTACAGCTAAGTTGCTTGGACTCTTCACTTTCGGTACCGCACCCGTGTCGACACGATGTGGGTGTGGGATTCGTACCCAATCTGGTCAACTAGTTTTGGGTACTTTGACCAAATTTGAGGGAGAAATTCTAGGCATATTCATTGATTTCTAAAATCAAAACAAAAACTAAGGTGGAATTGAAGAAAATGAATATATAAAACTATTGTCACTCCCTTTTCTTTCATCTCCTTACAAGATTCTCCTCTTGATCACTATTCTCTTAGGGATGACAATTGGGGTAGGCAGGGCGGTGTGGGGCAGGGTAAAACCTAAATGGGGCGGGCGGGGTGATACATTAATAGGGCGGGTCGGGTCAAAAAAATTCTATTTCTAATCTATAGCAGAGCAGGGCAGGGAAAAAAAACCTAAGGGCGGGCGGCGGAGGTGATCAGTTCTTGTTTTTTTTTTGAATTATGTATAAATATAGCATAAAAGTAGATTATTACTCTGAACACCACTTTCATTGATGAGTTTCACCAATCCACTTTTTTTTATTTTTATTTGTATTGCTAAAATAAAGTCTCTATCTATTCTTTTTTGTTCTTTTTTTTATATTTTTTTTTTTTTTTTTTTAAGTTTTTTTATTTTTTATTTTATTTTTTTGATTATTTCAAAAAGTTTGAAGAATGCATGTATAAATGCACGTTAAAAGGGGAAAAAAAGATAGTTTTGAACTGTATTCAAAAATCAAAAAAGAAATTACAGAATCATTCAACATATTACAAAAAAAAAAAAAAAAAAAAAAAAAAAAAAGAAAAAGGGGGGCAGGGCATAGGCAGGGCAGGACAGGGCAGGGAATTTTTTTTTTTTTTTTTTAAACTTGGGTAGGGGGGGGAAAGGTCAAAAAACGGGTCAGGCCGGCCCCCCCTCCCCCCCCTCCCCTTGCCCCTGCCTTCCTTTCTCTCTCTCCTCATCTCTTCCATATAATTTTATTCTTATAATTTTTAATTTTTTTTTTTATTATTTTTTTATTTTTTTTTTTATTTTTATCCAGAGATGTATCCCCCATCCCCAAATCTTAAATTTAGATCATAGATCTCTATCTCTAGATCCATAGACATCGACCACCTAGATCCACACTGAAGCAGCTTTTTAGCAACTTTAGTAGTAGTAGTAGTAGTAAATTTTTTTTTTTTTTTGTTGGAAAAAATTTAAAAAAAAAATAAAGGAAAAGAGGAGTAGATGGACAGTGATGTATCAAATTCATCTGACTTTCAGAACATAAAAGATTTCTGAGCAAGTAATGCTTTTTTTAGATTGTGATAGGCAACTCTAGCTTTATGCTTTAATACCTCATCAACCTAAAGGGAATTTCCTAGAGCTTAAAGTATCATTTTCTTTCCATTCGATTCAGAAGCCTTCTCAACTAATCATCTCATAAATCTCCTAAATTGCTCTCCCTTCGGTGCTACTTTCATGTTCCTAACCATCAGCAGCAACCCTTGCTCCTCTTTAGCCCCTTCTGACAGGCCCGAGCATATACTCAGCAGTAGACTCCATGCAGATTTGGACATACACACACAACATACAATCACATTCAAGATATGGAGAAAATATATTTCCAGCAAGTTCACTTTTTCTGCTTACTTTGTTTTCCAATAAATAGAAAGAGATTAATAAGAAATTGCACCAGAAACACTACAACCTGATAATCAACATCACAGGTTCTTCAAGGTAACTTACATGCTTATTTCCTCTTGGAACTCTAGCTATTACCTAGATCTTTTACTTTTGACTGAGCATATGCCCTAAAAGATGCATTTCAATTGAGTGAGAAATTATTTTGACATCCAACTATAGTAAAACATCCTGCTTCACCCACAAAAAAGTGTTTTTTTTAAAAATAAAGGAAAACAAAACAAAACTGTAGTACTTGAGCTCTGAAATGCATAAAATGAGAAGCACAGTTCACAAAAACGTTCCAACGGTAAGAAACCGGGACATGGAACTTACATTGGGATTAGAATCTTTGCGTGCTATACGGTACTCGGTAGTGAAGTTTGAACCATCAGACAATAGTATGTCAAAAAATTGTTGAGGTGTACATGGGAAGGTGTCCTGAAAATTTATAATAAAATCTTAAATCATGTATCAAGAGGTTCTAGTTGCTAAAATGATAAGAGCTTAGGTTTCATACATACATTGTATATACCAGAAAGGACTTCTTCTTTGATAAAAGGCTGAGATTTCCCAGCCATTGGCACATTTTCTTCCCGGCTCATATCCATCTTTTTACTTCCTTTAACTGAGCTGCTATGTGCACGTAGTGCTGACTGTTCCCTCTCCTAAAAGAAAAACCAAGACGGAAAATTTGTGGGGATGGAGGGGTCATGACCGAGAAGATAAACGTAGGTATAGAATGGAAAATCTGGGGAAAACTGTCATGACCAAAAGATGCACTGTAATAACAAATTTCTTAAATTCTAAGCTTTATGAACAAATTTAAAACTGCTGAGATTAAGAACACATCTGCACATGATGTTGCTTCAACAAGCTCACAGATTAAAATATTATTACATAACATCAGAAGTATGCAGTGACAATAACAAATTGTTATACCAATGAGCAATGTTTTGTAGGCTCCAAGATTGACAGAGCATTTCTTCTGCTTGGCCAACAAGTTGATAAGATGCTTATGAGAAATGAAACATGAGCGTCATTATTCAGTAATAAAAAATATTTAGGCAGGCAATAATTAACATGTAAATTGGGACCTTCCTTACACAGTTACACAATGCCATCACATTGAAGAGACTCATAAATGCTACTTCCAACATGCTTGCGTTGATTTACAACCAATAACCATTCCTTTCATTTTTGATAAAATACAAAAACAAATGATAAATACATCCATATTAACCAGTAACCCTTCCTTTCTAAACCTAGTTTATCCAACCCTATTTGAAACCAAGTAATCGGGATGTAATCAACAAGACAAAGAGCTATACTAGAAAAGTAAAGTTTAATGAAATAGAGATTATTGATATGAAGTTGCTGAGTTGCCTCTGCCCTCAAAAGGCCCATGTCTCTGCTCCCGATGATTAAAATTATTGTCTAGGATTATATTCTTACAATTGATCAGAAAAAACTCTCAACATGAAAGCATAAAAGCCATCACCCTTTTTTCCTTGGAACAAAGATCTGTTTTGCAAGCACATAAAGTAGGGTGCTTACTGTCATTCTTATGCACTACTAGGCAATTGAATCATCCATCACAAGTCAACACATGTATTCTAGTCCTTTCCGTTTTCTATTTTCTTTCTTTATATTCTACACGCATTGTCATGCTCGGAACGTACACCGATATGCCTGAATGTTAATCACCCTAAACGGCTTCCTACCACGGTATAGCTCTTCATGAGAGAACATCAATATGGTAATCAAAATCAAACAGCTATCCAAAGTCTTCTTACCTAGAGTGTAAATAGAGATATTAACTATGCTAGCAGAAATCTTCCATCAATTAGAAGTGAGATAAGATGATAAATAGAAGAAAGACATAAATTTGATGTCTAGTATGCTAATGCATTAGAACAGGTAGCTTACGTGATACATATCCTATATGCTACCTGACTCTTCTGGTATAGTTAACTTAAGTAGGAAATATTTCCAATGTGCAGCACAGTAACACAGGTGGGAGAGGATGCAATCACTTACTAGTACACTGTCCTATTGCATCCAGATTATGGGTATGGTCTGGAGCATAAATTTGAGTGTAACATGGATACTAGGGACTGCCATAGAGGTGCTTCTAGGATATAAATTGGGAGAAAGAGAAGGAAATCAGAAGAGCTCCTCCTGCACTCATGCAGCTAATATGCCAAGAGAGAATAGGAGAGTGTTTGAACGGATAGAGAACTTGTTTGTATAGATTATTGGAAATAACAAATTTGTACAACTTTGAAGCACTTAGTGATATTGTGTTACTGTTGATGCTCTTTGTAGATACTCATGTCTTCCTTTTAGATTCTCTACATTTTGTATACACCTTGTATGTGGGATCTCCCCATCTTATTAATAAATTATAACTTCATCAACAAAAAATTAAGAGGAAAAACACAGTGAAGCAGGCAATGTGATTTGTAGGATGTTCTAAAAGCAACCTTCATTAAGAATGTATAACTGCTTAATGTCTCAAATAATTAGAAAAAAGGACTAATTAAAAGCACAGAAAATACCTTTTTCTCTGCTTCTAGCATGGCATGATAGTTCATTGCTGAGCGTTGCAAGGCTCTAATTGCATGATTCCTGTTCCAAAAAGACGCGAACATATATCGTACTCTCCCTGGAAGTTGAAAAGTTATGTGATTAGACAATTGATATTAAGAATCAAGAATGTCCATATTAAATTCACTTATCTAACATGAGTTAAAATAAAGAACTTCTCTTCTTCGCAATTTGTATCTCGTTTTCACTTGAAAGAGTATTGATAGAGGAGTTAATTGTGTATGTTTTTTAGTTTGTTGTTAGCTTGAAGAACATGTGGTGCCAGCCAACAGGTAGATATTAGAGTTCTTTTTTTTTTCATTTTTCCCTAAAAGCTTTCAGTATTAGGTGGCAGAAAAAGAAAACTCACATTGAGAGGTTCTTTTTTTTTTTTTTTAACAAAGGTAACAGTTTTGTGTAAAATTCTTCAGCATTAAAGGCTGGGATCCCAAATTTACATCATGGAGCTACATACGGTTGAGTATACTCAACAAAATTAAACTAGATCCTACTTCACCTTACAAAAAACCTAGAATATCTATAATAGCTATAGGATCATCTACATACTCAGAACTGCACCAATAGCAAAACATGATAATGCAATTCATTTTAATCCGATGTAAAGGACTACTAATGCTCTCATAACATCTCATATTTCTCTCCTTCCATAAGGTCCGCCAAATCATTGCTGGGACAATTCTCCATTGCTTTGGTCTGTATTGCCACTACCTTCATTGTTCCAGCTTTCTATAGCCTGACTTGCCCTTTGTGGCATGGTCCAACTTGTGCCCCTGAAGCTGGCAAACAAGTTCCAAAGTTGTCTAACCACCCTACAGTGAAGCAGATGGTTGATTCTCTGCCTGTTTCTCACAAACAAATCATCTAGGACACATATGTATTCCCCTCTTCATGAGATTCTCCTGAGTTAGTGCTGCCTCTTTTACTACCAACCAAGTAAAGATTGCCACCTAATATGGAATTTTGACTTTTCAGATAAGCTTCCAAGGCAAAAATCTGAGTTGAGTCCCATTTGATTCAGATTCTTGTAGGCAGAGCTAACTGTAAAGATACCTTTGTTGTGATGAATCAACCTGAGAGTGTCTCCTCCCTCTTTCAATCCTCCAAAATGGTTTAGGGTGCCATAAATTCAGCTAGTTTATCCACCTCCCAGTCTTGTATCATCCTTCTGTATGTTAAGTTCCATCCATGGATGGACCAGACTTCTTGCACAATGGCTTGTTGTTGCTCATTCAGCAGATGGATGTCTGGAAAGAGCTGCTTGAGGCTGCCATTTCCTAACCAGCTATCATCCCAAAACAAAATCTTCCTTCCAATGTTCACATTGAATCTATTTCTTTGAAAGAACCCATGCCACAAATCTCTAATTGTTTTCCATAGGCTAATTCCATAGGCAGAAGTCACTAGGGATAGCAATGGGGTGGTGCGGGGCAGGGGCAGGTTGAGCTTCACCCACAAAAATTTTAATCCACACCTCCCCGCCCCACATAGACCCGCTCCACATGAACCTGCCCCGCATACTTTTTTTAATATTTTCTTTTTCTAGTCAAGTTTGATACTAAAAATAAAATACATAAAAATAAATTCATTTTTCATTAAGTTGTATTAATTATAGGATAGTGACTTAAAATTTTACTTTTTAGAGGTCAATTGGAAAACATGTAAGAAATTAAATTATTTTTTATTGAACCATTTTTATTTACTATAGTAGCTTTAAAGAAATTATTTTAATAAATAATGTTCTATCACTCATATAACATGTAAAAAATTAAAATTAAATTTAAACCCACATAAAATCACATATACCCCAACCCGCATAGCCTTAAACCTGCCCCACCCCACATCCGCCCCACCCTGCGCCATTGCCATCCCTAGGAGTCGGTTCCTTAGTTTTCCAGTAGTCTATCTTCTCATACTTGGCCTGAATCACCCTAACCGAAAGGGCCTGCTCCTCTTCATGAAATCTCCACAACCACTTCATCATAAGGCTTTTGTTCTGTTTCTTCAAGTTTCTAATGCCTAGCCCACCTTGTTTCTTTGAAAGATTTACAGTCTTCCATTTGAGATAATGAAATCCTTTGTACTCTTTCTCTCCATTCCACAAAAAATTCCTCCTTAATGAATCAATTCTTTCCTCCACCTTAGGTGGGAGAGGAAAAATTGACATCAAATCTGTTGGCAAAGCATCTAAGACTGAGCTGATCAGAGTCAATCTTCCACCTCTAGACAAATACTGTGCTTTCCATCTGACTAATTCTGGGTTATATGGTACTTAAAATTTCATTTATTATTTTTGACAATTAAGGAACCATTTTATTATCAAGTGAGCAATGAACAAAGAAAAAAAAAATACCTATTTGGACATTATGACCCAACTGCCATTCAGCATAGCCCAGACCCCACTTAGTGGGATTTCCCTGGGTATGTTGTTTTTGTTGTTACAGTTCAGCATAGCACCTACCAAACAAAAATAATCCTACACCACGCTATTCTCTACTCTATATAGGGTAGAAGTTATGGTGATCCAGCCAAGACTGCTGCTTATAGCTCCTCTTGAATGAATGTCTTGGATTATCTGCTTCACAATAGACTCAATGGACTGCTGCTTCTTGTTGTAAAATTTCATTTTTCTTAAAATAAAAGTAGATATTATTTTGGGTCAGTCATCATTTTCTTTATAAAAGTAGATACTATATAAAGGAAACTTGGCATGAACTTTAGACTCGCATTATCGCGCTAGGAGTCTACAAGAGTTATACAAGTCATCAGAGAATCTCCTCCTAACAAATCAGTCAATCATTCTACACCTCAACCCAAAATCAGTTTGCACGGCGCTTTCCTCCTAACAAACCAAAACTCAAAAGAACTGAAAAGCTCATTCATTATCCAACTTACTGACTCATTTAAAGGAAGAAAAAGCATATAAAATAATTGAAATTCACAAAATTAAACCAACCATCAGGATTTCCTAAAGGAGGTACCCCATGACCGCCTGCACCTGTACGCAGAATTATTGTAATAGCAGGGTTAATGAATGCATGCTGGCTCCTCCTTATCTAAAAGAAAAATAACACTACCATCAATTTCCAAAATATTTCCAAGGCAACCTTCCCAAGCACCGTGACAACTTGGAAATGACAATCCTGATAACATGCACAGATAATATCATACCTCGTCAATATCTCCTAAAGGAATAACTACCTGTGAAAAGAGAAATATAAGCATGGTCAAATGAGCAGCCTAGAATACACAAGCTTCAGCATTCTTGAGATAAATTTACTATATCAAAATGGCTGGGGGGAAATACAGTCTTGACTAGTTAGATCCAGGGATGGAAAGAAAAATATTAGGATATCGAACCAAGGGTATACACTAGAGAATTAGAAAAGGGATGTCTTTAGCCAGAATCAAATTTTGTTTATCAATCAGAAAAAAATTCCAACAAATTTTGAATAACATTCTCCAAAGTTCAAAATATCCACCAGTGAGGTCGCAGTAGAAATATTTGTAACTAGCCTTCTGAATGGAAGTACTGCACCCAGGACAAACTAATTAGCATTGAGGGAAAAAGGGCAAACAAACAAACATCACAAGTAATGCTTGAAAAAATTCAAAGAGAAAATTCGTAAGGTTCCAATTTCCAATTTAGGGCATAGAACTTAAGGTGGAACTGACCTTCATTTGCTTTGAGAATACATTTGAGTGGAAGCAAATATGCCACGAGGAGACATACATACGTCCATGATACAAAAATGACCTCTCAAGTGCACAAGAATAACTATGCTCAACAACCTGCAATTAATGGTTCCTTTAGCAATCAAGCTGAATGGTCTAGTTGTCCAACTTAGTATCCTTGCAAAACTAAGAGACCTCTATAAAACCAAATCAGCACTTGCCTCATCAGCAGGGAGATCAAAAATTGTTTGCAGTGGCCCAGGTTTCTGATGAACTACAGTAGGCCCTTCTTTATCCAAAGCAATCCTTCTACGAGTATTAGCACAGCCATTCAAACCCCTAAGACACCAGAAAGAACACGGAGAGGTAAAGAACATTATCCACCAGCTCCCAGAAATATTATCTTTTGGTGAGATAGATACGACAGAACTATAACAATTTATCATCAGTTATTTTGCTGATGGATAAATAATCTTCCAGCAATCGAAAGAGTAATTTGTACTAAATAAGTCTCCTGCAACTCTCCCTTGAAAGCAAGTAATGTTCAAATTGAACATGAAAAGCATTATCTAATTATTGCAAAACAAAGAAATTAGATTACATCTCATCATCCACTTGCCAACTAGTGAAATAAAGGATCAGCAAAATCATACACGCTCTTTCTTCCCCCCTTCCCCTTTTCTCACAGAAGTGTTTCACTGTTTGGTTAATTCCCCCCCTCTTCTTAATGATAATTTGTTACTCTGTGTTATTTATTTTTTTAGTACCAACCTATATGCTATCATTATGTGTTATCACACCCAGATTTGGCTTTTCTACGTTTGTAGTAACTGGCATCAAACCCTCAAATTCCTCCATGATTGCATGTACCTGTCCCAAGTAAGTTGACACACTTATTCTTGTTTCTTTAATTTTTTCATTCGAGATATCACGTCATAAAAACGAGATGTGTCATAAGTATACAAAGCGCGAGCCTTTTCACAGACTTAATGGCAAGTATGGAATGGAAGATACAAGGGCATTATCTTGGAATCAACAGGTCGTCACTAGAGACTATATAATTGAGCGTCAAACTTCTCCTGCAGTGCTTTGGTCTTTTCATCTATCTCACTACTCACTAGCCTTTTGGGTTAAGTGATATTGAACACCTTGACCTTTGCACCACAACTCAATCGCGGAAACCCATGCTAAATAGTTTGAACTTCCCATTAATGATTCGGAAGTAATCCTAAGGCATGAAGTTCTGATTTTCATTTTTTTGGAGCTAAATACATCAAATCAAGACATCTTGTGAAATCTTAGTAGCCTAATATCTGGAAAAAATCAAAGTCGCAACCGGATCTAGAAAAAAACAGTTTCAGTTGCCAGAAAATTAAATCTAACCACAGGAAAGAGGTCGAAATCATTAAAAAAGGTCTATGGGTATACACAGATATTTAGGCTCAACTAGAGTAATACTTTCTCTCTCATGGCTAAAATAGCATATGCTCATTTTTTAATCCATGGTGGTTGTCCTCCACTGACTCTTTACCAATTGGACAATAAGAATGCTTTTCTCCATATTGACCTTTAGGGGGGACCACCTGGTTTTGTGGCTCAGAGAAAGTCTAGCCTGGTGTGTTGTATGTAACGGTCACTTTATAATCTGAAATAGTCTCCTCAAACCTTGTTTGGAAAGTACAACACAGTAATTCATGAGTTTGGCGGAACTCGTAATGAGGTTGATCACTATTAGGGGTGGCAATTGGGCGGGTTGGGTCAAATTTGGGCGGGTCATAATGGGTTAAGACAACAATCGGGTCAAAACCCAACCTAACCCAAATTTGCTTGGGTTAAAACGGGTTAGGTAATGAGTTATATAACGAGTCAAGACTCAACCCAATCCAATTTTTACTAAGTTTAATTGTTTTATTTGTTCTTTTAAACTATTTTCGTACCTAATAAAATTATTTTTTTCTTTATTATCGCTATATATAACACACTAAATTGAAATAAAGTTTTTTAAAAATATTTTGACAAGATTTCTCATGAGCCAATTCGGGTTGCATATCAACCCATTTTTAATGGGTTGAGCTAATGAATGGGTGGGTTACTTAAACGGGTTGGGTCTGATTTTGCCACCCCTAATCACTATGTGTTTTATCGACATCATGCTCCAAATCTATGTATTTATTTGGTAGTCTATGTTGACGAAATCGCTATTACTAGCAATTCAAGATGGAATCACTAATTTAAGCAACATCTCTTTCAGCATATCCGAACCAAATACCATGACAAACTGAAGTATTTTCTAGGTATTAAGGTTGCTCAATCCAGATCAAGTATTGTTATTTAGCAACACAAGTATGCCTTAGACATTCTTGAGGAGATAGGAATGATGGGATGTAAACTCATTGACACTCATATAAATCCAAATGCTAAACTCCTGCTAGGACGAGGGGAACCACTTAGTGATCCTAGAAGATATAGGTGATTGATTGGTATGTTGAAATATCTCCCGATTCCTAGACCTAACATTTCTTTCCTCTGAGTATTGTAAGTCAATTTATGGATTCTCCCCCTAAAATTCATTGGGATGCCGTTGTCCACATTATGCGATATATAAAGTCAACTCTAGGTAAGGGACTACTCTTCGAGGATTGAGGCCATGAGCAGATCGTGGGATATACAGATGTTGATCAGGTAGGATCACCTTATGATAAACATTCTACATTCGGCTATTGTCTTTTAGTATAAGGTGATTTGGTGTCTTAGAAGACCAAAGAACAGAGTGTGGTTGCTCTATCTAATGTGAGAGTAGAATATCGAGCAATGGTTGTAACAACTTGTGAGCTAGTTTGAATTAAATAATTGCTTAGAGACCTAAAATTTGGACAAATAGAACTTGTGTGTGATAACCAAGCACCCCTTCATATCGCATCAAATCCAGTATTTTATGAGAGTACTAAGCACATTGAAATTGACAGTCACTATTGAAATTGACAGTCACTTTTTCATAGAAAAGAAGCTCCTTGGAGATATTGTTACAAAATTTGTGAAGTCAAGCGATCAACTTGCATATATTTTCATTAAGTCCCTCAGTAATCCTCGTATTAAGTACATCTGTAACAAACTCGGTACATATGATGTGTATGCACCAGCTTGACGGATTATAACCTAAGTTGCTCGGACTCTTCACTTTTGGTGCCACATCCACGTCGACACGATATGGGGGTGGGTGTGGGGTCTGTGTCCGATTTGGTCAACCGATTTTGGGTACTTTGACCAAAATCGATGGGAAAGTTTGGACAGTTTTAATGATTTCAGTAATCAATACAAAAGCTAAGGTGAAATTGAACAAAACGGAATACCTTTTATATAGAAATTTCTATGTCACTTCTTTTCCTTTACTCTCCTTCTAAAATTCTCCGCAAGTTCTCCACATAATATCTCATAATTTAGGTTTTATCACTCTATTTTTAGATATTTTAATTATTTTTAAGTGAATCCCCGCACCCGTAGGCCGTATCCATACATGGATCCATGTCCCCAAATCTTAAAAATTAGATCATGAAGGATCCGACTTCTAGATCCACACCCATATTGGATACCCACACACAAGTCTGAGCAACTTAGATATAACAATGTAGATACACAATTCAATAATATTTTCTCCTACGTTTCTCACAGCTTAACCATACAAGCTCTATAGAACATAACTCAGGGAATTGAAAATATCCTCTTAGAAACATTCAAGTCATTTCAGAATTGTGACATACTGACATCTACAATTTCTTTTAGAGCCTCTTATCAAAAAATATTTATATTTTAGAGCCCAAGGGCAATGACACACAAACCATACTACCTCAGTACCTACATTGAAGCTCAGCTAAAGCAAGGAGCTTAACTTATGGTTTGAATGTGCCTAAAGCGCGCCATTAATAACACAGATTTATAGTATGCACAAACACCATGTTTTTAAGTTCACACTTATTCTAAAGTCACATGCCCTATAATAACTCCGGCTAAACTAGGGTCATACCCAAAATTCCTTCTGGCATAACTCAGCAAAACGCAAAACTTCACTGCAGGATCATTTGCAGCATTCCCAACCATTAGGAGACTTTACAATGGGAAAAGGAAAAGGGAAGAAAAGTTTCACTCAACTACTATGTAACATTACACATAAACAAACTTTGTAAGTAATCCAATCACAGAATTCCTTATAGCACATAAATCCTACATCTTTGTAAGATTCCTTATAGCATATATCTTTGTAAGATAGATTACTTACTCCTTCGGAAGGGTGATAGCTTAGCAAGGATTACAAGGTTATTCCGAGTGAAGATATTACTATACAACATAGGCCTTTGGTGATGGACTTGGAGATAAGAAGGATAGAAGGAAGAAACTTTTTATGATCGACCAAGGATTAGATGGGGTGACTTGACTCCTGCCCTTTCAGAGAAAGCAGCTCCAGAGATACTAGGGGTATTAACAGGGATCTTTGGTGGTGGAATGGAGGAGTTCAAGGCAAAGAAGGTTGCCTATATGAAGTGGTTGGAGTGTGTGGATGAGGATGCATAGTGGATGCTTAGGGATATATATAAGACGACGAAGACAGAAGCAAAGTTGGCAGTCACGGATGCTAAGACGACAACTTTTGAACGCTTGTACGTTGAGCTAGGGGACAAAGGTGGGGATCAGAGATTGTATAAGCTCGTGAAAGCGAGAGAGAAAAGCTTGCGACCTTGGATCAAGTGAAGTGCATCAAGGATGAGGAAGACAAGGTGTTGGTAGACGAGACCTCCATTAAGCAAAAGTGGCAAGCTTACTTCCACGAACTCAAAAACCAAAAAAGGGGGACATAGACATTGTGTTGGGTGAATTGGCGCACTCTAAAAGTCTTCGGGATTTTTGGGTACTGTAGGTGTTTTAGGATTGAGGGAGAAAATAATCCTTAATGTATAGGTAATGCTTTATTTTGGTCCTTAATGTACAACAAAATCTCAATATCAACTCATCTTGATATAGTAGGTACATTTGAGAGGCAGAGAATGCATGGACCAAGTTCATCAAAAAAAGAGAATGCATGAACCAAGAAAGGAAGCCTAATAAACTGAAATGAATATTATCAGGTTAAGCATTTTAGTAAATAGCATTAGTCCCATGCAAAATGGTTGACATTCAAACAGGAAGAAATGTAAGGCCAAAAGAAGACAACGCCCTACCTTGATGAATTGATATTGAGTTTTACTGTTTTAATGTGAAGACAAACCTGGAAAAGAAACGGGCATGATTTAGTTTCATAAGGATAGAACTTTACGGCATCAAGCAAAACCATGATGCATTATTCCAAAAGAAAAAGGAAAACAAGAAGATGAAATAATCAATAGATACCTGCCCTGATGTGCTGTTCAATGTATGCCAAACAGCACCTGTCTGACCTTCATTTTCAACAGGTACAGTCACTGAACCAAGAACAGCACTTTTCCAAATTATGTCCCAATCATATATTGTCACATTTATCTGCCGAACAATCACGCACAATTGAGAATTATTCTAAAGAAAATGACCAAGAACACCAAAATTCATGCAGCCACAAGTTGATGTAATAAATGACTTAGAGCACTACCTCCAAAGAGTATTACAGAAACACAATATAGCACTTGTGCTTCATTTGACAAGATCTGTTGAATAGCTTACCTCTGCTGGCAGCTCATCAACAGAAAAGTTGAACTCCTCCCCCCACATAGGATTTCTTGAGCCAGGGATCATTGAACTACAACAGGTACAAGAGTACACATTGTTAACCAGATGCAACAATACATGCTGAATATATGCTTTTGTATAAGAACTTAACCATTCCTCATCACCCCAAGTGTACGCACGCACACACACGCACACACACGCACACACATATCTCAAGCCTAGTCAACATAACTGTCTCTCCCTCTCCCCATCCCCATCCCCCACCCCCAGCTGGAGCCCTCTGCTTATGATGATGAATTTAAAGACAAATCTTAGATTGTACCCATTGTTAACAAATCAACTGACTAACAAGAGAACGTATGCTCTCAGCTGATCAGAGAAACTGTGACTGCCTTTCAACTGTTACTACAGAGTACATGAAGTAAAACACCATCTTAAAACCAAACCAACCACCAATGTAAGATATTGCCCATTCTCAAAACATAAAGTTCAAAACAACTTTATCTCATTTTAACAATATTTTCATAGTCATCATTTTATATAAAAAAAACTGGAAGATGATGAAAAACAGAAGAAGATCATCGTACCAGCAAGAAGCAAAATTAGCACTAACTTTCAAAAATAGGAACGGACTAAGATGTAATAAGGTTCTCAAGTTGATTTTCAAGTTAAAATAAATTCATTAATGCTTGTTTAAGTGAACTTTAATAGCAACTGGAAGGGACATTTAATTTACAAATATGTAATTGCACAAGAAAATCATCACACTTCCTCTTCAATGATGCAACTAGGTTTCAGTCACATCAACTAGGAGACATCTATTTATATGACTGGCCATCCAAGATAAGAGGATAACAAAAATAGATAAGAGTCACCTAAATCTTTTTTGTGTGCCACAAGTGATGATTGCATATGGATCTGATGTGCCATTCAAATTAGCAGCAATTAGATTTTTAGCAGCTAACAGTTCAACCTGGAATATAGGAGAAACACTAGTCAAGTATGAATTCCTAAAATACCTATTACATGCATTTAAAATCCCAACACATGAGTCAATTCAATGAATTACATTGGTATGTAATGGCAATAGAGTACAAAACACCACAATTAGAGATAAGAATGATAGCATATTGCATGAGCACCAAGTTCAGAAATATACCTTGATTATATATGCAGAATTAGTTGGAGGGTCTCCTTTTAACTGGCCTATCTACAAAATAAGTGCACAACTACATGTCAAACAAGTCAAAATAACTCAATGTAAATGGATAATAAGTCTATAACCACATGTTCCAAGGGAAGAATGGAAACAAAAGCCCAAAAAAAAAAAAAAAGTCAACAACCTAAACAAATGACTATCTAATCTTATCCAGTTAAAAAAACCCATCAAGGTTTATAATTCTCAAAGTCAAATCAAAGGAATTTCTTTTCTAGAAACTTCCTTAAAGTGAGAGATTCCTGTTAACCAGGCCTCATGATAAACATTCTAAAGTAAACGTAACATACATTAATGTTAAATTATCAGCCCATTACCCAGTAACCTGTATCCAAGAGATGAGTGGCATTATTACTGATAATTTTGACAATATCTTTTCCATAAGAAATTCTTCAGTTCCAAATTGAATTTCTTATTTTAACTTGGCACATATATTACACTAGGATATCACAGATTTTTCTTATGTTAAGCAAGTGAACATGTGGACACCACTGATTACTTTCTGGTCTTTGTGGATTCGAAAGGTAAGGCATTCACAACTGTTCACCACTATGGTGGAATATATTACCAAGACCTTCTCATGTTGTTTAACTTATTTACTCTCTAGGTAGTCAACATCAGCCTTCTTTAACTTAGGCTTCTCTAATTATCTTTTCGAAGGTTTTTGACTAGTACTGTTTTCCCATTAGTTCTTTTTTTTTTTAACTTAATGAATTCACATGTTAAACCTGGAGTTTTAAATTGACAATTTCTATTTTATTTTATTTTTATAAGGTCAATCTTTATTTAAAGATAATTCAATCATTTTCAACATTAAACTGAATAAATTAAGCCAACCTAGGTAATATGTTATTTGCAGATGACATTGTTTTGATCGAGGAGACTCATGGCAAAGTCAACAATGGATTGGAGGCGTGGAGACAGACTTTGGAGTCTAAAAGGTTCAGGCTGAGAAGGACCAAGAAAGAGTATTTGGAGTGTATATTTAGTGATTAGATGCTTGAGACAGTCGTAAAAGTGAGACTTGATACTCAAGTTATCCCGAAGAGTGAAGATTTAATTATTTGAGGACTAAGATCCAAGGATATGGGTTGATCCATAGTGATGTCACACTGTATTGGTACGACTAGAATGAAATGGAGGCTTGCATCTGGTGTTTTGGGTTGACATGAAAATACCACCAAAACTTAAAGGTAAGTTTTATAGAGTGGTGGTTAGACCTCCTTGTTGAATGGGACGGAGTGCTAGCCAGTCAAGAACTCCTATATTAATCAGCTGAGAAGTTTAGAACTCCAAAAAACTGTTGCCAAGTACTTTAAATCTTACTAGTTAGTTTCTTCACAATAACCAAGTGTATACTCCTTATTTCGAATTGAGGGTTTCATTTCGAGTTGGATTCTTCAAAGTAATGTCAACTCTCTTGAAATGGAACATTCACGTTATACATATACCATCAGAAAATAAATTTTACCCCACATTTTACATTTCCCAAAATCAAAAGAAATCAAAATATAGCTAAGTACAAAATGGGTCCACTAGCTTAAGCTAACATATATTTAAGTTCAAATACAATAAGCTGCACTAAAAATAGTGCTTGGCCTAAAAGACTTCTCTGAAGAAAGTTTAAAAGAACAAAAGACATCTCTTTGTGAATAAAACAAATTTCTTTTCCCAAAGAATTTATTTTTTCTGAATAATACAAACCACCCTTTTGTTTTGAGCAAGCCTGAACCAAACCAAACTTATTCCAGTTAGCCGACAATTACTTTAAAAAAAAATTTATAGTATTTTAGTTTTTCTTTGAATTTACGTGTTCTCTTCTCTGTTATCATGCTTCAAATCCTAGCCATGGCTCCTTTCATGCACATTATTCGAGACACTACTGAAAACCTTATATGGTGAAACTGAAATTAATAATATGTGGAGAGTCTGATCCAGAAACATCTAATCAGACATGTAGTGCAAACACATTCCAATAAAAGACTTCTCTAAAATTTATTTTAAAATCTTCCCTAAAACACTGTCCCAAGTGCAACCACCATCCGAATTTTCATCTTAAAAAAGTTTGGAGTCCCTAAGTGACACACTGATCAGATAAAAATAAAAACAACCTTGCAACAACACCCAAACATTTGAAGCAAACAGAATAACCTTACACATCCAATCAATCAACTATGCCTCATTCCCAAATTATTTCACAATGAAATTAATTTGATTAACCAACTTATTACATGCAGAAAAAACAAAGGGACTCATCTGAAGATTGTCAACTCATCCATAAAAATTTCTACCTTTATATATTCATTTTTCCTTCATGGAAGAATAACACTGAATTAACTATATTATTACTGTATAGATGTGCATCCCATCCTCATCAGTTCATTGACACCGTTGCCTTTAATTGAGTTTACTATTTTGCCAACATCCAGCTGCTAATAGGGAAGGCAATGCTATCATTATTTTTGTTTCAGCAAAAAAAAAAAGAATAGGTTATTTGTGGTAGGCTACAACATAAACCTAATAGATCAAAAGTTATATATTTTGTCACACTTCATTTATCATTATATTCCATGTCCACATAATGCCACAGCATATTGTTAGGTTTCTGAAATATTTAGGCGTATGGCTCTGGTTATATACTACAACTATAACTCTACTACTACTACTATGCCTCAATCATAAACCAGTTAAAACAAAATTTCTCATAAGACACGTCATTTCACACATTTTAGCATTTAGTAGGAGTCTGAGTGACCATTCCCTTATAAGCAGCAATGTTTTTCTGAAACTTCCCTTCCAAGGCAGCAATTTCAACTAGAATATAAACAAATATAACATTTAAAGAAGCAATGGCTCTTTATTAATGCAACTGTATTTCCTGATTCTTGGCATATTTTTCATTACCAAGATCAGTAAGCAATGGCTCTTTATTAAGAAAGAAAAGAAACAAACAAACAAAAACCAAAGTGAATTTGCCCTTCTTCTCTTATAATATACTATCACTACTACTAGTACTATGCCTCAATCATAAGCCATTTAAACCAGACTTATCATAAAACACGTCATATTTCACACATCTTGGCATTTAGTAGGAGACTGAGTGATCACCAACCACAATTCACTAGCCTAACCCCTACGAGGCAGCAATTTTGACTAGAATATAACAGATATTATACTTAAAGAAGTTAGTCGAGCAGTATTGCAATTGTATTTCCTGATTCTTGGCATCTTTTCATAACCACAATACTCAAGTAAGCAATGGCTCTAAAGTAGGAAACAAACAAACAAACAAAAACTGAAGTGAATTCGGCCTTATCCTACCTAATATAATACATATGGAGGCAAAGCTCTGCATTTTCAAAAGAGCAACTTAATTAGAAATACTTTACTTCACTTCTAAAACCAGCAACTTCAAAAGGAAAACCTTCCCGATTCAGTAATCAGTATTACTAGGATATCAATGCAGCATGATTCTTCACCTTTTTTATATCATTGCTATCACGCAATAACAAAGTCACTTTCTATCACTTTAAAAGAGTTTCATGTAACTAACTGATACGGAACCATTACAGTAATCCCATAAAAGAAATCACATTCGATTAAATAACTTGTAAAATGCACCATAAAAAAAAACAAAGCAAAATGCTTCTAAATTAGCCCCAAAATCCCATCATCAATGCCCAATTTTTTTGAATAACCTATAAATTCCCAAGGGCCAGTCGCAAACAGTTCAATACTCCATTCCACTTAAATAGTAGATTTTTGTCTGCTAAGGATTCGAACACGTAACATCCCTCTCTAAGCCACACCATCACTACTACCCGTGAATAGATCAAATCCAATAACAACAGGCGGTTACAAAAATTCTCTTCATACACATTTCTTCAACAATTTCAAAAGCAAGACCAGAAATTCATAATACCCAAAAAAAACAGAAATTCACAGTACCTTGTCTTTGTCATCGACCACACCAGAATCATCATCGACGGCAACACGACCACCAGCGTTAGCATCGCCGCCGACTGCAAAGAACCAGTAAGAAATGATGACGAATGCCGTGGCGGTAACAGTGACTTTCACCTCCCACCACGACGGCACCAGTACTTCCAACGCCGTCTCCACAATCATCTGTAAGAAAAATACCAAAAAACTGTGCAAATATATAGTTGAAAATGCTGGATCAAACCAAAATATTCAAAATTTTTAAGCACACAAACATTCGTGTAGTATATATATTTATGTATATATACACACAGTAAGAGTGTTAGTGCGTGAAAGAGAAGGGTCAATGCCAATTGTCAAAGGGGATGATGATGAAGAAAATGAAGAATTCTAAATTGGCCATTGTTGAAAGTTTAATAGTTGCGTGGAAAGATATTAAATAGTTGGTGGTGCAATGACAGTTTTACCCTTTTCTGTAATGTTTGATTGGGTTTTTCGAATTAGGTGTGTTCGGTTCGATTTTATATATTATTGGTTTAGTATATCGATTTTTGATTTTAAATATGCTAAATCATTAATTAAATCAATAAGATATTCTTTATCGGTTTTGATTCTTAACTCGATTATCAGTTTAACAGTAAGAAAATATTTATAAAATGAATATATGACTTCTCCAATAATTTAACGCGATAAAATAATAATGTAACTTTACAACTGCTTATAAAATAAAAACAGTAATAACTAACATAAAAAGAATTATATAAGTGTAACACAAAGAGAAATTAAAAGGAATATAGCTTTTACTTTAGATTTTGACGTTTTGTATAATAAGAAGTTGTAAACTCAAAGTTACTATGAAGTGTGAATCGAAGGTTAAAATGATAAAGACGGTAAGTAGTAAGGTATTGAGACTAATATTTAATATTTATGTACGCGTAAAATAGTAAATTACTATAGTCTTAATGAGTTATCGGTTAGCTCAATATTAAAAAGTCAAAACTCATAACCTGATAATTTTTTTTTGTAAAACTATTAATTCAATAGCAATAGATCAGTAATACTTTTTCGATTCAATTTAATTTTTACACACCCCTATTCTGAATTTGAATAACAGATGAGGATTAGGGGTATTTTGGAGATTAGAGGATTTATAGAAAAGTTGGAACTCAAAGTAGAAAAGTTTTATCCTTTTTCTTTTTTCCTAAAAATGCCGTCCACGTGAGTTTTGGTGGAATTTATATCTTTTGGCTCTTGTGGAAATTAAAAAAAAAAAAAAGTAGTCTACATTTTTTAGCAAGTCAAGTTAGACTATTGAATAAAGACATTTTTATTTTGTAATTACACGACCTTCTAGTTTGTGATAAAGTTTATTTCAACCAAAAGAAAAATGGCTTAATGGGGCTTGGTATAATTGTTACATAATTAGATTTGGTGTAATTAGATTGTCTGACATATTTAGTTGGTCATATAATTATTTGGTCATCAGATAATTAGGTATAATTGGTAGGAGATAATTATACTCTTCAATTTTTAAGAAGTGGTTATGAATTGCTGATAATTACATGGAGTAAATTACAAGTTGATTACTTTTTATTTATTTTTTTAATTTCTTTTAATTTCTATTATTTTAAATTTCTTTTTTTTATTATTCAAAAAATATATTATTATTTATATTTCATTTTCTTCTTATTCTCAACCTTTACTTTCATGTGATTTTTCATATTATCAATTTTATTTATTTATTCTATGTTTATTTTTTCATTAGCATAGCTTTTTTAGTATTCTAATTTTTAAATTGAAGGAAAATTCATTATTAAATAAGGTTATAGATTTACGTTTTTCATTTCTTTTAAATCACATTTATGTATGTTATGTTGAAATTTGACATAAGAGTGTATTACGTTAAATTTCTTTTCGAATTTAGAACTTATGTTGCATTTTCAATTTCATTTTTTTTAGTAGTATTGACTTGATATTTTAAATTGCAAGTCATTTATTTTTTTAGTTAGACTTGATAGATTATCTTTTTGTCAAATATTTTCATAATTTATGACATTATACTTATAATATTAATTTTTTTTTGCAAACATGTATTTTATAATGTTCATAGAAATCTTTTACTTTTAGTTTTTATTATTAATCTAATTAATTTATATATAATTAAAAAAACATAAATAAATTATTTTATAATATTAGTTAAGAACATATGTTTGTTGATTAATATATTTTCAAAAGATAATTATATCTTAAATATTTAATTCAATATCATTTATAAAGTCTCTTATTTTTCTAATAATTTCTTTTATTATTTTAGATAATTAACTTATTCTTAAAATTCAATATAACCTTGTGATTGCAATTGTGCAACCAAACGATACATTTATAATTACAATGTAATTATAATGTGACAAACAAATAGGTCAACGTAATTACTAAGTTGAGTAATTACTAAACTGATACTACCCTAGTAATTATACAAATTCCAATTATCTGATAGCTTTTTAAACAAACCCGTAGTAGTGTTTTTGAATGTTTTAAAATTTGTTTCACTATATTTGTTTGTATTTTTATATGTAAGTTTATTATTTTGTAGGATTTTTAAATTTGTTTCACTATCGGTGGAGCTTACCTTATTTGCTGAGCATTTGACTTTCTCGTCCAAGTTTATAATTTTCATAGTTCTTGAATAAAGTCTCCAACATTACTCCAACTTTCAACATTCATAGTAGGTTAATGTTTTCTTTTAATCTTTATTCTTGTTATTTCTTTATAGTATTGTAACGCCCCCAAAATTTTTGGTCTATTTAGGTCCATGACCCTCTTAGGAGGGTAGCCAACGCCATGGGGCTGCAAGTGTGTAGTCACACCGGACCTAGCGATCTGTGGTGGCTTGTACGGTCCGTTTAGGGGTCCGTACAAGTCACCCATCAGCTTTAAGTTTTGGTTCAACTTCACACAATCATATCTCTCAGCACATAATGAATTAGGTAGTCCATTACCTATCAAATTAAAGGTATTTGAGTCCTCTTTCCAACGTCACCAAGTTTTCCTCATTCGAGTTTGAAGTAAAAAGTTATGCCTATTTTAGTGAATCCCTATCAAACGATTGAGTTTCACGGACGGCTACACTGTCAGTGAAGTTTTTCATGGACCGTGGAGCCTTAAACGATCTGTGAAACCTCCCATTTAAGGCACCTCATCATTTTTTTAAGTTGTGGTTATTTTGGTCTTTCCCATATGCATTTGGCACTCAAACTACATCGTTTTAACCCCTATTCTAAGCTTAAACCATGACGTTTTACACCTAATTAAGAGCTTAAAAGTATTAATCAGTTCTTTTACGTTCATTAACGCTTCAAGTCATTAGAGCAAGGCTCCAAGAGGAGAAAAGCTAGGGTTCAAGCATTCTTTGAGTTTCGTCGATTTCGCCAAAGAACTTCGTTCTTCCAGGTATGTAAGGCTATCATAGTATTGGACTAGTTCGTCCCCACACCCTGCATCTACTTTCAAATCAATAAAAGAGTAAGCTAGGGTTCTATCCTTAGATTTGAGTATTCTTGAGATGATTTGATGTTGAGTTTTGAGTTATTGAGTTACTCATTATTGAATTCTATTTCCTGATTATTGAGTTGTTATATCTTGCATTTAGATTCTTGAGTTGATTGTTCATGTCTATTTTTTAACATGAACCTTATTTCTGAGTATTCATTGAGTTTTTATTGAGAATCTTTTAAACAAAATATAATTGTTCAAATTGAGTTTTGAGAAAGTAAAGAAGAGTTTAAGAAAAAGCCTAACCAAGATAACAAAGGTATAAGAGAACTAAGTATTTCCCAAATGTTTCATTTTTAAATGAACAAAGAGAATCTTACTTTTTTTTAAGAGAAGTTATAAAAGTTTTCAGAAAGATTGAGTACTGAGCAGTTACCTATTAAAGAGGCCCATTGTGAGTAATTATCTCAACCCATAATGAATTTTTTACATTGAGCAAAGAGAAACCTTATTTTCTAAATGAGCAATGAGTTTCAGAGATATTTCAGAGCAATTACCTCTTTTAAGAGGTTAGTTTGAGAAATTATCTCAAATTAGAGAAACAATATGTTTTTATACATTTGAGCAAAGAGTATATATTATTGGGAGTAATATTGAGCACCAATATAGGGGAGAGTTCAGACAACTCACTGCCCCCATAAACCATGTCTTGCCAACATGGGTACATGATCATACTTTTTAGATGAATCCTTAGTGACTTCAGGCAGATCCACTTAGTTGAGAGGTTCTATATCCCAGCACGATATAGGATAGTTCTGGTAGCGTGGACAAGACGTTCTATCATCACGTAGCTCATACTGATGGTTGTCGGTTAGTGAATATCTCAATATAGTTAAAGTGTATTTTAAATATATCACTTATTATGTTAAAGTTCAAAGATGAGAAAGTATTTTGTAAACTTAAAATGATTTCATTCCTTTAATTCTTTACATTCAGTTGAGTTTATGTATATCTATTGGAGTTTTTTCATTCAGTTATTTCGTCGTGGCTATATTACATACTCGTACATTCAATGTACTGATATCATTCGACCTGCATCTCTTATGATGTAGTTCAGGATCATCAATAGACGTTTCGTTGAGATCACTTTGCGCTTCAAACAGCTGGTGAGCCTCCTTATTTTCCAGAGGATTTCACATTTATTTTCTTGTTACTGTTGAGTTGTCCTGACATCTATCCTAATATTAGAGTTGAGGAGTCTCTCAGTATTTTCCTTTTATTTTGAGATGTTTTGCAAATTGTTTTAGTTATAACATTGAGTACTTTCAGACATTCTTATTTAGTTTTTCTTTGAGATCGATTTATGTTCTAAGTCTTTTATTGCTTGAGCAATTGTATTTCGCTAAGGTCAGCCATACCAAGGGTTCACTTAGGAATCAAAAATATTTCTCGAGTGTTGATCACGTCTAGGGTGTAGGCTCGGGGCTTGACAAGTATGAATAGCTAAAACCTTTACTAAGGTTATGAAATTCATTGTATTGTGTAGTTCATATATAAAGTTTTTGTGTAATTGCCTATTATTAGAGTTGTTAGATATCAAAATTCTTTTCTAAATTAATTAAAAAGATTAGTGTTTGCAAACATCATCCGATGTCCTAATATCTTAATCTACATACTCAAAAGAGCGGGTTAGGATTCGGTAAAAGAAGATTTGTATAAACTCGAGGTGTTAACCCTTATTTAATAGATTTAATTGTGTATAATTGAATCTTCTTGGCATAATCGATCGTTCTTATTGTCAATAACTCATATAGTTGTGGAAGCATTATATGTAGATATTCTGTTCATGAACTCGGAAGAGACTGTATGGTAGTATAGGAGACTGTTGTGCATATTCGTAAGCTTAAGTGCATGTAGTTGTATGATTACCGAGTAGCGAAAGGAATCCATTATGGGAACACAATCTTAGTATTTTAATCACATAAGTTTACATGCATATTTACTTTTCGTCTTATTAGTTTAATTTACTACGATCAATCTCTACAACTTACGAATTAGAAATCTATTATAAGTTGAGAAGTCATACCAATACGTCACCATGAAGGACTTGTACCATATTTTTTATGGATTCGACCCCAACCTAGTCAAGTTACTATCATTGCATACGATCATATTATATCAAAAGTGAGGTGTACCTTGAGCATGGATGGCCCTAACATATAGATAGTTTGGAAATTGGGTCTGTAATCTAGGTTAATACTATTGCATGCACTGTAGCAATAGTACAACACCAAGTTAAGAGTGAAGCATGGAGGATCTATCCCTCCATCCATAGGATCCTTCAAGTCCAGAGTCAGCTTTTTCCAATGATACATTACTTTCTTCAAGGATATAAGTCATATTTAGTTTAAGTAAAATAAAGAGTAAGTTTTTTCACTGACATGGTAATAGTCGTATACTTGAGGCATGAAATTTGTTTTGAATAAAAAAATTGAACCCTTCAAAAAATTGCATAAACTTCTATTGCATATTGGAGTAACTTAATTCAACTCTGAATACATGGAAAGATACTTAATAAATGTGTTACTAATAAATAAATATGAATAAAAATAAATGAATCAAATAATAATTTAAAAATAAAAATCCGTCTTATGAACATGGGAGACCTAATTGGAAATGAACGGTAATTTCTTCATCGGCCATTTTTAACATACAATGTATATGAACTTAAACTAAATTTACCGTCTTTTAAAGTGGGAAAGCCTTGAAAATCGACGGAGAAATTTTTTCATTGGTCAATTTTACTTGTAACAATTTAAGTTGAAGGAAAAAAACCCATAAAATAACAAGCTAACAGTAGCAAATTGCCAACATATAACAAGAACCAAAATTATCATCAACAATAATAAAGTAGCCTACATGTAACAAGAATCAATTTAATATCAACAAAATAACAGTGCCACAATTCAGGAATACAAGTTTAGAGCAACCAAGTTCCAGAAGAAACCAAAATAATATAAATTCATAGGAGCAAATTTTCAAGTAAACATAAACACACTATCAATTAAAATATATACTATTAACAATGATCCAAAATAATAATAAATGATAGGTAACAACTCAACAAATAATGAGGAAATAAAATAAAAAATAATGTCCAGCTTATTTGATAGTCAAAACAGAGCCAAAAATAAATAAAGTTAAATTATGATAAAGGCTAGGGGTTGTTTGTGGTGGTGGACTGGTTAAGCTCCGGTAAGCTCACCGGAAAAGACAATGAATAGTGAGATCATTTTTTGGGAATTAGAAAATCAGAAAATTATTCAATCCTAATTTTAAATATTTTATCCATCAACATCTAACTTTATCACCAAGTAATGATTTAAATAGGAAATCTAAAAACCATCTTTGTAAAATATCATGGCCTTAAAATCGTGGGTCAAAACTACTGATTAATAAAATATATATGTATGCAATTTTTATCCTATTTAAATATATTTTTAGACTGTGCTAAATAACACCAAAATGAATATTAATAAAAGTAATAAATAAAATGAATATTAACAAATGTAACGAATAAAATGAATGACATGTAAAAAATATAATTTAACAAAAAATAATGAGTTAATCAAACTGAACGAATACTTGAACATATTCAACTGACTGTGACAAAAATGATGTAATCAAAATTGACTTGATAAAAATCCTAACATTTGGAGAAAAATAAATAAAGATAATTATCGATAAACAACAAAAAGTTGTTTTATTTCTTTATCACCAAACTACTCACAAAAAGTCAAAAACAACTCCAATTTCTAGTCATAACCAGACATTACTAATTTTCAAATATCATTTTTCACTTTAAAAACAAAAACTGTTTTTTTTTTTTTCCAATTTTGACAAGGAAACATAGTCAAAAGCTTCCATCAACGCGAGGAAGAAATAATATGCTAGCAATGAAAGATAACCCAAGGAGACGAATATATGTCCCCGTTTGAAAAATTAAATATCAAGTGGACCATCAATTTTTTTTGTAACCCTAAGATAACCCGCACCGCTACAATTTCTGCCACAGCCTCTGCCTTTTTGGGTGAGCATTGGGTAAACCCCACACTGTGTAATAGCCTACAAACCACACAGGGAATGTAAACCGCACTAGGCAAGCCCTATGTGATAGGCTCGATTCAGAAGGCATTGAGGAGGATCAATTAAACTCTATATAGTACCATCAATTGAGCCAACTGAGCCATCTCGAAGGATAGGACCATCAATTAAACTCTATATAGTAGCTTTTCTCCATATTTATTTGCATTGAATGAAAATTTGGATTGATTAACGGCCAAGGCGTTTATTAGAAAAGACACTTTCAAGTGCAGAAGAGGACCAAAAAACGTAACCTGAAAAAACAACAACAATAGTAAATCTTACATGCACTCAGTTATTACATTATACCAACATTGTATGCCAAATATATGATTTGGTGTAAATATGAATATCGTTGACAACATTAAAGAGGAGATGAAATAACTCGCAAAGGATGAGATGAAACTAAATGTTTCCTCCATGTCTAAGTCTTTTGGCTCAATGTCTCCTTCAAGTTTCCAATTGAAGGAATTCAAGAGTGAACCCAACATTATTTGGACCAATGGCAAACCAGGACATATTCTTCGACCAGCACCAAAAGGAATCAATTCAAAATCTTGCCCTCGCACATCCACTTCTAAACTTTGGAATCTGTCGAGTTTAAATACCAAAGGGTCCTTCCAAAAAGTAGGATCTCGACCAATCGCCCACACATTAACTAGAATGAATGACCCCTTTGGGATGATGTAGTTGCAAAGTTTAACATCTTGCTCGACTTTTTGGGGTATTAAAAATGGAGTTGGTGGGTGCATTCTTTAAGGTTTCTTTGACAATGAATTGCAAGTAAGGGAGTTTAGGAATAATTGATTCTTCTACTTGTTTTCCTTTTCCAACGACTTCTGCAAGCTCAAGTTAAACTTTCTTCATAATCTCTGGTTGTCTAAGTATTTCTGCCATTGCCCATTCTAATATTGTTATCGGTGAATCAGTACCACCAACAAATAAGTCCAGTAATATTTAATAATTCTCTTAAATAAATTAGGGGTATAAGCAGATTGACATGAGTTTGAATGAGTTAAAATGGATTAAGATGATAAATATATGAGTCAATAATCTGTCTAAATATTATTTGGATAGAAATATATTGGGTTAAAATGAACTATATAAATGGAATGATTCATAAATGCTTGTGAATGCTTAAAATATAATATGCCATAATCTACAATTATTAACTAAATATCACATAATCTACAATTATGTTAACCAAATTACATTAATCTACAGTTATTAACTAAATTACATAATCTACAATTCACTCTCCTTTTTGTGAATTGTGATACTCAAATTCAAATTCATTTCTCTTTGGTTTATTTGAATTTTCAATTATGCAAAATGTGTGGTTTTGATCCTTGAAGTTAAATATTTAAAGGAATCATTATTTAGAATATTTGAAATTTAAAAAGGGATAAGGCACAAATGTTTATATCTGAGGATATTCTTGTGCCAAACGATTAACATCACGAGTATTTGGAGGCCGAAATGAGGATGACAAATAGTTTTGTACCAACTCAAATAATTGAGGGACATTTTAAACCCTTATGCCTAATAAATTTAGGCATTATCTAAATTTGATTAGTGTGTGCAGTACTAAGTAAATATCTTGCCAGGGTTGAGGACAAGACAGAGAGATGAAGATAATTCTAAGTCAAGGAAAATAATTGTTGTTTATTTATTGAATTTTGTGAATTTTAGTAGGTTTGGGAAACCCATTGTTTTCTTATAGGTTTAAGAAATTCTTTACTCTTATAGGTTTGAGAAAGCCATTTTCATGTAGGTTAAGGGATAATTGGGACTTGTAAATAAGGGCTGTAATTAAGTAGAAATTCTTTGTACTATTCTTCTCGTCTATAAAGCACAACTCTATATATCTACTTTTGTCCTAAGGACATTGACTTGACTGAATCACGCTAAATTTTTATGTTATTTACTTCTTCTTTCTTACTTCATGGACAATTTAAATCAAAGGCTGGGAGGCCGATAAGGGGGAGTGAAGGAAATGTTGAAATTTTTCATCTCTAAAATTTAAAGGATAAAAGAGAAGAGCACGAACCATGAGCATTGATTTTATATGATTTTTATTGATCTCTTTGGGATTTTCTGCACTGAAGTTGAGTAATACTTCCAAAACATCATTCTTTTCGCCATGACTCCTTTGTTTTTCCTCTAATCCTTCATTGATAAAATCATCTAAGAATTTAAACAACTTACCAAAATGGTTGTTTACGCGATACCTTATTCTTTGAAGATCAATCTTTTCAAGTATAGGGAAATAATCCGCTAGGTTAATCTTCCCAGCCTCTTCCATGACGTCCCATATCATGTCCTTCAACTCAACCTTTAAAATTTTAAAAGGGTCAAAAACAGGACATTTGGTATACCGTTTAGTACGCAAAAAATCATAATTAGCTAGGTATCACATGGGTTGTGGTGATGAAGTGGTGGGATTGGTTCACACTCAACCAGAGTTTTAAGTTTGAAGCCCCGAGGGATTGCTTCACCCTTAACCAGAGGTTTCATGTTCAAGCCCTGGATATGGAGAAATTAAATCTTGTTGGGAATGTCACCCCTGAATGAGTCATGCATTGCGCGATCCGAATTTAGTCGGTGCTCCAACGTAGGCTGTAGACACTGGGTGGGAAACAAAAAAAAAACAATCATGTTATTAAGTTTTACCTTTGAATCCGAAAAAGGGTCAGCCAAGTCCTTGGAGAAAAGGGTGCTACACATCAAATTGAAATTAGTCTTTAAAACAGCTTGACATATATCCAAAGCTTTACCTTGTTGACTACATTTTGCACAATAAGCAATCAACTCTTTCACCTTTTGAGACCTTAGATGTTCATTTGCATCAAGCTTATTGGAAGAGAAGATATTCGTGTTCAAGATTTTCCTAAGCATTCGCCATTGAGGACAAACAGGAAGACATGCCACAGAAAATTTGCAATAGTTATGTGCTTGAAGGGCATTAGTGACAAATCTGTTGGAAAAGTCCAAGTCTTGCTTTTGAAGGACTTGTTTTGCCATGGCTGGTGAAGAAATGACTACTATTGTTTTTTGTCCTATTTTCAAACTCATAATTGGACCATATATTTGTGCAAGATTGACTAGTGATCTATGAGGTTTTGTACCTAACAAATGAAAATTTCCAATAATTGGCCATGGTGATGGCCCTGGTGGAAGTTTTTTGTTGCCTCTAGTACTGCATATTTTTCCTATAATAATATAAAGAAAACTCGAGGCCAAAGTTGATCCAAGCACAAGTGTATAGTTATCCACTTTTGTAAGAAATTTGCAGCTCTATCAATGGGGAATGCATATTTATATAGAGATAAAGGATATAAATTAACAGCTTGAAGTTGCATCGAATTTTAAAAAAAATATTTTAACTATGATGACGTTCTATTACCTTTCTAAATAATTTTGAACTTATATTATTATATCATTCTTCGATGTTCCAAATTTTAAAAAACAAGTGTTATCCCGCACCAATCATTATGTGACACGTGTTAATTTAATTTAAAGTGTAATTATTTTTTTCATTTTAAATTTTTCTTTATCCTTTTTTCTCTCTTACTTTTTGACTTTTTTTTTTAATTTAATTTTAAATTTCACCTCACCTCCCAACCCATCCCCACATTCAAGCTGACCCCACCCCCATTTTCTTTCTTTTTTTACTTCATCGGTATATCGCTCGTCGCAATAAACGTTTGAATCATGGTTTCCTTGAATACTTCAAAATAATAACTTTTTAAAATTTGGAACCAATTTAAAATAAACTTTTTTTCTTTATTCTTAATAATGAATTTTTATTATAGCCACACAAATATTATATAATGTTTGAAATCTCAAATTTCAAGAGTCTTATAATCCCACCAGTGTTTATTATATGACATATTTTAATTAATTAAGCTCACAAAGTTTTAAAAGCCTTTCATTTACTTTTAAACAACTTTTTGCCTAACTATATTGTTAAGACATAAATTTAAGGAGATGGTGTATAAAAGGGCGTACATGTGAAGGTAATGTACAAGTTAGTTAAAGTGTCAAGTCAACTTGAACTGACGAATCAAATCAAATCAAATTAAATCAACATACTGTGTATTTTTTTTTTGGAATTGAGACACCCCACTCTCTCATGTGATCTTGTGTATTTTTGTATATCACGTGTGTGTAGACTTGCATCTTACGTCTACTTTGTATCATATGTAACTTACCTTTAGAATTTGCGTAGAGAGAAGCCATTTTTTCCTTCTAAAATTGAATGAGTGAGTAGATAATTGAGCTTAACTATGTGCACATGTTGTAAGACTTTTTTTTATAGGTGAGAAAATGACCGATATAGTAACTTTTAAGTGCTTTTAAAGTAGTATTTTTTATTTATTTAAAAATTAAAATAATAAAAATAAGTCAAAAGTCATATACTAATATTTATAACTTTTGGCTTAGGGATTCTTATGTAATTATACTGACAACAAAAATCGTTGTACGTATGTGTAATGTATTGATATTGCATAAATAATGTATCATCGTGTATATATGATATATAATTATATATCAAAAATAAATATAATATATTACAACAGTTCAATGTAAAATCAACATAGATCATCTGAAATTCCAACATAAACGAACACAAAGACGGATTTAGGCTTTTATTGAATAGGGTTTTCTGAAAACTCAATAACTTTTACACGAATTGTATAATTGTATTGAAAATTCAGTAAAAATATAAGAAATATCACTTGAAAACTCATTAATAAAGTATGATTTTGGTGCAATGGTTGATGTCTCTGATTCTTAATTAACTAGATAAGGGAACTCATGCCAACACGGGCCAATACATGTTACTCCTTCGATTTTAATTTATGTGACACAGTTGGAATTTGAAGAATTATCTAAATTTTTTTATATGGTTTTAAAAGATTTTAAGTTGTTAATTATAGTTATTTATAATATTTTTTGCATAATTTTCAAATAATTACTTCTTATGTCCCAATATCGTGGCACAAATAGAATTTGAAGAGTTAACCAATTTTTTATGTATCTTGCAAATATTTCGAATTGTTAATTATTGTGATTTATCATATTTTTACGTTATTTTCAAATAATATATGTTACTTTTTATGTCCTAATTTATGTAGCATCTATATAGTTTTGAGAGACAATTCAATTCTTTATGTGTTTTAAATATTTTATTTGGTGTGTGGTCCTACATAGTGTATTTTGATATATTTTTTAACTCTTTGATTATAAATTTTCACATAATTTTAAGATCACAAAATTAAAAAAGTATTTTGATATATTTTAATTTTTAACTTAAGTCATAAAGTTAAAAATATTATTTATTTTTTAAAATTTAATGAAGTTAAAATTAGACAAATTAGGACTTGGAGATTGCTATTTAGGGTCCGTTTGGCCGTGCAATATGGAATCATAATATGAAATCATGATATGGTATCATGATATGGAATCATAAAATGAAATTGAAGTTTTGTTTGGACATGCGACATGAAATTTTTGTGTTGTATATTTTCTCATAAACATAAGAATCTCATAAGTTGTAAAACTATTAAAATAGCCCCAATTGTTTATTCAATCTTATCAAATAAGCAAAAAATTATAAAATCGCATAATAAATTATTACAAAACTATTTGTTCTCCACTGAAGTAATTGTTTCATCTAACTTTAATTTAATAAAAAAAAATTGAACATAAATTGTAGTGTACTAGTCTTTAATATAATCCTCCCACATAGTACGAACAATTTCCTCACGTTGAACTTGCATTTCTCTATCATGTGACCGAGAAGACGAACCAACATTGTTACTTTAAGCCATTTGTCGGTCAATATCATCCGCAACTGTATCTTCATGCTCATAGATCATAAATATTTCATCAGTACTTTGGTATTCTCGCAAATAATTATGCAACACTGCACAAGCTATGACAATTTTCACTTGTGTATCAATATCATAATGGTTCATGCCTAATTTCAGTATTCTAAATCTATTTTTCCAAGCTCCAAAAGTTTGTTCAATCACATTGCGCAGAGATGAATGCCTATAATTAAATAATTCTTTGGCATTTTGAGGCTCTCTTTCACTTCTCGTCTGACTTGTTCAATATGTTCAACTGCTGCAACGTAGAAAATAACATCCTCAATGTCGCTATGAGACTCACTAGCACTTGATATGCTCATATCTTTCAACTACTCTTACAAATAACCTATAAAGTAGAAAAAAAAAAACATACATTAGTGAGTAAATACTAACTTAGAAGTTAAATACACTAAGACAAAAATTAACAAACATCACTGACTTCTAACTATTTACAAGAAAAATCAATAGTTAAATATTATAGAATAATGAAATTTTAAAAGTTACCATTTTTTAACTACCGAATCTAACCATTGGCTCCCACAAGTTTGAGTCAAAAGTGACTATATGTTGGTGAGAATAATAAATTTTATGTCGGTGAGAATAATAAATTTTAAAAAGTAATGATGTGTTTATAAATTTTATTTATATATGAAATAAATGGTTAGTTGATATAAATGTAGGGTTGTTTTAACAAAATATAAACTTGTGGATAAATTTTTATATTAAAATATCTCAAATTATGATATGAAATTCCCATATAATTCCATATCATGGTTTTTGGAGATACGATATCACATCTCATGATATGAAATCATGAGATTGAATCAGTGTAAAATCGCATGTTCAAACGCTCATTCCATTTCACAATATTGTGATATGATATCACTGGCCAAACGCCTACTTAAAGTTTTAAATGGAAAAGACAACCAAGGTATATCAATTATGTGTGGGGACCCATGGTACAAAAAAGCTACATGCTTATGCCGGACAAATAGGTAATTAAGCCCAAACAAACTGGTACGTTTCTAAAGCATTTTGGTACTATATTCATTAAGCATTATAATTATTGAATACCAAAAATAGCCCTTATAAAGAAGCAGACATGTTAACCAAGTGCTGCCTGCTTCTAGGCTCTTATAATAAATAGTAAGGTAAGGAGTACTTAGAATTGGTATTAGCTAGCGTACCATGTGAAGGTAGCAAGTTTCGAAAATATATTAATTTATGATTATTTTAATTTCATAAAATATTAAATAGTTTAAATATTTGTCCTTTATTCATATTTATAATTGAATAATCCAACTTACATGTTGAATGTTTTATTTTTTGTTCTTTATTTTTTAAAAAAAGATATTCATCTTTATTTTTAAAATTATTTAAGAGTAAATTTCACTGTTTACTAATTGAGAAGAGATTCACCACTGTTAGCAGTATTTTTTTTTAAAAAAATACTTCATCTATTTCATATTAAGTGAATTTTTGAGATTTTTTTCATTGTTCAAAATAATTGAATTGTTCAAAATTTAAGATTGATGTTTGAATTTTTTTTTCCATATTCACCCTTTTCTTTAATGAACACTACAAAAAAAATCAGAGATATTTCGACGGTTTCAAAGAACCGCCAAATAATACAACGTTTTATAATACGTCATATTAAATATTTTACTAGTGACAGTTCAGACTTAAATTACGACGATTTTGAACCTCCACTGATGTTTTCATTTTTTTAAAAAAATTTACCCAACAAATTTATTATTTCCTTAAATTTACTCATTTATTTGTTAAAGTGGTATAATTTGCCCAGCCGTATTTATTACTATCTTTGCATTAAATTTTCTCATCTACTTAGTATTTTATTAATATTACTCCCCTTTCCTTAGTAATTATAAACTATTAGAATATATTTATTACTCAAATATAAAGACAAACAGTTAGCCGACTGTGGGATTAGCACAAATTTTGGAGTTAATTGTGTAACACCTCAAAAATTTCTAAACTAAGATTTGAAACATTTTGTAAAGCGTCTGGCAAGTCTACTCTTAAAATCTGCATTGTTCATTGTATGTATATGAGCTTGAACATGGTTATTTTTGTTGGGATATATACTATTAACCATATGTTTAGATATAGTATTTAATATAGAATAATTATTTATTCAGTTTTAATAGATCACATATTCGTTTGGTGTTTGTTTACTTATATAATAGATGATTTAGTATATAGAGTTTTAGCTTATACACAAATGATTAAATCATCGGTTCTTATAAGTCATTACAAGAAAATGCATTTAAAGCTACAAAATACATAGTAGCTAAATATGAAATTATTCGTAGCTAAACACTTTAGCCATAAAAAAATTTTGTAGCATTCGTGGCAAGATATAGCGTGGCTAAAAGTTAACTACACACTTTACATGGTTCGTGGCTGAGGAAAATCATTTATAGCTACAAAAAAATTATGTTGTAGTTGTAATAATAAAAAATTCTTGCTATGAAATATATACTTATAGCAAATAATTTTACTCTTTTGCAGCATCAAATAAAATCTATAGCAATTTTCAAATTTGAGTTTGCGGTTTGGATTTAAATGGGGAAGGGAAGAGTGAGATGTGATGGCTTAGGTTTGAGTATTTTTTTTCCTTCAATTACTTATTATTATATATATGTATAATTTTTACTTTCTCTTTTACAAATGTTATTACTTCTAGTATATAAGTAACAAATACAATAATTTTTACCCAAAAAAAACACAAATATAACAAAGAAAATTATCTAGTGAAAATAATAATAGTAGTAATAAATATAAATATATACTTTACTTTAAGTTAATGGAAAAGTTGAACTATTTATATGAAACAAATATTATTCTACAATATATATCTTTGTTTTTTTTATGATATTGATAGTTTTATTATCTACGATCTTTTTAAAAATAAATTCTTAACTTATGTTTTTCATATCTGTCCAACAACAACAACAATTAATAACATACCTTATCACCACGCAACTGTTCTCAAGTTGTCAAGTTCCCATGTTATCTTTCATTTTTAGTTTGGAAATATCTTTTTGGTCAGAATTTGGCTAGAATAGTATTTTACCTATGTTATTTTACCTTTTTGAACATTTTTACCCTTTTAACTTTAATATCTTTTAATTAAAAAATAGAAAAAAGATCAGTTTATTTTAAAATTAAAAAGATATTATAGACTTTTTAAATTTCTGGCCAAATTTTCTAGCATTTTAGTTTCTAGTTCCTATCAACATTAGGGTATGATGCTAGTGTTGTATGTTCATAAAATTGTCAATATTGGGAATGTTGTCTCTTTCATTTAACAATGTTTTTATCACGTATTCAGCTAGTGTTGTTTGTCCATAAAATTGTCAATATTGGGAATGTTGTCTCTTTCATTTAACAAAGTTTTTGTTTAAATTGATTTCTTCTACCAAACTTTGTCACCTTGTGTAATGACATGATTCCGTCGTTAGGAAAAAGCCAATGGAGAAAGAATTGGGGTCAGAAAACTTTTGGTAGTAACTTGGAATTTCCCAACCTAGTCCAGATTTGGACGAAATCGGAGTCAGTAAACCCTAGGGAAATTTGGTAACAAATGGGTGTTTTAATTATGATTTTGATTACATGAATAGATAGCTAAGACATTAAGGCACACGTACGACTTTACTGAATTAAATTCGGGTGAGTAGAACTCTCGAAAATGATCTTAGCGTGAACGGGTAGTTTTTGAATGTCAAGGGTTGAAGGTGTGTTGTGAAATGGGGGCTTGGAATTCAAATTCTAGCATTATGTCTCCGTGCATGCCGTAAGTGGATTCTTGCCAGAAGTAGCGGATTGTCGCCAGAAGGGACGGTCCCACAGAATGACAAACGCGACTTAAGCCGGAAATAAAACCCCAAAAATTGTTTTATTCTGTATTTTTTGACTTTGAGAGCTAAGGAACGACCCTAGGGTTTTCTTGACAGTTTTCCATCATTCTTGAGGCTAAAGGTAAGGTTTTTACTCCCCGAATCCGTTTTTCGATCCGTAGAATGTAAATTCATAGGTAATTATTTTGGGGGAAGGGTTTTGATCTGAAACTAATGGTGGAAAAAACCCTAAATTGGGTATTAGGATCTTGGGTATGGTCTAGGGTTATTGGATTTGTTGTAATCCGGATAATTAGACCTTTGATTGTTGATCCTTGCGTTAATTGTATATTTTTTAGACTATGAACAAGCGAGAAGAATCCATAAAGTAAGATTCAAGTGCCTTAGGGGATTCAAGCTTGGATTCGAGGTAGGTGATGGTTGTAATTTCATGTTGGTGTGATATATGTTTGTAATTGCTGATTGTAATGCATGTATGTATGCGAATATTGCATTATTGATCACCCTAATCGTAAATGAGGATAATTGAAAAATTGTATGCCATGAATCACCTCTTGTTGTATGATTGAATATACATTGTGATTGTGATTGTTTGTTGAATGGATCGGGTGTTACATTCTGACACACCAACTTGGATCGGTTGCCACGTTTCGGCATAAACACTGGATCGGTTGCCACGTTTCGGCATGAGCATTGAATCAATTTTCACATTCCGACATAAACATTGGATCGAGTACCACATACCGGTACGCTAATAGTTTGGGTGTGGGTTCCATGAGAGGACCATTGAATTGGGTTCTGTGAGAGGACCATTGAATTGTGTTGTGTATCTACTTGTGATGATTACGTTCATATTTAATAATGATTGATATTGAAAGAATGTATGTTGCTCTAAAATTGAAAATCAATGTATATTATTGAGAACGTGGGATGCTACATTGATCCTGAAAAGATGACTAATATTGTGTATGTTCGGTATATGCCTGTTTTATAATGTTGTGGTTACTTGCATACGTTTCACTTAATGGTATAACTGTGTGATCCTACCAGTACAATGTGGTTGTGTAGTAATACTGCACTTGCTCTTTCTTTGTTGAGTACATGGCATCTTCAGGTGGCTATTGATAGACCTCAACTAGGTGAAAATTGAGCGTGATCGAATTCAAGGGTGAGTCAGTTCTTTCAGGCTGCCATGGATCTTTCTTGTTTAGGTCCACTCTTTTCGGACTTAGACTTTTATTTAAGGTGTTGTTTAGTTTCGGGGTTGTACCCCTTGTTCTTAGACTTGTCGCTAGTAGAGTTTTGGTACAATGACTTTTAGGTTCTAGGGGTTGAATTTCCGTATTAGTTTGGTTAGTTATTTGTTAAGACCTTTAGAGTTTATGGGGACTCCATTTTTATTGTCACTTAAAACTGCTTTCGTATCTTTAAATGCATAGTATTTGGTTAAGTTGGTAGATTTGGGTTGTAGTAATGGTTCTCCCACTAGAGGGTTAGTGTGGGTGCCAATCATGACGGTCTGGGTCGTGACAAAATTGATATTAAAGATCTAGGTTCGTTGATGTCATTGTACCAAAATGAGTTTAGTAAAGTCTTGCGGAATGGTACAATGACGTCCGTACTTTTCTTGGAGAGGCTATAGGACTTTAGGAAAAACTCACTTTCTTTTACTCCTTCGTGCTATGACTGGAATCCAATTGGTATCTGGGTGATACAAATTGATATTTTTCCTCCTTCAGTTTAGGGTCCGAACTAGAGCAACAAAAGTGGTAACACCATTACTAGCAAGAGAAGATGCATATAGACTATCGACAGTTGAATAGGGTCACCATTTAGAACAAGTATCCATTACCTCGGATAGATGACCTTTTTGACCGATTGCAAGGTGCATTGATTTTTATCTAAGATTGATTTAAGATCTGGTTACCATCAATTAAAGATTGAGGAAGTTAAGAATTGGGTTCGACCAAGTTCTATGATTGAAATTAGCAGTTTTGTGTGGCTCGCTAGTTAGTAGCTATTATTGTCGCTTGTGGTATGAGTTGAGTCCAATTGGTATCTCCCAATTTCAATTGGTATCTCAACAAAGTGAACTAGACATCGTAGTCCCGGCTGAAGGGACACAAGCAAGTTAATTGGAACTGCCGTATAAGACATAGATGATCAATAGTGGTCATCTATGGAATGAACTAATTAATGAATTTGGACTTGTCTGCAAATTGTAACTGCTTGAGTGTCGTGAAACTTGTTGTGAAAAGAAAGTCATCACAAGATTATATGCAAGGGTCTAGATAAATTACGATGTGGTTCGTAAGTGAGAAATCTAGACGTGCATTGTGACCAACTGATAATCGTGTAAGAGTATGGGTGTATCCTTGGGATATGTGTGTGATAGTGTTGAAACGATGTAAAAGGATTATAAAGTGCGTACTTTATTGGGTTAACCGGGGGAAGGGGGTAGACAACGATTGTCCTAGCTAAAGGGATTTCCTCAGATGCCTAGTTATAGTCAGGAAATCTAGGGGAAATATAGAAAAGAGAGGAACCCCAGAAATTGTTGGCAGGGATTCTATTTCCGTCAGGGCCTCTGGGGAGGGATTTTCCCCGCCACGGCGAGACCTCCAGTGCGGAATTTCTCCCGCCAGAGCGGGACTGGGCGAGATAGAATCTTAGCCCTGTCTCCCATATTTTTCCCCTAGTTATAATTATAGACCCCGAATCATAGCCGAACAAACCCCCGCGATCTAATTTAGTGTTCAACAATCGAATAAAAGTTATAAAGTGTGTTAAATTGTAGAGAACCTGAGCATATGAGGAGGAAATCAACGAGGCCATGGAGGCCGGGGAAAGGGTAATGCAAGCAGAGGAGTAATGTAGCCAAGCGAGGAGGTTGTCCGTCAATATGACATGGCTCAATTATATGCTTTTTCGGGCAAGATCGAGTTTGAGGTGTGATGCAGTGGTCACTAGTGCTACTATTGTTTATGCCCGTATGACTATTGTTTTGTTTGATCTGGATTCTATTTATCGTACGTGTTAGTTCAATCGCTTTGGGATTTGATGTGGTTGTGATATACTTGATGCCCTCATCCATGTTTCTACCCTAGTTGAAGAGTCAGTCATAGTCACCCTTGTATATCGTGTTTGTCATGTTGTGTTTATGGATTTTCAGACTTGGGTTGATTTGGTTATGCTGGATATCACTAACTTGATATAATCTTAGGCATGACTTGGTTATCCCCATATTATACTGGGCTTAATTGTAATGCTAAGTCGGTAACTCTAGAGATCCCCGGTAGGAAAGATTAGAGTGGAAAGGGGCGTACAAGCCTAACCTAGCTAAGTTCATATCATTCATTCGGGCTAAGAAACCGGAAGGGCAGGATTGTTTGGCTTCTTTGGCTCATGTTCGGGATGTTGAGGTTGAGTCTCCCTCTATTGAGTCTATTCCTGTGGTGTCTGAGTTTTTAGGAAGTGTTTCCTACAGATTTGTCTGGTATGCCTTCATATAGAGATATAGATTTCTGCATTGACTTGGAAACTAACACTCGCCCCATTTCCATCCCTCTGCATCGTATGGCTCTAGTAGAATTAAGAGAGCTTAAGGCACAAATCCAAGAGCTTCTTAATAAAGGGTTCATCCGTCCTAGTGTTTCCAAGTGGGGTGCTCCTGTCTTCTTTGTTAAGAAGAAGGAGGGTAGTATGAGGACTAGTGATTTTATCTTAATCCATATGGGAGTGGATTGATACCGGAATGACAAGCTTATGGATAAAGAAAGTTCCATTGAGTATACTTGGGTGAAGGAAATTAAAAGTTTTAGTAAGAAAGTGCATACTAAGATTTGGTTAGTTCTTTAAATTTGATGAGTATACCTGAGTTTTAGGTGTAATGCTGATGAAAAGGTTAACTTCATAGTGATAGTCAGGGCTGACTGAGAGTAATGGTAATAAGAGTTTGCGATGGATTATGATGGGATGCAACTACATAATAAGATTGTTGGTTAAAAGAATTCTGGTATAGTAGTTACAACTTGCAAGTATCTAAGGTTGTGGTTTTCTAATATTTGGTGAATAACGTTGTTGTATGGAAAGTTTTAAGAAATGGTGGGGCACCATTCGAATAGAAATTAAAGAGCTAGAGTCATAATGAAGAAAAATAATGGGATGTAGTACAACCTTTAGAGAGAGGTAAGAGCAAGAATATTTTATTTGATTGCAAAGGTTAAAGAGATATCTTCAGAGGGGTATATAATTGGGTTTAGAGACGCGTGATTTCACTTGTTTTGCTGTGGCTATGGTAATAGTGTCACAAGTCCGTCAGATTTGGTTAAAAACTATTGGAAAGGACTTGGGAAATGGGTGTACAGACATTAGCTCGAGTGTGATGATAAGTGTTTTAGTTTTATTTTTGAGTTTAGTAATGAGTACGATGGAATTTTAGCGAAGAATATTGTAAGATCGATGGAGATGCAATCAATGATAAGCGAAGATCCATGAATTCATAAAAATCTTCAAGGTACGAGTTAATGTTGATGGATAAGGGGATTGTGTTATACGGTTGAATTTACAATTCATGTTTTTCATTGTAAGTCTATATTCGTGGTGAGATATGTTGTCAAGGTATGAATTGGCAAGGTGATAAATGATCAATTGTACCCGGTATTGAGCATTTGAAAGGACTTACACCTGGGTTGAGTCATAAAGTCTATTACTATTGATTGTTAAGTACCTAAGAAAGGTTCCATTTAAAAAGTTTTGGGTTATAATAAGGTAAATGGTCGGAGTGTTATGATGGTTGTTAGTATTGTGAGTATGATTCACTAGTTATGCTCTCGTGTGTTTTCACTTTTGTGGGTGGATCCTTAGTTGTGGATCAGAGGTACCAAATCCTGCGATATTCACTTGGTTGAGTGGGAAGATTGGGAAGATTTGGTTATTTTGAATGACATAATTAGTGATGCCTTGGAGTTGTTAAAGTATTTTAGTGGTTCGACATGTACCACTTGCTTATGAGAGTTCATAGAAGAGCTACCATGTGTAATTATTGTTGTCCGACAATCTTAACATTCATCTAGTCGTCGAGGTCATGTATTGATTGTGTGTGGTTGAATGTGGGGATCATTGGGTCTAATTCTACTATTCTTAAGAGGTTATCTACATTTGCTAAATCCAGTATTCGATAGTGTGGTTAGAGGGTTTGTATGGTTGGACATATCCCTCGATGAGTATCTGATGTTGAAAGATCAAATGTTTATAACTTAAGCTCATGGGAAATTTGGTTGTGAGATGGAGATGTTGATAAGAACTATGATTGGTTGGGTATTATGATTGTGTGTTGGCTGGTTCAGGTTCACCTCTAATTGTGGCGAGTTTTGATTTAGGATTTTATCATTGTTATGTGAGAAAGGATTCGTCCTGATGTTTGTGTCAAAGTCCTTGATAACATGTTGCAGACATGTGTACGATCAACTTTGGTGGTTATTGGGAATAACTTTGTGGTTAGCTAAGTGTACATATAACAATAATTATCACTCGAGTATTGTGATGACTTCATTTAGGCATTGTATGGGAGGATGTATAGGTATTCAATTGGTTGGCTGGGGACGAGGATTATATCATAAAGTAAGGCTCAGTGTTGTTAAACAAGACCTTCGGTGTGAGGAAAAACCGGTTGAAATTCTTGATCAAGATGTCCGGAATCTAAGGACAAGCGAGACAAATATCCCAATTAATTCGACGTTTCAGATACTACTCTACCCTTACTTTAGCTAGTCTTCCCTAGTTGATCACTCGGGGACGAGTGATGGGTAAATTGGTATCCATTGTAATGACCCAATTCTGTCATTAGGGAAAATCTAATGGAGAAAGAATTCAGGTCAGAAAACTTTTGGTAGTAACTTGAAATTTCCCAACCTAGTCCAGATTTTAACGAAATCGGAGTCAGTAAACCCTAGGAAAATCTGGTAACAACTGGGTGATTTAATTATGATTTTGATTACATGAATAGATAGCTAAGACGTTAAAAAACCCGTACGACTTTACTGAATTAAATTCAGGCGAGTAGAACTCTCGAAAATTATCTTAGCATGAACGAGTGATTTTTGAATTTCAAGGGTTGATGGCGTGTTGTGAAATGGGGGCTTGGAATTCAAATTCCAGCATTCTAACATTATGTCTCCGTGCATGCCGCCGTAGCGGGACAGACGCGACTTAACCCGGAAATAAAACCCCAAAAATCATTTTAGTTTGCACTTTTTGACTTTGAGAGCTAAGGAACGACCCCAGGGTTTTCTTGACAATTTTCCACAATTCTTGAGGCTAAAGGTAAGGTTTTCACTCCCCGTATCCATTTTTTGATCCGTAGAATATAAATTCGTGGGTAATTATTTCGGGGGAAGGGTTTTGATCTGAAACTAATGGTGGAAAAAAACCCTAAATTAGGTATAAGAATCTTGGGTTTGGTCTAGGGTTATTGGATTTGTTATAATCCGGATAATTAGACATTTGATTGTTGATCCTTGCATTAATTGTATATTTTTTAGACCACGAACAAGTGAGAAGAATCCATAAAGGAAGATTCAAGTGCCTTAGGGGATTCAAGCTTGGATTCGAGGTAGGTGATTGTTATGATTTCATGTTGGTGTGATATATGTTTGTAATTGCTTATTATAATACATGCATGTATGCGAATATTGCATTATTGATCACCCTAATCGTAAATGAGGATAATTTAACAATTGTATGCCATGAATCACCTCTTGTTGTATGATTTTGAGAATATACATTGTGATTGTGATTGTGGTTTGTTGAATGGATTGGGTGTTACGTTCCGACACACTAACTTGGATCGGTTGCCACGTTCTGGCATAAACATTGGATCGGTTGCCACGTTACGGCATGAACATTGGATCGGTCGCCACGTTCCGACATAAACATTGGATCGGGTACCACGTACCGGTACGCTAACAGTTTTGGTGTGGGTTCAATGAGAGGACTAGTGAATTGTGTTGTGTATCTACTTGTGATGATTACGATCATATCTAATGATGATTGATATTGGAAGATTGTATGTTGCTCTAAATTGATAATCAATGTGTATTATTGAGAACGTGTGATGCTACATTGATCCTGAAAAGATGACTAATATTGTGTATGTTCGGTATATGCCTGTTTTATAATGTTGTGGTTACTTGCATGTGTTTCACTTAATGGTATAGCCACGTGATCCTACCAGTACACTGTAATTGTGTACTGATATTGCGCTTGCTCTTTTTTCGTTGAGTACAACGCATCTTCAGGTGGCTATTAATAGACCTCAGCTAGGTGACTATTGGGCGTGACCGGATTCAAGGGTAAACCAGTTCTTTCAGGCTACCATGGATCTTTCTTGTTTAAGTCCACTCTTTTCGGACTCAGACTTTTTTTTAAGGTGTTGTTTAGTTTTGGGGTTGTACCCCTTGTTTTTAGAGTTGTTGTTAGTAGAGTTTTGTTACAATGACTTTCAGGTTCTAGGGGTTGAATCTCTGCATTAGTTTGGTTAGTTATTTGTTAAGACCTTTGGAGTTTATGGGGACTCCATTTTTGTTGTCACTTAAAACTGTTTCCGTATCTTTAAATGCGTAGTATTTGGTTAAGTTGTTAGATTTGGGTTGTAGTAATGGTTCTCCTATCGGAGGATCAGTGTGGGTGCCACGGTCTGGATCGTGACACCTTGTTTGGGTGGTGATAAGTATGGATGAGTCAGGTTAAAATAGAATTAATTACATTTTTCTCATTTTACCCTTACAATTAATTTTTTTTGAAAGTGTAAAAAAATTTGTAAAGTTCCAAAAAGTTTTTTAAGCGATATAGTAAAACTAATAAATGGACAACTAATATGAGACGGAGGGAGTAGTCTTTTGCTAATTCTATGACTATACTTAATTTTGAATTACTATTTTTAGTTTAAATAAAAAATATAAAACAATATGAATTCAAAATAAGTTTCTCTACCTCTAAGGTAGGGGTACATTATGTGAACATTCTACTCTCCTCAAACCGTATATTGTAGGGCTACACTGAATATTTTTCATTGTTGTTGTATATAATTCAAATGATTTATGTGTTAGAGTGTCAAATTAAAAATATAATATTTTAAAATTAAAAAAAATTCAATATTATAAAATCTATCTATTCGATCTATATAGTATCGGAGAAGCAAAGCAATGTTATGATGACAAGTCAATTACCATATAATTTAAGTTTGAAAATTATTTCAAGATATAATTTCAAAAGAAAAAAGAAAGTTAATCCGATTTTTTTTTTTATATCAACAAAGGTGAATTCAAATTCAAGTTATATCGCCCAACTACAGTGGAACTATAATTTTACAAGGTTTGATTATTTCAATTTGAATTTAAATAGGATGTGAATTTTGAATTGTAGTTTTTTAGTTTGAATTGAAAATAAATAAATTATGTGGCTAATAATGTTAAGTTTAAAATAGAAAATTCAAAAATAAAACTAAACTATCAATAACAAAAAAATATGAAATGTCAATGTTTTATTTGTATTTTTATTAATGTATGTGTGTATGTGTATATATATATATATATATATATATATATAGCATATCCGAGCTTACCGATGAGATGTTTGTTGCACTAGGTGCTAGTGGGACATCTCCTCCCACTTTATTGGGAGTAATATTCCCGGCGGGTTTTGAATTTCCTCTTGGACATGTGTCCAAATGTTCACACAGTAATAAAAATTCATTCATATTCTCAGCTTGATCTTCGCTGAGCTGATTGATTTCATACTGCATTTTTCTTGCTTGTTCAAATAAGTCTGCTAATTCATCCCTGATGGTGAATAATTTGTGGCTTTTGTCATCTATGGACTATTCCACATTTTGCATTTTTTCGTAAATCCTATTAACTAGGATTTGTGTTCGATTGTCCATATTGGACATTCCTGGAGAGAAAATCTGCAAAAGAATTGTCAACTCCTTTAATATGCTCTATTTTAAATGTATAGAACGATAATAAAACCTGCCATCTATGCAATCTCCTGTAATTGGGTTGTTCCTACATCTCCTGATGGAAGTCTGTAGGCATGTATTTGGACTTATTATTATTATTATGATATTGGCTTACAAAATCCTTATTTCTTTTTGCTTTAGAAGCAAAATTCCTTTCAGAATCATATTCTAATTCTTGTTCTTTTTTCAAGGTGTTAGATACTTCCCCTTGTTCAAAGTTTCCTTGGGGTCCACCTGTATCACCTTTGTTCATTAGAACTTTTAATTTTAGATCTGAAATATCCAGATCTTCTAATGCATAGACTAATTCATCTATATCATTCATTTTTCATTATGTTCAAGATTTTCATCTTTTTCACTGTTTTCATTTTCTTCTGCTTCTATTTTCTTTTTACCAGATTGTTCCATTTCTTGAATTTTTTGTTTTTTCAAGAATTCTTCTATTAGCTTTTCATCTAAGCTAACTTTTTGATATGAACCTTTTCTAGCAAATTTTTCTGCTAAGAGTTCATTTATATATTTTTGACTTAACTTTTTGTCAATTTTCTCTGTTTTTTCTATTATATTTGTTATTCTTCCAAGAAGATTTTCTTTAATTGACTTTATTTCAATTTCTATTAATTTTAACCTAAGGGCTATTTGTTTATGACTTTCAAGTAAATCATTTAATAGCTCTATTGCTTCTTTTAAGCTCATTTTTATTTATTTAGATAGATAATAATCAGATGTATCTATAATACTTGTTACTTCTTAATATCCGAATACTATGTATTCCATTGGATAGTATTTTTCAAATTTTTCATCAGATAGTTTATGAACTATTTTTGTATTGTTTTTTCTCTTAAATCTCTGTTTAAGATATCAATTGCTTTTAGTATAGTTAGTAAGGTTTTTTGATCTAGAAAACATAAAGGAGTTATCATTGCCTTTTTTTTTAAAAAAAAATTAATTTTACTAATTATAATTTTGATATAACTAATTAATTAAAATTAATTAGATATAATCACATATTTATTGAAATTCTAATTAAATTCACAAGTAGTAATGTTGTATTGAATCAAATCGAACGATTTACACTTCTAACTACACGAGATTAGTATTGCTATATATAAAAATCAACTTGTGGTAAAAAATCATTATAAGCTACAATTTTTTATTACAATAATAAACTTGTGGCTAAATCATTTCGTCTTGACAAATAATGTAGGTATTATTAAGCTAACTATTGCCACAATTTTTAGTACTCAAAGTAAAAATATTTGTTTAGCTACAATATTTTGTTCTAAATAATCTTTTTCCATGGCTAAAAGGTCATTATTGCTACAACAAGTTTCAACACGTGACAAAAATTAATAATTAGCTACAAAATATTATTGTAGCGCAAATTCAATGGCTATATCATTTAACCATTGTAACAATTTTTCGTAACTTCAAACAAATATATTTATTTATCCACAATATTTTATTTCAAACATTTTATTGTGGCTAAAATATTAATATTGCTATGATAAATTTTAACAAGTGGAAAAAAATTAATTAGTAGCTACGAGAATTTGTTATAGCAAAAAAGTCGTGGCTGTATTATTTAACTACTGCCACAATTTTTTGTAATTTAAAGCAAAATTTTTTTATTTAGCAATTTTGGGTTACTATTGCTATAATAACTTTTATCGTGTGACATAAACCTATGATCAACTACAAAAAAATATTGTAGCAATAAAGTTGTAGCTATTTAGGCAATTATTGTCACAATTATTAATAACTGTAGCAAAATTGAGAAATTAGCTTGGCTAGTTTGATTTTCATGGCTAACATTATTTACGAATTTGTAAATAGCTATAAAATTTAAATTTTTGTGGCTATTAGTAAGTAATAGCTGCAATTTTTAAATTCATAGCTTAGATTTCATATCTATAAATATATATTGTTGTAGTGAGTATAAATTTTTTTGTTCACATTATAAGATGGAAATTGGACATGTCATCGGTACGATTGTAACACAAGATTATATGTAGTTTATCTTGATTATGGGAATGATATAGTTCCAACTTCTTGTGCTAGTGCATTTTGTATGTATTGGATGAGAACGGATAGAGATAGTTGTTGTAGACTGACTGACAAAAGCATATTCTCTAAACTATTAAATTTATTTATATTCTTAATCATGATATAACTATTATGATCAATATATGTTAATTATTGTTTTGATTTATTAAAGGGTGAGATTATGTGATGGGTCAATATGCCTGGTAGATTGGATGATAATAATATATATTGGTGAAATATTAAGTTAGTTGATGGAATTCATGTCTCGATATATAGATTGATGATATGCTCTTTTGAGAAGCTTATAAGTTTTCATCGTGTCAAACCTTGCAAATGGATTCATGAATCTAACACATGAAATAAGTTAAGCAATGCTCTAAAGGAAATTAATTTTTGAATTAAATTCGTCAGTAATTTAATTTATTGATTAGTATCTGTAATCTTTACATGAGAAATTACATAAGTGTTTAATGGAGAATTTTGAAATATAAATAGAGGAGTGCAATTACAAATTTCTAGGGGAATGATTTGTAATTTACTATGATAAGAATAATACAAATTAATTATTTGGAATTATTTTTATAATAGAAAGTTTCAGTAATTAATTTTGTGGTCCCTACAGTGCCCATACACTACTAAAAAACTGCCAAAAAGAGACGGAAAAAGTGACGGACTGCATCGCTTTTTTGGCCAAAAGCGACGAAAAAGCGACACAATCAATCTCGTCGCTTTTTGGCTCGACGCTTCTCCAAAAGCAACGGACTGCGCCGCTTTTGTTTTTTTCAAAAAAAAATATTTTTTTTAAGAATGTGACGTCGTCTATCGCTTTTTTTTATTATTATTTTTAATTAATTTTTAATTCTTTTAGAATCTTGAAAAGCGACGGACAATGAGAAGCCGTCCGTAGCTTTTTTGGAAATAAAAATTTGAAAAATCTAGAAAAGCGACGAACTGAAGGACCCTGTCCGTCGCTTTTTTGGGTTTTTAAAAAAATGAAATTAAAAAAAGCGACGGACTAAAGGACCCTGTCCGTTGCTTTTCTGGGTTTTTAAAAAATAAAATCCAGAAAAGCAACTGACAAAACCACCCTGTCCATCGCTTTTTCAACAATTTTTTTGACAGCAGAAACTGGCAGTTTCTGCTGCCCACCTGCAAAAGCAATTCAATTCAATTCAATTCAGTTAAGCCCCAATCAAACACAAAACATTATAAAGAAGCTACACAAAATATGAAACAACAAACTTAAAACATTCAAAAATATCTAAATCACAATTTAAAGACTTATAAAGTCTTTCAAAATTCATTTCAAATTTACAAAAAAATTGTTTCAAAATTACAAATAGTTCATAAAGACTATATTTTATCAAAATTTCTAAAGTTCAACCTAATAATTAGTTCATAAATTTTATAAATCAAGATTTCTAAAGTTCACAACCTAAAATTTTAAATCCTACAATAATTCAAGATTTCTAAAGTTCACAACTTAAAGTTCTAAAATCCCACAATAATTCAAGATTTCTAGAGTTCACAACCTAAAGTTCTAAAATCCTAAAATAATTCAAGATTTCTAAAGTTCACAACCTAAAGTTCTAAAATCCCACAATAATTCAAGTTCTCTAAAGTTCACAACTTAAAGTTCTAAAATCCTACAAAAATTCAAGTTTTCTAAAATTCATAACTTAAAGTTCTAAAATTCTACAATAATTCAAGATTACTAACGTTTCACAACCTAAAGTTCTAAAATCCTACAAAAATTCAAGTTCTCTAAAGTTCACAACTTAAAGTTCTAAAATCCTACAATAATTCAAGATTTCTAACGTTCACAATCTTATAAAGTTCTAAAATCGTACAAAAATTCAAGTTCTCTAAAGTTCACAACTTTAAGTTCTAAAATCCTACAATAATTCAAGATTTCTAAAGTTCACAACCTAAAGATCTAAAATCCTACAATAATTCAAGATTGTTAACGTTTACAATCTTTTAAAGTTCTAAAATCCTACAATAATTCAAGATTTCTAAAGTTCACAACCTAAAGCTTAAAATCCTACAATAATTCAAGATTTCTAAAGTTCACAACTTAAAGTTCTAAAATCTCACAATAATTCAAGATTTCTAAAGTTCACAACCTAAAATTTTAAAATCCTACAATAATTCAAGATTTCTAAACTTCACAACCTAAAGTTCTAAGACCCTACAAAAATTCAAGTTCTCTAAAGTTCACAACCTAAAGTTCTAAAATCCTACAAAAATTCAAGTTCTCTAAAGTTCACAATTTAAAGTTTTAAAATCCTATAAAAATTCAAGTTCTCTGAAATTCACAACTTAAAGTTCTAAAATTCTAGAATAATTCAAGATTTCTAACGTTTCACAACCTAAAGTTCTAAAATTCTACAAAAATCAAGTTCTCTAAGGTTCACAACTTAAAGTTCTAAATTCCTACAATAATTCAAGATTCTTAACGTTCACAACCTTATGAAGTTCTAAAATCCTACAAAAATTCAAGTTCTCTAAAGTTCACACCTTTAAGTTCTAAAATCCCACAATAATTCAAGATTTCTAAAGTTCAAAACTTGAAGTTCTAAAATCCTACAATAATTCAAGATTTCTAAAGTTCACAACCTAATTAAAGTTCTAAAATCCTTCAAAAATTCAAGTTCATATCTAATTTCTAGAATTTCTAAGTTCAAGAATTTCCAAGTTCAAGAATTTCTAAGTTCAAGAATATAATTCAAGTAACCCAATTTTCAACAACAATATAATATTTGTTAATTTCAACAACAAATACAATGTCTCTAACTTCTAGCTTCTAATTATTTGTTAGTTCTAACTTCTAATACTTAATTTACAATCATATTTAAAAATCCTCAATTTTTCCAACTTCAACTTTCAAACTTACTAAATTCAAGAACTTCTAAGTTGGAAAATTCAACTAATCTAATTTCAACTTTCATATACTATCCAATATTTTTCTAACTTCAAAGTAATCTAACTTTTATATACAATTGAATGCTTTTCTAACTTCAACTGTCAAACATACTAAATTCAAGAATTTCAAAATTGGAAAATGCAACTAATCTAACTTCTAACTTTATAATTTCTAACTTCTAATTATTTGTTAGCTCTATCATCTTACTCAATTCACAATCATATTAAAAAAAAACCCCAATTTAGAAGAAAACCCTAAAATAAAAAATTCCCAATCCTCTACCTAACTAACAATAATCAAATATACAAATTAACAATTGAATAACACAATTCATCAAACTAAAACAATATACTAATTTATAACAAATCAAATATTACTAGAATTGAAAAAAACTAAAATTAAACCCTAATCTTAACAAGCTAAGGAAAAGAGGCAGTGGTGACGACGGGTGGCGGTGCCGATGGGGCAAGGCAGCGACAGAACTAATGCTCAAGGAGAGAAGGACGACGGCGGCGGCCAACAATTTGGTTTTAGAGAGAAGGGAGAGAAGAGAGAGAAAGAGAGATGGGAAAATAGGGGGAAAACCCCTTTTTGGTTCAACATAATTTAAAAAAAACGACGTACAACATCTCTTTGTCCGTCGCTTTTTTAAAAATATTTGACCAAAATTTTGACTGAAAAGTGACGGACTAAGAGACGCTGTTCGTCGCTTTTTAAAAATGTTTGACAAGATATTTTGACCAAAAAGCGACGGACTAAGAGATACCGTCCACCGCTTTTTAAAAAACTAATTAATAAAATAAAATAAATTAACAACGACGGAAAGTGTGGTTATTGTTTAATTTATAAATAATTTTTTTTATTAAAAAGCGACGGACGGCGTCTCTATATATATATTAAATAAATAATTATTAATTATATATATATTTAGCGCAAAAATCCACAAAAAAAGCAACGGACTAAGAGATGCCGTCCGTCACTTTTTGTAAAATAATTTTTAAAATAATTATTTTTATTAAAAAGTGACGGATAGTGTGGCAAATGGCATCACTTTTTGGAGCAATGTAGTTCTTTGCTTTTTTGTCCGTTGTTTTTTGACAGTTTTTTAGTAGTAATATTTAACTAGAACTTAGAATCTATTCTAATGGAAAAAGGGAGAAGTATATGTCTTTCTCTATTCTAAGGAAAAAGAAAAGTATGTGTCTTTCTCTATTCTAAGGACAGGGAGAAGTATGTGTTTTTCTCTATTCTAAGGAAAGGGAGAAGTACATGTTTTTTTTCTATTCAAAGGAAAGGGAGAAATATGTGTCTTTTTCTATTCTAAGGAAATGGAGAAGTACACGTCTTTTTCTATTCTAAGGAAAGACATGGTGTTTCATCTCCTCCTTGGACTAGGAAAAAATCTGTATAAATATGAATTATTCTGACCCTTGAAAAAGAAAAAGTTTTCTATACGATACTTGCCCACCCAAGTATTGAGAGAGTCCGGAAGCGAACTTGGGATCACTGTAGAAGACCGCAAAACTGTCGTCCAGTTTGTGGACTAGCTTGTGGATTCGCTTGAAGATATCTGCTCATGCTTCAAGAGGTAATTCTTGAATTAAATTGTAGAAAGTTTATGTGCTCTAGCATGATTGTAGGTGTTCTAGCATAAACTATGTGTTGTCTATTATTCATGTAAGAAGTATGCTATTGGTATGCTTCCGCTATGCATATAGTTTTCCAAAAATTTTCTACTTGATCATGTGTTATAAAGTCCTTTACCAACTGTATCAAGAGTATCTAAAGTGATCTAGTGTAACATCCCGCCTTAGAAAGAGATAATAATAGAAAGAACTAATTTGGGAAGAGCCAATTTGGGAATTTTGCAAGTTATGCTTAAGATGTGAGTTTTGGGTCAACTTCAATGGCCATAAATTTTAGTACAGGATGAGTTAGGTGGCCCGTAAGATATAAAATGAAAGGTCTTGGAATCCTCTTTCCAAGGCCACCAAATTTGCTAGATTTCGAGTTCGGATGAGGGAGATATGCTCGTTTGAAGTTTGTCTGTCTAGTTAAGGAAAGTTACCCGAATTGATGAAGGGTATTTTGGTCTTTTCCTTACCCCATCAGATTAAAAATGTTTTTAGTAATATTTTGGGGTCAAATCTGATTTGGGTCAGTTTTACAAATCCTAAATTACGTTTAGAGTTCAAGAAGAGGAAAAGAGGAGAAACGGAAGAACAATCAAGATTTCTTGCGAATTGAGGATTTTTTTCACCAAATCGAGGTATGTTAGTTTTCATAGTGATGGGTTCGTTCACCCACATACCAATCATGATTTACATTATCGAATTCATCCATAAAGATTGAGAAATTAAGTTCTTGATGATTGTTCTTGAAGTGTTGCTCTCCATTCTTGAATTTTTATGTTCGGTTGTGTTCTTGAGGTGAGGATTTTGTTAAGAGTTGAGTAAATTGATAGTTCTCGGGTGGCTTTCGTTGAAATTGTTATGGGTTATAAGATTTCGAGAGTTTTTACTGTAGAAGTTCAGTGGGTATGAGTTGAATCTAGTTTGGGAGAAAAAGAAAAGAACGGGCAAAAATAGCTACCCAGGTCCGCATCGCGGACTTGCTCCCCTAAAGAATTACCTCTCTCTGCGTCGCGGAGAGAGCGCGGACTCCACTGTCTAAAAAACCTTTACTTGAAAACATTATCCAAGGCATTTGGAACTCATTGGTGAAGACCATTTCGAAAATGAATTAAAAATTAGTCCATAATCATCATTTCACTAAATTCTTGGGTTCTTGAAGAAAACCCCAATTAATCATTTCAAAACCTTGGTATGAACACTTAAATTCATAAATAATAATGGGTAAATGAAGATTTAAGATTATGAATTGTTACCCAAATATTTCTTCTCAAAAACCTTGTTCAAATCGCCATAACAAAGCTCCCAAAACTCAAAAATGTTGAAATGGAGTTGAAACCCCAATTTTTAGAAGATATTCTGCTTAGGGATCATCCGCAAACACGGACCCCGGTTTGCGAATGTGGATGGATAGCTCATAAAATAGCTCTGCGAATGCGCCCCTACCTCCACCAACGTGGAGGTCAACACATTGACCTCCCGCGAACGCGACCAAGCCTCCCCGAACGTGGGGTCCCAATACACTACCCTCTGCGAACGCAGTCACAAGCTCCATGAACGTGAAGAGTTGACATCTGCACCACAAATGAGAAAATCAGCCAACACAAAATCCTCCGAATGGATCCTCGGGATTTGTTCGGAACCCCATACACACAAATCATATATGCAAATTGATATACTCGATGTTCCGGACCCAACATAACCATCGAAATACGAATTTGAGGTACCCTTGACCCAAAACTCGTGAAAGTCACAAGAAATGAACATAATACCTAAAAAGGCCAAATCAAGTTCAGGACGTCTAAAAATTCAATCAAGACTACACCTAGGCATAAAATCATCCCCCGAAACCAAATGAACTCTCGAAATTCCGATCCGAGCATCCGAACCCCAAATGTTGACCAAAGATAAACTTTCACAAATATCCAACTTAGGTTCTCCTCAAAAAGACTCTGAATCTGAGATTGACGACTCTCATAGACCAAATTCCACATTTTGGGACTTATGGAATCGACAAAATTTCATTCCGACATTCAAAACTCCAAAAGACATCGGAAACCATTTTTAAACAACTTTAGCCTTTCAAACTCAGAACTTACGAAACCCACAACTTTTTACATAAAGTTCCAAACCAACTTTCACAACTTAGTCAAAAATAACTCGGGGTCAATATCAGGATAGAAAAATAGTATACTACCAAAAATGACCAACCGGGTCATTACATTCACTTGAGACCAACAATGATTTCCGAGTGTCAACCATGTCCAAGGTGTAGGCTCAGAACGTGACACATACTTTATTCCATCATTTCTAGAACATATATACGTCTCACTAATCAAATTTTATTCTCAAGTAATCCATAACCTGCCTCAGCGCCAGGCTACTGTGTTAATACTCGTTCAATTTCACTTCTTGTCTTCGAGTTGGAGTTTTAATGGAGAATCCGCGAGGGGAATGATGTAACCGTTTCTTTAAGAGCATAAATTTATTAAAAATACAACAAACATAAGTTTGAACTCATGGTTTAGAAAGTACAAGGGGTTCAATATTAAGAACTTAAAAGATTGAATTCACCTAAGAGTGTTCAAGAAAATTTAATACATCAATTAATTAATGTAGCACAAAACCCTGGGCTAGCTACTGCAACATTAGATAAGCTCTTCCAACAATAGGTGACATGTATGATGTATCTCCAAGTTGTCAAGCAATTTGAGGCTGGATAGTTTCGTCTAATATGAGTGCTCTTAAATCATCATCTGTTATATTCTGAAAAGATTGATGTAGAGAAAGATGAATAGGTAAAAACAAACATATAACAACAACAATATATATCTGAGTGTAGTGGTGGCAAATGGGTGGGTTGGGTCAAATTTGGGTGGGTTGAAAATGTCAATCTAAAATGGGTAATTATTCAATCTGCCCATATTTGATATGAGTAAAAATGGATTGGGTAACAAATGGGTTGGGTAAAATACTAGTTTGTCCATATTTACCCATATTTTCATGAGTAAATAGTACTCTACTTAAGAATTCAACTTGAAGAAAATACTTTAGTCCTTTTTTAGATAAAAAATGTTGAAAATGCTTCATTTAGTTTTATTGTATCATAATAGTCAAAAAAATAAAAATCCTATAACTTTTCATATAAAATAATTTATGTAATAACAAGGGCAAAATATTTTTAATTTCAAAGTAAATAAATATTTGCATTTTAGGACTAAAAGATGCTTGATACACTTTAAGCAATGTCAACACTAGTACATGATTTACTTATTTTACACTATTATTTATTATCCAATATAAAATTAAACAAATAAAAAAGTATAATTATAATTAACAAAAGAAATGTACATTTAAAATATATATTTTTGGAGGGCCTAAGACTTCACCTTTTCAATTACAGAGAAAAATAGTTAGTTCTACAGAAGAACATAAAAAGGAAGAGAAGTTACAATATTTTTAGTGATATCATGAATTTTGAGTGAATAAAAGTCAGAAGCTTAACCCATTTGGCTAATCCATATTTTACCCATATTTTTATGGGTTGAATATGGGTATCAACCCATATTATACCCATGTAAAAAGTCACTCACCCAACCCATTAAAATATGGGCGGATTGGACGGGTTACCAAAATATGGGCTCATTTTGCCAGCACTAATCGAGTGTAATTTCATAAATGAAATCTATAGAGGGCAGGGTCGTCTCAACGAGTTTGGGGGCCTAAAGCCAAACTTCATAAAAAGGCCTTTATAATATACACAGTTTAATCCTATACATGAGGTCGGAGAGGTTGGATATACGCAAAAATTATGAACTAAGAATGTAAAAAATGTAAAGTTTCAAATAAAAAATATATAATATAAGGTTAGAATAATAAAACCTGACTCAAAATTTTGAAAAGTTTATATAATGATATCAAAATAGTGTTGTGCTGAATTTGATAGGTTGATAAATGATATTAATATAGTATTGATTAGTTTTAGTGCTTGAAATTTGAAGAAGACACCAAAAAATAAATTTTGATCTATTTATGAACACACAACATTAGATTTTGCATATATATATATATATATATATATATATATATATATATATATATATATATATATATATTAAGAAAGAAGTAGTAAAAAAAAAAACTTTAGTGGCCTTATGGCCGAGACAGTCTTGATGAAGGGTACGATATAAGCATACCTTGTTTCTACTTTTGTGGAGTAGAAAAGTTATTTTTGATACATACTTAGCTCGTCAAAAAAGAAAAGAATTCAAAGTATATATGAAAATAAGAAAACATGACAACAATATAGGAAGAAACAAAGCAAATGTGAGCAACAGATAATAATACATATAAAAAAACAATGCGATACCTAGATAATACTATTAATAAGAAGAAGGGTAGTGGAGACCATTTCCTTCCTCTCCCATACACATAATACGACAACACTCGTAAATTATTATTTTTTTAAGGGTGTATGTAGGAAGAAAAATGTTTTCTTAGAAAATAAGTGAATTTCTAATGTATTTTTTCATGTTTTGTTGGTGAGTAGAAAATACTTCTTAATGTTTGGTCGGTGAGTGAAAAATATTTTCCATAACATATCTTTTATTTCTGACTTGAAACTAGAAAATACTCTTTAGGAGGAGGGGGGATGGGTTGGGGGATGGCTAGGGTAGGGGTAGGGGTGGAGATGGCATAAAAATTGCAATTTTAAAAATTTGAAATATTATTCAAAAACAGTTTTTTTTTAAATAATTTTTTTTGACAGGGTTAGGGGTAGGGATGGCATAAAAAATGAAAAATTTAAAATATGAAATATTTTTCCAAAACAATTTTATTTTGTGGGGGAAGGGGGTAGAGGATAGGTGAGGTAAAAAAAATCTTAAAAGTTAAAATAATTTTTGTTTTTTGTTTGGGGGAGAGGGGCTAGTTTGGGGTGGGGGCCAGGGGCTGGTACGAGGGTAGGGGTAAAAAAAAAACTGAAATTTTAAAAATAAGAAAATTTAAAAAATCTAATTTTTTTTTGGGATGGGGAAGAGTCGGGTACGGGATATGGGATAGGGTAAGAAAAAAAATATTGAAGAATGAAGTAGAGTTTTGGAAAATGTTTTGTCTAGCCTCAAGGTAAGTCATTTTCCTTAAATTTGAGGAAAATGAGTTGATTTGAAAAATATTTTTCAAAACATTTAAACCAATCAAACATGAAAAAATTGAAAAATATTTTCCGTGCCACCAAACACACCCTAAGTCTCATCAATGAAACAAAATTGAGTGTTGCACTATAAAAACATCAACAACTTAATTCACCTTTTTCCTCTCAGCCAATGGCTTGAATCGCCAAAAGAGGTCCCCAAGTTGTTTTTCCTCAAAATTATATCCAAGCTATGACAAAATAAAATGAGTGTTGTTGATGCACATTCATATATAATAATATCATAATTTAATTTATTGAAATCTTAATACATGTATTGTACCTCAAGCATTTTGATTTTCAATGCATGACGTCCACTGCATAAAATATAAGAATGCATGATATTTATTTTAGAAAAAAAAACAAATATCTATTGAACCGTATCAATAACAACAACAAATTCAGTGTAATTCCTCAAGTGGAGTTCGTAGAAGATAGAGTGTACACAGACTTTATCCCCACCTCGTAGAGATAGAGAGGTTGATTTCGATATATTATCGATTTAAGTAAAAGCATTTCAACGCAATTTGAAAAAGAGACTACAAAAATGAAAGCAATAACAACAATGAAATAAAGCGAAAAGAATAGTAATGACAATAATGCAATAATCGAGTCATACCGATATCAATAAAAATCAAAACTATTGAGACGGTTTCAGAAAATGTAATTTTGATTTAACTAAAAAAATAATATGATATAAATTTTATAAAATAATTGATCGAACTGAATTTTGAACCATCGTTATCACAACATCATCACAATAAAACAGTGTGTACCTGAGTTTTCCCAATTTAATACCATGTTCACTAGCACGAATAAATCCAACATCTTCAGCAGATATCAATTCATATGTGCCTCTGTTCTTTAATACTCCATCCTAAATTAAGTACATAGAATAACACACAAAAAAAATAGAATAAATTCAAATACCTTTTTAATTAGTTAAATAGATTTTACATAGTTTTCTTTGCTTTTTATTTTTACAATTAAATTCTTAATATTTAAATTGGGCACGAATAACATGTGTTCTTATTTAATTCATCATTTTTGTAGTTTCATCCATAATTTTATTACATATATACATAAGTACATTTTAAATTTTTGGCTGATTGGTAAAACAGATCTAAAATAAGTAAATTTCTTGAATAGGAACAAGTCTAAAATAAAATTGTCAAAATATGAAATATGAAATTTTATTTAGTATTTTAATTAAATAAAATTGACCTGATGAATTCCACTTTCATGAGAAAAAGCATTAGCGCCAACAATGGCCTTATGTGGCTGCAACTTAAGCCCACTATACTCCTCTACCTGCATACATATATAACAATATTATTATTATATGCATAATTCATTTAAACAACTAAAATATATATATGTATACATACCATGTTGCTTGTGGTGAATATATGTTTTGTATTAATATCAGTATAGACACCACCTAATACTTCCTTTCCACGACATTTTATGGCCATTACTATCTATATATAAAAAATACAAATTTATAAGTACAAAAAAGTAGAAATAATAATATAATTAAAGTTTATTCTCCCTCACCTCTTCTAGAGAAGCATTTCCAGCTCTTTCACCGATATCATTGATTAATATTTGGGTCAAGTTCTAATATCTGAAAATTTTTAAAAATTAGAAAGTTACCCCAAGCTTTTATATTTTATTTTAAAAAAACCACCTATCCTTTATTAATTTCAACTAATATTTATATATCAAATTACTTCATTAATAATTAATAATTATTCCTCTATGCTATTTATATAGAACGTGGCAAAAAAGAACAATTCATTTTTAATGGGTTATAATTCATATCTTGAATCAGTGACAAGTTTGAGTATGCGATTAATATATTGTTCTTGCCTATATTGTTATTTTATTGTTGCCGATTGTTATCAATTATGTTATAATGTTATTTTTTAACGAAACATGTTCATTATAAAATGACAATACAAATTGAAAGGTATTTTTAATCATTTTTATAACTTATGAATATAAATCTTTTTTTAAAAAATAGTAAATATTTCTCTCAAAATTTAAAACTTTAGCCAAAAATATTTGGGAAGAATATTTGAAAATTTAGATTCAAACACTGACTTATCATGTGGCATTTCTTGCACAAATCAAGTAGCAATATATACCTCATATCTTACATCTTATGTTTGTCAGATCTGATAAGGACTTTCTTTATATTGTAGGAAAAGTTATTTGGAATCATTGATATTGTTGAATGCACAAGTAATTACAAACATAAAATTTAAACTCCACTGATAGTAACATAACATTTCTTAAGCGTTAGTGTCCCTCCGTCTCAATTTATGTGGCATTTTTTTGGATTTTAAAATTCAAACAAGTTTATTTTTAACCGTAATTTTTTCATATATATTTTAATTATTTTGAATTGCAAATTATTGTGATTCATAATACTTTTTACGTAGTTTACAAATATATAAATTTCATTTTTAAAAAAAAATGAAGATTCCACGCACAAATTTCCGATCAAACTTAAACTGTCTGACCCTAAAAAAACGAAAAGTGTCACATAAAATTGAGACAGAGGGAGTACGATTTTTAACTTATAACTTTTGATTTTTTTTATTCTGGGTAAGATATTTATATATAATGGTCCCTTGTGCTAGTTGTACCAAATGAATTCTATTTGTGGCATAGGTGAAAGAACTTCAATTATTTTTCTGTGGTACTGAGATTGAATTATTTTTCTGTGGTTTCTTCACACATATAAGCATATAATAAGGCTATTGGAAACAAAAATATGTTGTACATATATAGAAGGAAAAGAAATTTTATAGGCTAATTCTATTAATTGAAAATAAATTTTTGCATTTATTCTGTGGTTTCTTCACACATATAAGCATATAATAAGGCTATTGGAAACAAAAATATGTTGTACATATATAGAAGGAAAAGAAATTTTATAGGCTAATTCTATTAATTGAAAATAAATTTTTGCATTTATTTCAGGTCACGTGCTTTAGACGTTCTATCAAAAAAATTTTTTTAAATATTATATTAATAATCTCTTTCCATCTCAAATTATCTATCGTAGTTTATAAAATAATTATTTTTATTTTTTGTTTCATTTTGGATGTTCAAGATTAAATTAATTATGTTTCTTCTATTTTAATTTTAGTAGTAATTGTTTTTGAAGATTATAAATACCTCAATAGAGTAGGTAAATATTTAATGAAGAGAGCTTATATCCTTAAAATATAAATAAAGATAAAACACAAAAACTATCTTTAATTAATATTGACATTTACAAAAAAAAAAAAAAACTATTAAAATTATAATAATTCAAAATTCAAAATTATATTAAAAATTTGATTAATTCTTAAAATTTCACATGTATTGCATAATTAGAATTGTGTAACATATATTATTTGAAGATTATGTAAATAGTACTAAGAATTCAATCAACTCTCGAAATTTCATATGTACTGCATAATTGAGATTGAGTGAGTAATATATATTATTTGAAAATTACGTTAAAAGTTCTATAAATCACAGTAATTAACAACTTAAAATATTTGAAAAACATATTAAAATGTGATTAACTCTCAAAATTTTACATGTGCAACATAAATTGAAACAAGAAAAGTATCATATATTATTTAAAAATTATGATAAAAATATTATAAATTACCTACATAAATTGAGACAAACGAAGTAGCAAATATTGGATCCGTGGTTGCACGGGCCCATTGTGTCTATTGCATATAACAAGGCCATTGGAATTGACTATTCAGAATCAGAGGTATCAACCATGCATGTTACCTACTGACATCAGAGATTCATTGCCATTTTTTGGCTTTTATGATTTTTTGGAGATTCAAGTCAATGGTTGACAGAAAAAGATCAACTAAATTAGTGGTGTGCGAAAATCAAATTGAACTGATAAAAATGCTATAGATTTATTATTATTGGATTGTTAGTTTAACGAATATTTAATGATTTTGTAAAAAAAAATTATTAATTTATCGGTTGGTTTTTATTTGTAATATTGGGTTATTGGTTGAATCGATAATTCATTAAGAAGGTAGTGATTAACTTTGAAATATATTTTTTACCCTTAATGATATAATTTACAATTACATAAATACCTAAAGATTGTTTTAGATCAAAAAATTTAAAAATATCTTTTTTTTAAAAAAATTTCATGTCAAATCTAACGGTGCCACATAAAATGGAACATAAAGGAATGCTAGGCATGTTCATAATGCACACTTAATCATAATTATCTAAGATTGGAATAACACGGAAATATGATTATCTAAGATAATAACTATCAATTACGTAATTACACGAGAAATCAATCCTATCTTATATTTGGTTAAATACTAATTGAAATTATACATGTATATATACTCAGATAGAGGAGTATAGTGAGCTTAAGCTGCAGCCACATATGCATATATGTAAGCCATCGCCGGTGCTAATGCTTTTTCTCGATCTAATTTAGTACCTAATTATCTTTCTTTTTCCCTTCATTTTTCATCATTATGAAACTTATGAGAATTTGGACTTCAAACGAAATTCACCTTTGTTGTCTTCTTTGTTAGCTTGAAAGAAAGAACTCCATAAAATCTAACACCCTTTTCTCTACTTTATCTAAAAAAATTTCCTATAATCTCTTTGCTAAAATTTTATTCGATTGACCTAATACCTATTTGTGGTTTAAGCAAGAGAAAATAGTAAATTTTGATAGAGAAAGTAGAGAGAATGATGTTAGATTTCGTGGAGTTTGTCTTTAGAGCTACAAACAAGACAATTATGATGAATTTTGTTAGCCATGTGAGGTCTACAGTTAAATTTAACACTGTTTTAGATAAATTTATTATTTAGTAGTAGGATTTAAAACAGAAAAAGCAAATATGTCCTCCATTTGAAGTGAAAAAGCTTGAATTGTGACACATATGTTAGAATGCACTTGAATCTATTGTTTAAGTGGTAGGATTTAAAACATAAAAACATGAGCAAATATGTTTTATGATTGTACCAGTTAGTGCATTTACATTAATTATATGTCCTCCACTTGTGAATCAATTGATTGTATTGCTCCTTATTAAAGTTCTGATTGAAGGCAACAATATCACCATAGTTGTTGTGTTTTCTTTCAAAATCCTCCATAGACAGTGATGCATTTTCATAGTTGTTGTTTTCTTTATTTTCTTAAATTTCATGTCAAGTTAAACTAGACCAATGGAGAGAGTATTACCAAAAAGCAACACAACTTAACATGAAGTCCTTAATTTATTTATTGATTAATTAGACAATCTACATATGGACGGCATACAACCAACTTAACTAGTTTCATCTCACAAATTAAGTAGCACAGACATAAAAAGATACAACAAGAACATGAAAAGAACCTACAATTCCATCCAATTGTAGCAAATTGAAGTTGAGATTTCATCGTCTAGATGACAGGGTGTTCGTTTCCTTAAAGGAATATATACTGACCATTATGAAGAGCGCATGCACAATTTTTAGCACCAATATCATCTGCAACACAAGGAGGCTTAACACTTCCATCTTGGTACCACATTTTTCTTTTTTGCACTAAATCAATGAAGAAATCGTCTAATGTTTCTCTTGTGATACTTGGCATAACAATAACATGTGCAATATTCCTCACGCAAGATAGTTGCCAATGACGAGTAAATTCATGATCATGAGGCCTCTCAAGCACAACTATAGTGCTCAACTCATTAAGCATGACACTAATATTTGCTTGCTGAAGACGGTCTCTCAAATATCTAGCGTTGTTGAGGCATCTCATAACATCTTGTTGTATCCCAATTTGACCTTTAGAGCTTAAACTGTACCACAATAAAATTGGAGTTAAACCATTTCGACTTCCAGAAATTGTGGCATCCATAGAAGCAATGTATTCCACATTTCTCGAGAGATAAGCGATGTGACTTTTTCTTGTTATTTGAACTCCACAAGGAATTGGGCATCCTAAGAACTTGTGACCTGAAATTGTGACACTCCCGATGGGCTTCTTAAAACTAATCACCTGTTTTCAATTAATTGAATCACAAACAATCAAAATTTTATTTTAATTGTAGTATACATCCTTAAAATTTTTGTTGGACATATGTTAGAAAACTCACATTTTTAATGAAAGGGACAATAAGTCCATTGAGGGCTGCATCACAATGGATGTAAAACTTATCATGGGAATAACCACAATCTTCAAGTATTTGAAGAATAACATCAATGTCATCAACATCCCCTTTGAATGTAGTTCCTACCATTAAGAAAAAGTCCAGGCTAGAGCTTTAATTAAGAGAATGAGATAATTAATCAAAGGATGAAATTAATATGAATATTTACCAATATTAATATTTATAATTGCTGGTTTGTCCTTGTTATGAAGCAATTTTGCTCTCAAATCAGAATAATCCATCTCTCCATTCGTTGATGTGTTGATCATTTCCAAATCTATTCTGTACAATCTTGTAGCTTTGAAGACTGAATAATGAGAATCTTTTGATGCGTATAAGATTCCATTAGGAAGTAACTCTCGCCTACAAAGAAAATATTATTGAGTTAATTTAAAAAAACTAAAAAAGAACATTATTATATTTTACTTTCTGTCATATCAACTCTTCATATTACGAATTTGTCACCATTCACTACAAATTTTGATATTCCAAAATATCTATAGAGTACGGGAATTTTTGAACTAAATTGGTGATCTTCTTTTTGCAATTAATTATAAATATGTTAGCACAAACTTATATATGAATGCCTCACAAGACATGTTGGGACCACTAATTTAGCAATTGACACATCTTGATAATATGTACGGAAATTAATCAAATCACAGAAGACTCAAGTAGATAGTTAGATGTGAGTTTGGGCACTATATTATCCATGTGGTTACATATATAGTGTAGTTTTTGTGTAAAGATGTATCAATTAACCTCCTTTGAATACATTAATGTAGGTCCATTTAGATAATTGGAAATACTAACAATGGTAGATAATGTAATAACTTAATTGTTGTTAAATATTTTTTTTAGAGGTAATTAATATTTTTTGTAAATGTTCCTAAAGTCTATAACAACATTGGATCCAATGATAATATATTAACTAGTGTAGATAAAGACTTTAATATTCTTTATTAATGTACATATTTATTGTCGGTAAAAACCGTTTTTATCAGCGTGATAGTAGATACTTACCCTATCCAAATTCCATGAAAATTGCCTTCTGTGCCACCATGAGTAACATAACCCCAATATTCATCCTTCTCAATTTCCCATAATTTGGCAAACCAATCCAAAACAGCCACTTCAAAATCTTTTGAATGAAAATCCACAGGGTTTTCCGTGAAAGGATCACCACAATTATTTAAGTGAAATTGCAAAAGTGGAGCTAAAGCAACGTGGTGATCATAATATATGTTCTCTGGAAAACCTAGAGAGACAAAAGGATCAATTATATAATTCATAAATTAATCTTTAATTTTCACATTACAAATTAGTACTACATCCGTAAGCCTTCCACGTATTGCATTCGGGAATTCCTACGTTTGCTTTCATTCAATGTTTTTATGTATCAATTTATGAACTCTAGTTTATAATTTACATGAAAGACAGAAGATCAAATGAAGGAGAATAGTAAAATATTACCAAGATGATATTTGACTCTTTGTGAAAGTGTATTTAAATAATTATCCAATATATAGTCAGGTGAAGAAACACCACTTCCCAACCCAGGGTCTACTACGGCTAGTTGCAATTTCTTTCTTGGCCCTGGTGGTGTCACCTTTACTACTTTCTTGATGTTGCCATTGACAATATTCTCACTTGGAAGAGATGCCACTATTTTGCTCATCATTTTAGTAGAAAGCATCATCATGCAAGTCAAGATTTCGAGAAAAATTAGATCACTAAGAGAATGAAGAAATATACAAAAGAGTTTTTAAAGGAGGCTTTTATATTTCTTGAAGATTGCTTGCTCTTGCTTTGTTCATTTACAAATGAACACCCCTGTATTTATACTACACACTTTGGGGCTAAAGTTTTAATAAAATTTCTACACAAGTCCCTATATATGTACAAGTAGGGCCTCTTCTAGAATTCTCTACAAGTCTAGAGATTTCTAAGGACTTCCAAGAATTCTTCTCGAGTATTCTAGAGTCTTCTCCAAACCTCTCCAAGACTTTAGATTCTTCCACCAAAGCTAGCTCATTTATTCTTTAATTTTTATGCCTAAGTGTTATGACAAAGTGACGGGTCATGATATTAGGCTACAACTCTTCTCTCTGTCATTTAGTTACGAAGTTTCTATCCTAAAAGAAATGTCGTTCTTTTTTCATGGATCAGATGGGATGATGAGAATAGTACTATGTATCCACTAAATTTAAATTTTAAATTTTAAATCCACCTCTACTTTCCCATCCAAAAATAAATAAACAATATAAGTATCAATTGTAAGATATAAGATTCTTCAAGTACCAGTGATGTCTTCTTGTTGTGGTTGGTCAGATAGTTTCTCTTGGATAAAATCTTTTTGATCATTTGTTGTTTTACTTTCATTATGTTCTTCAAATATCTCATTTTGTATTATCACCTATAAATTCACTTTGTTATATTAAAAATTATTGAAAAAGAAATATTAATTGTCGAATACAATGAGCAAGCTCAACAAAAATTTCACGCCAGCAAAAAGTAAAAACTTTCTCTCAAAATTAACAGTTCAGAGTTGACAACAAATTAAAACGTTCCCTAAATTAAGTTAATAGACATAAGTCATGATTAATTAATTACCTCACATAGATAAAAAATGGATCTAAACATTGTACTCTCTTGTATAATTCCCTTATATAAATGGTCCACTTCTTCTTTATTCTCTTTCGTCGAAAGATTTAATCTATTTTCAATGTTTTCCTCCATTAAGGTATGATCAAAGACACCTGGAAAATCACGCATAACCAAATGAAAGTAAAATGATTAATAGTGTATATGTCAATTGTAAGATGTTTAAATAAATTATTAATTATGTATCATAAATAATTAGTTACATACCATGAATAAAATTAATTAAAAATTTAGGACTCATCTCCATCTCCACATCAAAATAATTTGAAAGAAGTAATATAAGTCAACAGTAAAATGTTAATTTCTCAAATAATGTTGATACCTTCTTGTTGTTGTTGTTTTTCAAGTGGTTCCTCCTCGAATAACCCTGTTGCTCTTTTTCCTCTTTGCTTTCTCTAGATTCTTCAGATCTCTCGTTTTGTATCGTCTTCTTACAACTTTGCTTTCAATACTTTAATACTCTTTGTTAATGTGTATATTTATTGCCGCTAAAAATCATTTTTATTATCGTGATAGTAGATAATTACCCTATCAAAATACCTTGAAGATTGCCTCATGTGCCACCATGAGTAACATAACCACAATATTCATCCTTCTCAATTTCCCATAATTTGGCAAACTAATCCAAAACAGCCACTTCAAAATCTTTTGAATGAAAATTCACAGGGTTTTCCGTGAAAGGATCATCACAATTACTTAAGTGAAATTGCAAAAGTGGAGCTAAAGCAATGTGGTGATCATAACATATGTTCTCTGGAAAACCTAGAGAGACAAAAGGATCAATTAAGATTATGATCAATGAGATTCAAACAAATATGATAAATGTCTGTGAAATGTCACTTATATAGTTTAATGATTTTTTATCTATTTACTCTTAAAAATATAGAAAAGACGCACTTAAACTAAGTCAATTCAAATAGGGATGACAATGGGGCGGGGTGGATGCGGGGCGGGGGGTGGGTGGGGCGGATTTAAGGCTATGTGGGGCGGGTGGGTTTAAGGTTTTGTGGGGTGGGTGGGATGCGGGGCGGGTTGAAGTGGGGTTTTTAAAACAAATGCAGGGTGGGACGGGTTGCGGGTATATGTGATTTTATGGGGGTTTAAATTTAATTTTAATTTTTTCATGTTATAAGAGTGATAGAGCATTATTTATTAAGATAATTTATTTAAAGCTACCAAAATATTCAAGATAGTAAATGAAAATGGTTTAATAAAAAATAATTCATTTTCTTACATGTTTTCCAATGGGCCTCTAAAAAATAAAATTTTAAGTCACTATCTTATTAAATTAATACAACTTATGAAAAAATAAATTTCTTTTTTCAATTTCTTTTTTAGTATCAAAGTTAACTAGAAAAAGAAAATATTAAAAAAAGTATGTGGGGCGGGTTCATGCGGAGCGGGTCTATGCAGGGTGGGGTGGGGCTAGTTAAAAATGAAAAAAATGTTATGCTGGGACGGGGCAGGGCAGATTAAAAATTTTGCGGGCAAGATTAACCTGCCCCGCCTCCACCCCATTGCCATCCCTAAATTCAAAGATGCTCTTAATCTTTTTAATCACAAACATTCGAACACCTTCTATAATCTCCTAAGAAAACAAAATCAAAGCAGATTAGTCTCAGTCTCTCAGACCTCATTTTTTTTCATTAGAATGAAGAAGTATGAATCTGAATATATATATATATATGACTACAATGTTATTTTTAATTTGAACATTAAATAACTAAGACTGTTTGTTTTTGTATGTGAATTATGAACTAGTTTATCATTTACATGAAAGACAGAAGATCAAATGAAGGAGGATAGTAAAATATTATTCCCAAGATGATATTTGACTCTTTGTGTAAGTGTCTTTAAATAATTATCCAATACATAGTCAGGTGAAGAAATATCACTTCCCAACCCAGGCTCTATTACGGCTAGTTGCAATTTCTTTCTTGGCCTTGGTGGTGTCACCTTCACTACTTTCCGGATGTTGCCATTGACAATATTCTCACTTGGACTTCGAAGAGATAATGCCACTATTTTGATCATCATTTGAGTGAAAAACACCATCATGCAAGTCAAGATTTCAAGATTTCAAGATTTTAGGAAAAACAACTCACTTCCAATCTAGAGAAATTTCTAGCTTATTTATTGTTGGATGTTAATACTATGCAATCCACACAAAAGTTGGTAGTTAGAAGGTTCAAAAAACCCTTATGTTTGAGCTTTGTATTAAAACCATCCCTATTACTTTAACTCGGAGACCTAATAGTCCTCTAAAATTGCCAATTAGTGCATATTTAATAATTCACTAAGGGTCGTTTGATAGGTTGATAAGAAACAAGCTATTCATGTATTAATTTTTGTATAACTTATATGACGTTTGGTAGCTAGGTAGATAGAAAATAAGTTATTCATGTATAAAATTAATTTGACGTTTAGTTGACAATTTAGAAATATGCTATCACGATCTGATTTCTTAGGTCATGATGGAACATACTATGTTCCACCAATAGTTAAACCTACCTAACCCATATCTCGGAACCAGAAGCAAGGGACTATCAAGCGGAAGAACACATAAAGGAAGCAAATAACAATAACAACAACAAGAAGAAGACAAAAGAGAAATAAAGAGATATATATATATACATAACAAGCCAATCCCAAGACTTGACATCAGTCGGTAGACAATCTTCTATTCAAAATAGGAGTACAAGGCTTTACAAATACAATAAGTACAGAATTGTCTCCAAAATAAAACTAAAGACTAGAACTAGATAACATAGAGGGAGATCAACGACTCCAAACGTTAAGAGTCCACCCTAGTATCTCAATCTCAAAAACTGCTCCACACGAGATCCAAATTAACGACGAGAACTCGTACTATGATCTCTATGGTGCAGAAGTATAGTATAAGTACTAACAAATGATACTCAGTAGGCATAGGTCCACTAAGATCTGAAGACAAAGCAAGTAAAAACAAGAAGTAAATAAGGAAAGTGCAGCTTAAGTATCTAACAAGGAGATATAACATGATAATACATGTAACAAGAATAAAGGAATAGAATACACTGAGTAAGAGACCGAGTCAAAGGGAGATACCTGGGGGCACAAGACCAACAACCTAATCACAATAAGATCCTACCACGAAAGTTAACTAACCAAGGCAAGACCCAAGGTAACACTACTACTCAATCTAACCACAACTCATCAATTTACAATGCACAACTCTTATATCAATCGCTTCACCAACTCTCATTATTCCCAATCATACAATGGCATACAAGGTTCAATAAACTCAACATAAAGTCAAGAAGTAATAATGACTCTCGAACTTGAGATTTCCCTTTCTATTGTGTCTCCAACTCAACACAAGCTCTTCAAATAAATTAATCACACTAAGCATTTGAAACTAATAACACCCATATGAATACTTTTAGAAAACAAGGTCACATTGAACCAAAAACCCGATTATGAAAATGAAGGGTAAATCTAGAAAGTTGTATAAAATTGTGCTACCCAACACATTTGGAAATTAATGGTGAAAACCAACTTAAAATGGAGTTGAATCAAACCTTAAATAATCAATTTATCAAAAACCTTTAAAGTTGGGATAAAAACCTAAGTTTAATCATCAAAATCATGCTATAATTAATGGGTAAAAAAGTTAGCGAGTTAGAAACCCTTACCAATTATATAAAACATGAAAACCCTCTTTAAAATCACCAAAGTCAAGCTCTCAATGTTCAAAAATAGAGAGATGGGTTTGAAACCCCGATTTTGAGAAAAACATTTTGCCAAGTCTTAGGTGCTCATCGCGATCGCGACCGTAAGCCACACAATCGCTATGAGTAAGTCAACCAACATTGTCACTACCTAAAGTATACCCTACGCATAACATGGAGTATGAAACCCGAGGGGCCCTACACAAGCAACTTAGCATACATCATACAAGATAATAGAATTTAAAGAATTCAAAAGATAATTTTATATCATAAAGAGTTTGACAAAAGAGGAAGTCTAAAATAAGTCTCAGAGCCATCTAATAAATCATAAGGAAAGTAATTGGGACATATCATATACATCACATACATGCCTGAAAAAAAAAATGACATAAAGCAATAAAGAAATCTCGGTCCTTGGATGAGGACTAATCAATCTTCAAACGAAGCACCCAAGGGATGTCTAGCCACGAGTGTGCAAACTAGGAGTGTTGGACCTTACATTAGTGAAACAATGCAGGGACAAGTATGCATTAGTACATGGAATGTACTGAGTATGATAGTAATGCATAAGGGTTATGAAATCCAGCTAAAAAGAACTTTACATGATATGCAATGACCAAGCTCAATCATAAAATAACATGTTAGAAAGCATAGGTCAAAATCATGGTCATTGCAAGCTAAACATCCTTTAACACACATTTGAGATACTTCTAGAAAGTAACCTTAGTCTGTTATTGTGGGAAGTTAGTCATTAACCGACATAGACCATGTGAGCTATAAGATGGAATCCGGTGTCTATCCCACACCAAAAAGAGATGTCCTTACTTTCCAAGGTAAGAGCAATAAACTTGAGCTAAAGTGGATCCACTAGCTAATGTCTATCTAAGACAAATTTATGGTGGCACATAGTTATGGTACACGGGTAATCGCTTTTAGTCCACTCGATGCTAAGCATAAATCACACATAATAGTCATTAATCATATTCATCTTATTATCCATAGAAAGGCATTGTTAAGTAGTCAATACAAGATAAATTTCATTTAGAAGAGCTCCTATATCTTTCAACCCTATGAATCCTTTATGTGAGAATAACCTTTCAGTAAACAACATTGATGCTTTACTCTCAAAGAAAACTTAAATCATTCATAATAATTTCATGAAAACATGCATATCTACATAAATTTGTAATTAATAGTTGAAGGGTTTATCATACGATCATGGTTGAAAGCATAATTTAAGCTTGGGCAATTGCAATTTCAAATAAATATCATAGATCAACATCAAATAATGCATTGGAAGACTTAATTAATCATAATCAATCATAATTTGAAGAAGCCCACATTCATTGAATTGAAACTATAATTTGATAATTTGAAGATTGAATTGGGAAATTAAAATCTTTAGGGACCCCATAGACTAAAGGACTCCATGAGTGAATACATGCATACCTAGATTCTTTAGGCCTAAGAGAATGGAGAATTTCGAAACTTAAATGGAACCCCTTCTTCCTTAGACTGGAGAGAATTTGGAAGGATGAATTTGGTTAATTTTGGGAATTAAGGAGAATGAGTTCAAATGAGTAAATTGGAGGCTTAAAACATTTATATAGGGCCTAGGATAGAAGGTAACACGATGTAGTATTAAATTAAAACAATTAGAAAAAGACTCAAAATCCCCTTTAAATATAACTGTCGAACCTTACTTATGGTCCATAGGTCCTTCTACGGACAGTACTGGTCAATCGTAGATAGGCAACTGGGACACTTAATTTAACCCTCTTTTGACGGAGCCCATGTATGGTCCGTACATTCCAATCGTCGAAACCAACTTTGACCCTCAAAATTTCATTAAGTCTAGGACTCATCTATGAGACCTATCTACGACTCGTACAAAGGTTGACGGACCATCCTAGTGAACCGTAAAAAAGGTACTCACACTTTATTTCAAACTTATTTTCCCTAGTTCCTATGGTTGCCATCTACGACCTGTAGAAGCATCTACGGTTCATAGATGGGACCCGTAGACATAGACACCAGCCCAAAAACTACATTTTCAATCTTTTCCAAACCCGAGGTGCTACAATATATCCCTTCTGGGAACATTAATCCTTTAATGGAACTCAATACATCATAAGAAGGGTAGAAAGAAGATCTAACAACCCAACATGAATGTAATCACATAAATGCACACATTCGAGGAGCAAAAATCGACTCCAAGCTAAAGCATATCCAAAATATCATTTCATAAGGCCTATATGCAACTCATACTCAAATGCACAGAAACATGTAGAAATCAGTCAAGCTAACTCATTATCTCACAAGCAAGTTTTCATAAGCATGCATGAATGAGAAAACATGGGAATGACTAAGACATATGAAAACAATAGAGTGAAGCATGAGGAACAAAATACCTCAAGCTAGAGTAGGGATGGAGGGAAAGATATAAGGCTAACAAGACATCATATCAGCCTCGGTCTCCCAAGTAGCACCCTCAACTAACGGATTCCTCCAAAGAACCTTCACATAAGCAACTTCTTTATTCCTTAACTTCCGGACTTGCTGGTCTAAGATCTCAACCGAAACCTCTTTATAAGAAAGACTCTTCTTTAAACCAAGACTCTCTAATGGTACTATAGATGTCGGATCACCAACACATTTCTTCAACAAGGAGACATGGAAAACTAGATACACCGATGCTAAGTCATTAGGCAAATCAAGTTCACAAGCAACTTTACCAATACGCCTCAAAATCTGATATGGGCTCATATAACAGAGACTAAGCTTCCATTTCTTCTCAAATCTCATTACACCCTTCATGGATAAAATTTTCAAATTGATCCAATCATCTACATCAAATTCAAGATCTCTTTTTCTAACATCGACATAGGACTTTTGTCGACTTTGAGTTGTTTTCAATCTTTGATCTAATAAGCCGAACTTTCTTTATAGCCTTATGTACCAGTTTGGAACCTATCAAAGCAACCTCATCAACTTCAAACTAGCCTATAGGAGATCTTCATCTCCTACCATAAATAGCCTGAAATGGAGCCATATGAATTCTTGAATGATAGCTATTATTATATGTAAACTCAATCAAAGGCAAATGATCATCCCAATTACCCTTGAATTCATCACAGTGGCTCTCAACATATCTTCCAAAATTTGGATAGTATGCTCCGCTTGTCCATTAATTTGACGATGAAAGGTTATACTAAGCTTAATACGAGTATCAAGCCCTTTTTGGAAAGACTTCCAAAATTGAGAAGTGAACTGGGTACCACGATCAGAAATAATGGATAGGGGTACTCCATGCAATCTAACCATCTCCCTTAGATACAACTTAGCATAGTCCTTCACCGAATAAGAAACATTGATGGTGATGAAATTATTTGATTTTACATATGATCTACTCTAACCCAAGTCGAGTCATGTTGTCGCCGGGTGCGGGGTAAATCAAAAATAAAGTCCATATTCAAATCTTCCAACTTCTAAGTAGGAATACTAATATCTTGGGACAAACCTCCCAGATTTTGATGCTCGAATTTCGCTTATTGACAATTAGGACACTTGGCCAAAAGTTCCACAATATCCTTATTCATCTCATTCGACCAATAGACCTCCCGCAAGTCACGGTATATCTTGGTGGCTCCCGGGTGAATGGAATATCGAGAACTATAAGCTTTTGATAAGATTCTCTCTTTCAATTCATCGGCATTGGGAACACACAAATGATCTTGATATTAAAGCACTCCATCTCTCTCTTGGGAGAAAGCCTCAACGGACTTTTTAAGTATTGTTTCCTTCAACTCAATTAGAATTGGATCTAGTCCTTGCTTTGCTTTTACATCCGACACAACATACGATTCTAAACTATTATGAGCCATAACACCATCTATGATGGATTCAACCAACTCAACACCAAATCAAATAAATCTACGAACATCACGAACCAACTCCGTATCTTTCTCAACATGAGCAACACTATCCATTGATAGTCGATTAAGAGCATCCACCACTACATTCGCTTTGTTAGGGTGATAGAGGACACTCATGTTGTAATCTTTTAGCAACTCAAGCCACCTCCTTTGGTGAAGATTTAGATCATTTTGCTTTTACACATACTTCAAACTCTTGTGGTTGGTGAAGATATCAACATGCACACCATATTAGTAATGCTTCCAAATCTTTAAGGCAAACATAACTGCCACTAGTTCCAAATCATGGGTAGGATAGTTCTTTTTATGAATCTTAAGTTGTCTTGAAGCATAAGCGATAACCTTCTTGTTTTGCATAAGAACATACCATAGTCCATTCCTTGAAGAGTCGCAATAAACGACAAACCCATATGACTCTTCTGGTAAAGTCAACACTGAGCGGAGGTTAGTCTATCTTTCAATTCCTGAAAACTCTTCTCACAAGCTTCCGACCATAAGAATGTGACTTTTTTTTGGGTCAACACCGTCAATGGAGAGGCAATCAAGGAAAACCCTTCCACAAATCTTCTATAGTAACCAACCAAACCCAGAAACTTCTAATATCCGAAGGGGATAGAGGTCTAGGCCAACCCTTAACTGCATCCGTCTTCTTAGAATCTACTTCAATACTCTTGTCGGAGATAATATGACCAATAAAATCCACAAATCTTAACTAAAACTCACATTTACTAAATTTTGCAAAGAGTTTTTGGTCCTTGAGGACATGCAACACAATCCTCAAATGATCGATATGCCGATCTTCACTCCTTGAATAAATTAAAATATCATCAATAAATATGATCACGAACATATCAAGGTATTGTCTAAACACCTTATTCATCAAATACATCGATGTGGTTGGAGCATTAGTCGACCCGAATGACATTACCAAAAACTCATAGTGACCATATCGAGTCTGAAAAGCCGTCTTTGGAATGTCAGCGTCTTTCACCCTTAATTAGTGATAACCTGGCTGGAGGTCAATCTTAGATAAGTAACTTGCTTCTTGTAGTTGGTCGAATAAATCATCAATCCTCAGAAGAGGGTACTTGTTCTTAATAATGACTCTATTCAACTGACGGTAAGCAATGCACATATGAAGGGAACCATCCTTTTTACGAACAAACAAGAATGGAGAGCCTCATGAAGAGATACTTAGTCGGATGAAACCCTTATTCAATAAATCTTTCAATTCCTTAAGTTCTGTCGGAGCCATACGATAAGGATGAATAGATATAGATTGCGTATCGGGGAGAATGCCAATACCAAAGTCTATTTTCCTTTCAGGAGGAAAACCGGGTAGGTCATCAGGAAACACTTCTAGAAACTCACTAACAATGACGATCGACTCAAGAGTTGTGGATTTGGAAACCGTATCTCTAACCCGAATTAGATGGTATATGCAACCCTTAGCAATCATCTTTCTAGCTTTAAGACAAGAAACAAACTGACCCATATGCATAGAATTTTCTCTTTTCCACTCTAGGATGGGTTCATGTGGAAACTGAAACTTGACCACTTGGGTTCTAAAATCAATAGTAGCATAACAAGAATGTAGTCAATCTATACCAAGAATAACATCGAAGTATAACATATCAAGCTCTAGAAGATCAACATGAGTGACTCTATGTGATGAGGAGACGAGACAATTTCTATAGACTCTATTAGCCACAATAGACTCATCAATAGAAATAGAGATAGAAAAGGATTTAGCAACACATCCAGAGAGATATCAAACCTCATAGCCACATATGATGTTACAAAAGATAAGGTAGCACCAGGATCAAGCAACGTATAAACATCAAGATTAAAGACTTTCAACATATCGATAACTACATCGGGAGAACCCTCTTTCTCATGATAAGTTTGAAGTGCATAAAATTTGTTTTGCTTGTGATAAAAACTTCTGGATAGGTATCCTACATCTTCATTGAATTATTTCTTTTTATTTGTTTTTCTTGTGACAAAAACTTCTGGATAGGTATCCTACATCTTCATTGAATTATTTCTTTTTATAGAATCTCCATTAGAACCTGACGAAGGTTAAGGTTGAGCCTGTCGATGATTATCTCTTTCATTCTTAGCAACTGAGGGACAATCCCTTATCTTATGATCCGTATTGTCACAACCAAAACATGCATTGGAACTTGCTAGATATTTACCCTCATGCTTTCTTCCACATCTAAAACAAGTAGACAATGAAGATCCACCACTATTTCTCCTTGATGCTTAGGGTTAGATACCCTATCTTTGTTGAATTTAGGAGTCAGAGAATTTAAGGAGCCCTGACCGAAAAATCTTTCTCGAAACTTAGAACGACCATGTCCATCAAACCTCGTATATGAAAAGCCATTATTACCGGTCCTTGCCTTCTTTGCCTCCCTAGATCTTTCCTTAAGTTTCTTCTCTTCTATTTTTTGAGCATGAACCATTAGGCGAGAAATTTACATATCATTGATATTTTTGGAGGTACGACATTATTTAACCACCATCTCAGACATTTCCAAAACAAACTTACTCATCCTTGCCCTAGGATCGACAACCATAGTAGGAGCATATCTAGACAATTGCATGAACTTCAAGGCATACTCATTCACACTCATGTTTCCTTGACGAAGGTTGATGAATTCAAGTACCTTTGTCTCCTTCATATCAAGTGGAAAGAACCTTACAAGGAAATAAACCTTAAACTTTTCTCAATCAAGAGGACCCGGATCAATCGTTTTCTCCTCCTTCTATTGGTTGAACCAAACTTTAGGAACACCTTATGTTGATAAGTGGTCAATTCTGTCTTTTCAACCGCCGTCACACCCCATGGTCATGAACATATTATATATCTCATCAATGAACTCTTGAGGATCTTCCTCAACTTTGGAACTATGAAACTCTGGAAGATTCATCCTAGTAAAATCTCTCACTCTAGTTACCGAAGTAACCACATTTGGGTTCATGGAAACCACATCATCCCTATTGTCTTGAGCCATTATAGCTTGAGACAACACTTCAAAAGCATACCTAAACTCCGTATTAGTCATTTGTTCAGCCAAAAGGTCGACCAGAACTTAAGGAGCTCGAAAAGCTTCTCATTCCACATTCTCATTCACATTCCTCCTAATGTATGCTCTTCGAGGGGCCACATCCTGAAAAGCATCGGATAATGATTAGGAGAGAGACATATGGCTTTAGATTAATAAAAAAAGTGGAGTTTCGTAAACATCTTATAGCTTGTTATTCATAAATGTGGCGTGCTTCACACTCATAAACAAGCCTCTACTCGATGTGGCTTATAAGACATCCTAGGACCTTTCCAAACATTGTGCTCTGAATACCAAGTTTGTCGCAACCCAAAGTATACCCTAGGTGTAACATGGAATATGGGAACACGAGGGGCCCTACACAAGCCACTTACTATATCATAATGAGTTTGACAAAAGTGGAAGTATAACATAAGTCTCAAAGTCATCTAATACATAATAAGGAAAGTAATTAGGACGTTACCCATATAGCACATACAAGCCTAAAATGAAATTTACATAAAGCAATAAAGATGTGTTGGTCTTTGGAACATGAGGACTCACAAAACTTCAAATGAAGAACCCAAGGGATGTCTCCACGAGTGTGTGGAATAGGAGCGTCAGACCCTATATTGGTGAAATAATGTAGGCACAAGTATGCATTAGTACATTCCATGTACTAAGTATGATAGCAATGCGTAAGGGTTATAAAATCACGCTAAAAAGACTTTACATGACATGCAATGATCAAGCTAAATCATAAAATAACATGTTAGAAAACATAAGTCATAGTCATGGTCAATACATGCTAAACATCTTTAAAACATATTTGAGATACTTTGAAAAAGTAACCTTAGTTCATTATTATAGGAAGTTTGCCGTTAACCGACATAGACCATGTGAGCTATAACATGGAATCTGGTGTCTATCCCACACCAAAAATAGATGTCCTTACTTGCCATGGTAAGAACCATAAACTTGAGCTAAAGTGAATACACTAGCTAATGTCTATATAAGACAAACCTCTGGTGGTACAAAGTTATGGGACATGAATAATCGTTGCTAGTCCACTAGGTGCCATGCATAAATTCCACGGGATAGTCATTAATCATATCCATCTTATTATCCATGGAAAGGCACTGTTAAGTAGTCAATCAAAGCTACAACTCATTTGGTGTAGCTCTTAAATCTTGATTCAAATTTAGTTGAGAAAACCTTTCAACCATATGAATCTTTCATGTGAGAATAACCTTTCAAAACAACAACATCGATTCTTTATTCTCAAAGCAACCTTATGTCATTCATAATAATTTCATGAAAACATGCATATCTTCATAAATTCATAATTCATAGTTTATGGGTTTATCATAAGATCATGGCTGAAAACCATAATTCAAGCATGTGCAATTGCATTTTCAACTAAATATCATAGATTAACATCAAATAATCCATTAGAGGACTCAATTAATCATTATCAATCATAATTGGAAGAAACCTACATTCATTGAATTGAAACCCTAATTTTATAATCTGAAGATTGAATTGGGAACTTGAAATATTTAGGGATACCATGGAGGAAAGGACTCCATGGGTGATTGCACACCTACCTAGATTCTTTTTGTCTAAGAGAATGGAGAATTTGGAGACTTGAATGGAACCCTCACTCTTCTTCTTCTTCCTTAGACTTGAGAGAATTTGGGAGGATGAATTTGGTCAAGTTTTTGGAATTTAGGAGAATGAGTTCAAATGGATAAATTGGGGGCTTAAAACGTTTATATAGTCCCTAGGTTAGAAGGTAAAACGATGTGTATTAGGTTCAAACAATTAGGAAAAGATCCAAAATCCCCTTTAAAAATTACTGTCGAACCTTAGCTACGGTTTGGACCGTACTGATCAACCGTAAATAGGTTATTGGAACCCCTAATTTAACCCTTTTTTGATGGAACACATGCACGGTTTGTAGGTCATCCTATGGTCCGTTCATGCCAACCGTCAAAATCAACTTTGACCTTCAAAATTTCACTATGTCTAGGACTTACCTATGAGAACTATCTACAACTCGTACAAGGGTTGACAAACCGTCCTGGTGAACTGTAAAAAAGGTACTGGACTTGATTTCAAAATTTTATTTTCCCTAGTTCCTATGGTTTCCATCTATGGCCCATAGAAGCATCTACGGTTCGTAGATGGGACCCGTAGACACAAACACCATCCTAATAACTACATTTTCCTTCTTTCCAAAATCTGAGGTGTTACAAACTCATTTAAGTTGACCATCGTGATCACGTTAATACCCCACATGATTGCGATGACTTGAACTCTGACCCTACATGATCGCGGTGAGACTTCACACGATTGCGATGCACACCAAAGAAACATCACGCAATTATGAGACACGGTCTCGTGATCACGATGAAAAAATCATCATACACCAGAACTCCATAAAACAATAGTTCACACAAGGCACAAAGTTCCTAAATAGACCCCCATGATTTGTTCAGAACCCCAATTATACAAACTAGATTTTGTAACCAACTAAACTCAATGTTTCAGACTCAATGAAACCATTGAAACACGAATCTGAGGTATTCTTGACATGAAACCCATGAAAGACGCAATAAAGTAATTGAATACTCAAAAATACCAAATAGTCCTTGAAACCTACGAAAAATCTATAAAGAGCTCTTCTAAACCTAAAATCATCTCCCGAATCTAATGAAACCATTGGAAATCCGGTTCGAGCAACCGAACTTCAATTGTTAACCAAATTCAACTCTTAGCCTAAAATCACTCAAACTTCTAACTGAAGGACTCAAATCCTAAAAATGACCGTGAACCTGAAACCGACGACTCTCATAAGTCAAATGCCACATTTCGTGACTGATGGGAATAATGAATATCCATTTTGAGACCCAAAACTTTGATTGATGTCAAAAACTACTTTAAAACACTTTAGACCTTCCAAAACTCAAATCTTTCATAAATCATACTTTTCAATAAAATTTCCAAACGAGCTTCACAAACTTATCAGAAATGACTCGAGACAACTATCGAGAGGGGTAAAACGGTAAATTTATAAAATTTCTAAAAATGATCGTCCAGGTCATTACACCTATATTGATTTTTAAGTTGTTCTTACTTTTAAAATATATATTAATTATTGAACGTACGCCAATATTCACTTTTTATTTTGGTTATTACATACTATATATTACTCCCTCTTTTTCTACTTATATGTCATCCTTATTAAAAATCGATGGTCCTTAATATTTGTCATTTCACAAAATTAATGCATAAATGACACTATTCTTCTTATTTTACCCTTTGAACGTTAGTAGTCTTGAAACTACCCATTTGCCCAACATAGAAAAACTAAGTAATTGATTCATGTTCATTAGTCAAATTAGTTCATCAAAGTAAATTAATTCTTGTTCATTTATTGAAAACTTGACTTCAAGCGAACACTAAATAATGATACAATTGGAAACATACCTAGTTTCTTAAGGATCATAACAGATAAAATGATGACATATAAATAGTAACGGAGGGAGTAACTTGTAATGATAGAAAATTCATAAACTATAAATTATGAATTCTAACACAAAAAATTTAGCAGGTTTTAAAGAGTCATAAAGAAAATAAAAAGACAACAAAGAGCATTGCCTCTAGTTGGGCATTTATTTATTTATTTAGAAGAAAACAAAAGATAATTATGTGGCGACTAGATAGAGGCATAATTATAATTGCCACAGTTGCGAATATGCCATAAGACCATAATTATGGGCATTTATTTATTTATTTAGAAGAAAACAAAAGATAATTATGTGGCGACTAGATAGAGGCATAATTATAATTGCCACAGTTGCGAATATGCCATAAGACCATAATTACCGCTGCCTGACAATTTGCGCGTACCAAACAAACAAAGAGTACTGATTACAAATTAGAGATGTACCGACAACAATTTTTTCAAAAAAAGCTTTGAAAATCATAAATTTAATTTGTCCATAATATTTTGTATAATTATAAAGTATATGAAACTTGTATATTATAATATTTGTTTAATACAAATTTTGGTTACTAAGAGTGTGTTCGTATATTTACTTGACCCGGTCGTTATGAGTAGGTTAGAGAAGAAATTTGGGTCAGAAAACTTTTTGAATAGTAACTTGAAAATTCTTGGCTAGGCCAATCTTAAACTGAATTTGGGTTAGGTGAGGTCTAGGACCATCTGGGGAAGGGAGGGATCTGGTTTTGAGATTTGACTAGTGTATACTTCTAGGCTCTAGCCAGGACATTAAAGAATCCATAAGGTCTTTCAGAATTGAATTCGGGTATATAGTGCAGAGAATAGTAGAAGAAAAGTATAACCCGAGAACCCTTCTGCTAGCCCAAGATCGTTAAATAAGATCGAAAGATTCAACTAAAAAAGAGGAAGCTAGAAAGGAGAACTTGTTTATGGAAGAAAACTCTTTAATTTGGATTGTTCTTAGGTTGTCTTGGGTTGCTTTACAAATGCCTAATGTCACCCCTATTTATAGTTGTGTAGGGATGATTCTAGATGATAATAATCTAGATTATTCTAACCTCATCTACAAATGTATCCCCCAAATATCTAAAACTCCAGTCTATTTAGATTTTTCCTAACTACAAATATCTAATTCTCTAGAATATCTAGTCTTCTCTTAGATACAACAAATACTAAAGATATCTCTATATAACTCTAGAAAGATCTACTAAATATTTATGATATTTTTCATACTTCCAAAAAAATCAACTTTAATTTTTCACACTCCCCCTTAAAGTGATTTTTTGGAAATTATCCCACACTTGTCATGGAAGAGCTCAAACGAAGCTTTGAGCCACGTCTTGGTGAAAATCTCAACAGTTTCTTCCGGACTCCTCTTTCTTCTTCAAATGATAAAAATTTTCACCGTCAATTGATCCATGTAGATTATCTCCTTGATGATTTCTCAAACTCCCCCTTTCTCTTAACTTCTCAACAATTATATTATCCAGAGACACCCTATCAATTTCCTGTGAAGTCTCAACACCAACATAGGATCCATTGTCATATTCTCTTATCATCTCCTCGATAGATTTTTTTGCAGCTTTAGAACTTTCAAAAATCATATCGTTTGTCTTTGAAACTTCAATATTAACTTCTTCCTCTATTTGATCTCTACTTTCTCCATATGATTTCATAATTTTCTCTGAGTCATTAGTTGACCTTGCTTTTGCAGATGATTGACCATATACTTCCGCTTTCAATATATCTCCCTCAATGCTTTTGTTGTAAAGGTCGTCACTAGCACATGTAGTTTCAGATATTGCTTGTTCAAGATCTTCTTCTTTGATTTCTTGAATAGCAGCTACCGTGCCACCACTGGGAACACCCTCAAATATTTCTTGTTTCATGCCGACAACATCAGTTTCTTGCTTCTCTACGTGATCGGCTATATTCTATTCTAGATCCTTGATCCAGTCTCTTTCAAGATTGATGGAAATCATGGCATCTATTGCTCGAGTCTGAGCTACTAAAAACTTTTCACACTCTTCTTCTTTAGCAAATTTTTGAGTCATATTGCTCTCCTTGGCTCGGCAATTTCTTTTTATGTGCCCTACTTCACCGCAACGATAACATCTTAGAGGCTTCTTACAAGAATAGTTAGAAAACTCTTCCTTCTTTCTAGGCGAGCTTGAATCACCTGAGGATCGAGAGTGTGACATATCTCTTGATTTTCCTTTGAAGTTTCTCTTGTCTGCTACAACAACATCTCCTTCTCCATCTTTGACAAACACACTAGCCAACTGCTTGGCTAGTAATTCCTGTGACGATTCCCTCAAGGATGGCTATTGAACTCATCCTTGAATCAACGTCACAAATGGAATACATTCAGGCATCAGACCACGAATGACTATTCTTCTCATTCGTGCTTTAGAAATAGCCTCCTCCGAATTCAATAAACATATCTCAGAACATAAGTTTTTAATCTTTAAAACATACTCGACGATAGAAAGATTACCTTGAGTGGTGTTAGCTAATTTATTCTCCAATATCTGCAATCTAGCTTCATTCTTCTGCTTGACAAATGATCGAGGGTCCTCCATATTTCATCAGCTGATTTACACTTTATAATATGATCAAATAAATCGGAGGAGATTGTCCTCTTCAGAATGAACTTCGCCTTCGCATTAACCTGATTCCATTTCTTCCATATGCGACTATTTTTTGATCCATCAGCAGAAGGACCTGTGTTACTCCCATTCGCAACATCCCACAAATCCTGGCCCACAAGGTATGATTCAATACATGTTTTCCATACCTTGTAATTGGACTGACTCAACAACTTCATTCCCAGTCCATTAATATGACTGCTAAAATCCATGTAGAGAATAGCACAAGAAAAGTATAACCCGAGAACTGTTATGTTAGCCCAAGATTGTTAAATAAGATCGGAAGATTAAAGAAGAGGAAGCTAGAAAGGAGACCTTGTTTATGAAAGAAAACTTTTTATTTGGATTGTTCTTAGTTGTCTTGGGCTGCTTTACAAATGCCTAATGCCACCCCTATTTATAGTTGTGTAGGGATGATTCTAGATAATAATAATCTAGATTATTCTAACCTCTTTTACAAATATCCCTCTTCCCCCCCCCCCCCTCCCCCTCCCAAATATCTAAAACTCTAGTCTATCTAGATTTTTCCTAAGTTTAAATATCTAATTCTCTAGAATAGCTAGTCTTTTCTTAGATACAACAAATACTAGAGATATCTTTATAAAACTCTAGAAAGTTCTACTAAATATCTATGATATTTTTTGTACTTCCAAAAATCAACTTTAATTTTTCACATATAGAGCTCCTGAAATTGAACTTGACTGGAAGATATGAGTCGGGACGTCAAGGAAAGAGTTAAAATTGCACAAAAAAAATCAATCAAACACGAGAAAATTAGAAAATATTTTTTAGAAAATGTTTTTCATCATACAAAACACACCCTAAAAAGTCTATACGGAACTAATGAACCATGAAGAAGATTACCTCTCTCGCGTCGTTCTAATATATACAACTAGAAACATATACTAACTTTGTTTAAACTTGTCTAGAAAGCTTCATATTAGAAATTTTATTATATTGTCTAAACTTGGTACTTCTAACATATCAGTTAAAACTTGAAAATTGAAAAAAATAACTTTTTTTAAAATAAAATACTGTAAAATGAAAGAGAAATAAAATTTCTTATAAACCAGGGTATTTTTGTCAACTTTGCTAACATAAGATGTATATTTGGATTTATATATATAAAGATAAATTTAATTGATTTAAGTAGGTATATTTAACTCTTTTCTAAAAAATATATTCACAAAGACGAGAGCAACACAAACACGCAATTTTACAACGTACACATAAGTTTCAAAAAACATTTGCTTTCTTTCATAAAGACAGAAAAGAATATCATGAAATAGAAATTTACATAGAAAAATAGCTGGACATAGAAAAAGGTGAAGTGATATTATCTTTCTAAAATTAAGGCATCGCTTGATTGACACTACTGTTATCATTCTAAAGTCACGGTAATACTAGACTTATTTTGACACATGAAGAATGTATATTTCAATTCAAATTACAATTGATAGTTATTACATATATCTTAAAAATTTATTAATAGCAATAAAAAATTTAAAAATATTTCTAAAAATCTTAGATTTGAATGTTTTGACAAAAAAGAGTTATTTTGATTTAATTTTTCTAGTAAATTTGAATAAGGTACGACTATAAAAATTATATTTAATCACTAAATAATGTGTTGAGACGAATGCGATATGAACAAGAAAAATAATTGAATATATTTTTATTGGCCCATGAAAACAACTTATCAATCATTTCACACGGCAGAAGTGGAGATCCGACTTTATCTATGACATGAAAATTGAGTGTTGTAAAATGAAATGCAATAATTAAATCAATATGACTAAACTTACACAAGAGAAAAGGCTATGCAAGAACAGTTTCAATCCCTTTAAAATGTTTAAAAAAATTGATTATAATTAGATAGTATGTGAGTTGTGATTGTGAGTAATCTTAAGAAATAATAATTTTAAGATACTAATCAAGAGGGAATTTCACTGCACTTTTGAAGAGTCACAAAGTAAACAAAAAAGAGAGTAGATCAATCTAAGTCGTGGTATATTCTTCTATTTTTAATCAAAAATTTTGAATTAGATTAATCTTGGAGATTAAAAACGACATCTCATTAAGAATATCACATCTAATTCTACAATTCGCATATTCAATTTAATCAATGGAAAGAAAGTTTTGATCCCCCTTCTCATACCTTCAAAAACAAAAGACAAATTATGGGGCAACCAGACAAAGTATGTCTAATAATTTTCTCTGGCTGACAACTATCTTGCACCAAACAAATAAAGAGTATTAATTACAACAATTCAAAAACAAATAATTATGAGAAAACCCGAGATTCGACCCAACCCCGACCCCTACCCGACACCCAACCCAACCCAAGAATGTCACGCTCCAATCCCATACCTAGAACGTGGTCGACACTCGAGAACCATCATTTCTCCCAAGCAAACCACTGACCTGGCTAATTACTTAGCGGAAGACTTACTCAACAACATTGGAAACTCAACTTCAAAGATTAACTCATAAGATTTCATAATTAACTCAAAAATACTCAAATGAACATAACTGTTCAACTCAAAGTCTTTAAAACATCCATAAGCAAAATGGGAAAAAACTCCTTCACACTACTGTCTATGAAGCCTCTAAATACTATGAGGGAAGTTGGGACAAGACCCACGACCTCCTAACAAACAAATCCATAATGTGAAGCCCCCCCGAAAAGCAAGGATGCTCACAAAAGCTAGCTGGAATGCGATGGGATCAACAAAGTGACGGTTGATGATTCTGAATACCTATATCTGCATCATGAAATGATGCAGGACAAATGACGTCAGTATATTGAATGTACGAGCATGTAAGGAGAAAACTGAACATAGGGATACATCACTGAACTGATAGAAAGGGAAACATACTCACCTTAACTCACTCAACTCAACTCAACTCAACATGAAAGAAACAATAAAAGGTGCAAGATGTATAAAACTTTTAGCACAGTAGATAATAACTCAAATGTATATAAGAAATAAAATAATAAACTCTTTACTCTTATCTGAGAGATTCCCTAACCGACAACCATCTCTATGAGCTACATGATGATACATCGTCTTGCCCACGCTACCAGAATTGTCATATACCTTGCCGGGGTATAGAGCATCCTCAACTAAGTGGATCCACTAAGCTATGCTTAAAAACAATAAGGAATAGTTTAAAAAGTATGATCCTTTACCCATGTTGTCATACATGGTTTATGATGATTTTGAGTTGTCTAAATCATCCTCATATTGGTGCTCAATACTACTCCCAATAATATATAACTCATGCTCATACGTTTTAAAAACATAACTCTTCCTCAAATTGAGATAAGTACTCAAAAGATTCTCTTAAAAGAGATAATGTTCAAAAACTCCTCATCAACTCATTTAGAAATCAAGGTTTCCTCTCGTTTTAAATGTAAAAGTGTTTACACTTAAGAATACTTAGTTCCCTTGTACTCATTTTGAAACATGAAACTCAACTCTCGTCATTCTCTTACTCCTTCACTCAAGTCTTAAAATTAAGTGTTGTAAAACAAAATGCAATAATTAAATCAATACCAAAGTAATATGATTGAACTTACACAAGAGAAAAGGCTATACAAGAACAATATCAATCCCCTTAAAATGTTAAACAAAAGAAGGAAGTGGTTATAATTAGATAGTATGTGAGTTGCGACTGTGATTAATCTTAAGAAATAATAATTTTAAGATACTAACCAAGAGATAATTTTATAGCACTTTTGAAAAGTCACAAAGTAAACAAGAAAGAGAGCAGATCAATTTGAGTTTTGGTATATTCTTCCATTTTTAATCAGAATTTTTGAATTAACAAAAAGACATCTCATTCAGAATATCATATCTAATTCTACAATTCGTGCATTCAAATTTAATCGAACTCTAATCAACAGAAAGAAAGCCTTGATCCCCTTTCTCTTACCTTCAAAAACAAAAGACAAATTATGTGGCAACCAGACAAAGTACGTCTAATAATTTTCTTTGCCTGACAACTATCTTGCACCAAACAAATAAAGAGTATTAATTACAATAATTTAGAAAAAAAAATTATGAGAAGACTTGAGATCTAACCTGAGACCCGATCCGACCCCAACCTGATCCAAGACCCGACCTCAAGCTTAGATCTAACCCCGACCTAGACCAGAGACCTGATCCTAACCCAAACCCCGACCCGAGACTCGACCCAAACCCTAAATCGAGACCCAACTCCAACCTTAATCCGAGGATCAACCTCGACCCCAACCTAGACCCAAAACCCGAACCCAACACCAATTCGTGATCCAACCCTCACCTCGACTCAAGATTCAATTTTGACCTTGACGTGAGGCCCAAACCCAACCTCGACTCGAAACCCCAAACCTTACCTTGATGCCTAAAAATGACCCCAACCTCGACCTGACCCCGACCCTTACCTCAAACCCCAACTGGAGACTCGACCTTAAGTTGAGATCCGATCCAGACCTAAGACCCACTTAGACTTGAGCCCAACCCCGATCATGACCCTGACCTGAAACCCGACCCAGACCCCAGACTCGACCTCGACCATATTTTGAGATCTCGACTGAGACCAAACCCTAACCCTAATACATCTAAATTATACCTCTCAAAAGAAGTATAAATGGATTGTTGTTCAAATAAAGAACCTAATGAAGGTTAGAGTCGATCCCACAAGGATTAAGGTTTAAACTTAGTTCAATTGTTATTATTCATGCTCTTAGTCGTATTATTTCCATAAACGTGTGGGGGGGAGGGGGTTGGGGTTTTGTAAAAGTAATTGATGGGAATAATAGCAAATAGCAAGTTAGTGTTCCCCACGAATCCTTAGCACAATAGAACCTTATAGTCATAACCTTGTCTAGTGTGTAGCATGCAAGATCTGTAAGTTATTTATCATCTAAGTGGATGGTTGCCTAAGTCTTTACTAACCCTTACCATTGATCCCAAATTAGTTATCCCTGGTAAGTTCAAGCTATTAGTTGATAACTTCAAATCTTCGTTGTGTAATCCTTTTTCTCATTCGTTACCCCTTGGTTAAACAAGTAGGAATAAGGCGAGTTCTAACATAGGCGTCCATTAAAAAGCAATCAAAGCGAAGAGAAAAACAATACATGCATGCACACCATTTAAGAATTACTAGTTATTAGGTTTACGTCGTTAATTCCTCAAGATTCTCATAATCCTAGTTGTGGATTTAGCTATTCATAATTGTTTGATCACAATTTATAATAATTTAGTTAAAAGAAATCATGAACTTACAATATGAATGTTGAAAATTCAAAATCTTGAATTTAATTGCAAAGTAAAAAATCAAAGATCAATGTGTAACTAAAATCCCAAGAATTTAAGAATTAAAATAAGAGAAGCAAGCCACAATTTCTAGGAGTTTAGCAGAGGCAGAGTACAGGGCTATGACATCTTCAGTTGCAGAAGTAATATGGATGACATGGTTGTTTCCATATTTTCAAACAGCAAATCAGCTCTACGAATTGTTGTTAATCTGTGATTCATGAAAGGACTAATTAAGCGCATGCGTATATATATATATATATATATATATATATAACACTATATTTTGTTACAAGTAATAAAAATATCTTCTCTCCTTTAAATTCTCTCTGAATTTCTCTGCATTGTTTACATGATAATTCATACAATTTCAGTAACTTGACAAACTATTGTCTAAACTACCTACCTTATTGCAAAATTCAAATTAAAAAAATAAATAAACAATAATAACAAAAGGATCAAACTAGTAATATGAAACTGGGAGAAGAACAACAAGGCCAACAGAGATGCCAAATAGAAGTAATAAGCCAATGAAATTGATTATGAGTGCTTCTTGGCCTTTTTGAAGTCCTAAAGCAATGAATTTCTCAATCAAACCAGTCTCTGTACTAACTATTGCCATGAAAAAAATTGCAATTCCATAAAGGACATGCCATGGAGCCAACCTTGCCCTTCTCCAATTTTGTGTCCCAGGGAAGAAAAATACCAAGAATGATGCAATGTACTGTAAAAAAAAAAGGATTTTTGTTAGGACATTATGTTTTTCTAATTGAATATTAATGATACATTATAAATCAAGTCATAGTCCTATTACTGAAGTCATTATTTTTTTTTAAATTTTGTGCACCTTTTTGCCTACATGGCACACTCCGACCTCCGTTACTCCACGTAGTTGAGGCGTGTGGAGATGTTTGGATGCACCATAAGCCAAAAAGGTATACAAAAGTACAAAATGAATTTGGGAGGTAATAGGACCTTAGTTTAGTTAAAGTATCTTTACGAAATTTCAATCATCCCTTTGATAATTAAGCACAATATACAATTCATATGTGCACCAAAGAAACCACCTGAGTTATCCATTTCAAATTATGAAGTTTAATTTATTAAAGATTATATTAATATTCGAGTCATTTCTTACCAACAAGGCATATAAGCTAACGGTGGAAATGCTAATCCAGGAATGCAAGGTAAGAAGGTCAACTTTTGTTGTATCATGCTGAAATTTGAAAATAGCAAATCGGCCAACAATGCTACAACCAAGACCAATCAAATGTAGTATTAAAATCTATATCAATGGTGAGAACTCAATCAACCAATTCGAGGCATGGAAGCCATAGCTAAGAACTGAGAGAAGAAAGCAAAAATTGAAAACTGTAATTGATAGAATGAGAACTCACACTCTTCTTTGATTAGAGATTGAGTATATATACATGTGAATGAATATGACAGATTTGTAACAAACTAGTTTAACTAACTAACAAACTATTAACAGACTATTTAACAACTAACTAATGGTATACTTAACAGTATACATTAATGTTGAACTTCAATACCCCTCCTCAAGTAGGTGGTGATGATTTCACAAGCCAACTTGGCCAAAACAGCTGAATGCTTCACGCCAGTGAGGGCTTTGGTGACTATACACAAGCTGATCATTGGTAGAAACATGGTGCAAAGAAATGAGCCCCTCATGAAGTTTATTTCTCACAAAGTGGAAGTCAACTTCAATATTCTTGGTTCTCTCATGGAACACATGGTTGTGAGCTATGTGTATAGCAGATTGACTATCATAATAAACAGCAATGGGAGAGGAATTGTGTATGGTCAATTCATCAAGTAGTCTTTGTAGCCAAGTTAGTTCTCCAACTACCTTTATGAGTGATCTATACTCTGCCTCAGGTGAAGACAATGAGATGGTTTCTTGTTTCTTAGACTTCCAACTGATAGGACTATTCCCAAGTAAGACCAAATATCCACTGACTGATCTTCTTGAGTCTGGACAAGAAGCCCAATCTGAGTCACAAAAGGCTTGGACTGTGCAGTCAGGATCATTAGATATATGTACTCCTTGAATAGGATCTTGCTTCAAATATCTGAGAAGGTGAAAAGCTGCTTTGAGGTGAGGTGTCCTGGGGTCCTGCATAAACTGGCTCAACTACTAGACACTGAAAGCTATGTCTAGCCTAGTGTTTGTAAGAAAGTTCAACTTTCCAACCAATTTTCTATAGTATGTAGGATCAGGTAGTGGATCTCCTTCCTTGGCCTTTAACTTAACAGTGGGATCAAGTGGTGAGGACAAAGGAGTATAGGTAAAACAGTCATATTCCTCTAACAAATCCAGAAAAAACTTCCTGTGAGAAATAAGTACCCCTCATATTATGTCAAGTATCTACAGACCTAGGAAGAAGTGTAGTTTGCGAAGATCTTTAATCTTGAATGTATTGTCCAGATAAGTCTTGAGCTGTACAATCTCATTTGTGTCTGTGCCTATTAAAATAACATCATCTACATAGACAGCCACAAACACCACCAAAGGACCTGATCTTCTATAGAATAGTGAGTAGTCATAGTGAGAGTGTGAGTATCCTCTAAGAGATAAGGCTTCGGTCAATTTAGCATACCACTGTCTACTAGCCTGTTTGAGTCCATAGAGGGATTTGAGTTGTGTACTTCAAGTCCCTATGGCACCTTCATATACACTTTCTCATAGAGATCACTATGGAGGAATGCATTGTTAACATCAAGTTGGGACATAGTTCAGCCTTTCTTCACAGCACATGCTATTAGAGTCCTAACAGTAGTCATTTGACTATAGGTGAGTATGAATCTATGTAGTGTATCCCAGCTTGTTGTGCGTAACCTTTTACAACTAACCTAGCTTTAAATATCTCAAATACTACCATCTACTCTGTGTTTAAACTTATACACACATCTACATCCAATTGCCTAATTTCCCACTAGTAGTTCAACTAGATCCCAAGTATTATTGCTATAAAGAGCTTTAAACTCATGTCATGGCCTTCTGCCATGCAGGACGAAGGGATGTTTCTTCATAAGATGATGGCTCACTGTCATGACAAACATTCTCAACAAGTGTTTGACTATTAGATGCAATGTCTTCAGGATATATATGTTGATGGTTAGTAAATAAGGCAGTGAGCGAAAGATTGGTTCCAGGATTGGGATTCTTTAATGTAGGGATGGAAACAATGTAGTCTTTTAGATGATGACGGATTTTGCTTTCCCTGTGTGATTTCCTCTGTGTTATTATGGGAATGAGATGTTGAGAAGATGATGAATGATCTTGCAAGAGTGTTGGTGGATGTTTAGGAAGTGAGGGTGTTGGTTGAGGAAGCTGTTGTTCAATGACAGGTGATGGATTGGTGGTTGAATCAATTACACATTCATGATCATTCACATAATTGTCATAAGACCTAAAATTAGTATAACCAGAAGTGTTAAGACTAAGTGAGACAGACTCAATAGACTTTAGAATAGAAGGAAATGTGCACTTTTCTGTAGAAAGAGTAAACGGAAAAATATTCTCATGAAAAACTACATCCCTAGAAACATGTATCCTTTTTGTGGCAAGACTCATTACCTTGTATCCTTTTGTTCCGAAGGGATATCCCACAAATATGTGGGGGGTAGTTCTAGGTTCAAACTTGTCTCTTAACACCTTAGGTACAATGGGGTAGCATAAACACCCAAAGGACCTAAGTTGATCATAGTTTGATTTTCTATTGTATAAGAGTTCATAAGGACATTTGTTTTTAAGGTGTGTTGAGGGAAGCCTGTTTATAATGTGGGTGGCAGTCAAGACACACTCTCCCCAATATTTTAGAGGTAGCTTAGAATGAAATAAAAGGGCTCTAGCTGTTTCAAGTAGATATTTGTGTTTTCTTTCTACCATACTATTTTGTTGTGGTGTGTATGGACAACTTTTTTGGTGGATGATGCCTTTAGACATGAAAAACTGAACTGCTTCATTATTAGTGAATTCCATGCCATTATTGTATCTGATAGCTTTGACAGTGGTTTGAACTCGTTCTCCACCATATTTATGAAGGTTTTCAGCACATGTAAAACATTGCTCTTGGTTCTTAACAGATTAGTACATGTACATCTATTGTAGTCATCCACCAAGGTAATGAAATATTTATAATTATCATAGGTGGAGACATGGTATGGACCCTATAAATCAAGATGGAGTAGCTCAAATTTTGCTTTGATTAGGCAGGTACTTTGGCTAAAAGGCAATCTTTCTTGTCTTGCCATAGGGCATATGGTGCATAAAAAAGGCTGTCTTTGGGAAAAATTGGCTGGAAGATTGGATATACTCTTCATTTAACAAAAGGCACATGGCCAAGTCTATTATGTCACAACAAGTCCACATTGTTCTTTGCAGTCGCACAAGAATGAGTATCAAACAAGACATTTTTATTATTGGAAGTAGAGGTACATACAAGTGGACTATGATCAACAGGAGAAACACTTCCATCAGCAAAAAAATTTTTACACTTGTTCATATGACAAGACTTAATGACAGGAGAAATGTATTTTTCACTCTCAACAAAAACAGAAAAAGTAATTTGACTACTAGTTGGAGAACAACATATGGAATTTTCATGAACTCTATTGGTAATCTTCAGGTAACTTGAACACAGAAAATACAGTCCACCTATGCTATTACTAATCACCTGAGGCCTCTTCACTGAAGGGGTCTGCAACACACACAATGCACCAGTGAACAAAACTGTGCAATTCATGGAAGTTACCAAAGAATAAACTAAAACTAGATTATACTTGAAAGAAGGCACATACAACACTTCATGTAGAATGATATTAGATGTAATTGGTACATCACCAAATTCTGTCACCTTGACTTTGTATCCATTTGGAAGAGAAATTAGTATGGGATAGGGTAAGGTCTTAATGTTAGTTAGGAAGGTTTCGTTGAAAGTTTTATGGTTTGATGCCCATGAGTCTATGATCCACATATCATTACTTGATTCAAAATATTTGCATGAAAGATTGTCAAAATCAACAGATGAAGAGCAAACTGCAATACCTGCAAAGTTTATGGATCCAACACCGACAATTGAAGCATTTGGATCTTTTCCCGTGTTTTCATTCTGAAAATGCAGCAACAAATCCATCATCTTCCCATACTGCTCCTTTGTGATGCTAGCATTTTTGAAACCATTACCCTGTGATTGTTCCTCTCCATGAGTGTTCATCATATCAGGAACAACACTCTGTACATTTTACACCACTCTCTTGCCTTTAAAGTTTTGATTGCTCTGTCTGTAATTTTGTCCATTATTATTGCCACTTTGTCTGAAACTCAGATTATTGTTCTGGGGGTAACTATGCAACTTGTAACACTTGTCTCTGGTGTGTCCTGTTCTCTTGCAAAAGTCACTTACTATGGCACTCTTACCACTGCTACTACAATGATAGTAATTATTTCCTCCATAACCCTTGTTTCCTCTTGAACTGCCTCCTCTTGAACTGCCTTCTGAGCTATAAGTGCTTCCTACATAGTTATTACTCTGATAATTTGTCCTGAAAGTTCTTCCTACTTGAACTTTGGTGTTGAGGACACTTGTATTCAGAGAAGTTGACTCTATGGGCATTCTACGAGCAGATTTGGACTCCCTTTGCTTCTCCTTTTGGATCAAGAGTGAAGGCTTGTACCATGAAAGGGAGTGCGTTCATAATGAGAATATTACCTCTTTCCAAAGTTCCAGAGTTATTTACATATTCTACACTAATTATCCTTAGATAGTGAGTTCAAAATCCACGAAGTTATCATATCATCGCACCTTTTCCGCTGATGAATTTGAGATGAATCTTTATTGGGTTTCGCACAGCTACCATCAATGAATCCTAGCTTGTTCTTTACTGACAAAGCTCGCATTACTCCCCTTCTCCAGGATCAATATCCTGCCCCATTGAATTGAATAGGAACTAGCATCATCCTTGGATTATCTGAGGGATGTATATATAGTGCACTATTTGTGTCATTACCAACAATATTAAATCCTTCAGAAGAGGATGCAGTCTTATCAACACCCATTAAACAGAATCAGAGATGAAAAATAGAGATCGAAGAGATTGAAGAGAAGAGAAACAAAACAATAAAACTTGTGAATGAAATGGTGAAATCTAAGAGACTGGATGGACGAATCAAAGCTTTGATACCATATTAAAATCTATATCAGTGGTGAGAACTCAAGCAATTCGAGGCATGGAAGCCATAGCTAAGAACTGAGAGAAGAAAGCAAAAATTGAAAACTGTAATTGATAGAATGAGAACGCACACTCTTCTTTGATTAGAGATTGAGTATATATATCAGTGAATGAATATAACAGTTGTATACAACTGTAACAAACTAGTTTAACTAACTAACAAAATATTAATAGACTATTAACTAACTAATGGAATACTTAACGATATACTTTAATGTTGACCTTCAATATGTAGAAACATGTGGACGTATTTTCTTGTCCTCCTCCTTTCTGGGATAGTGGTACATGTCATTATAGCTGTAATAAAAGCACATTCTTATATAATTTAGTCTAAATCTATTGAAATTTTATTTTTATTTTTTAAAACCTATTTTTTTGGAAGTTAACAAGCTAATATAAGGGTAAGATTAGAGTCGATGAAATCATATTCCATGAGTAACAAGAAGTTATGTTTTGTATAACAAAATAAAAATCACATACCTTCTCCCGAAACTAGGACAAATCTAATGACCATAAAGAATGGATGAAGTTGTGTGCATGCATGCAGAGGGAGTAAATTAGTTATTTGAATGTTGAAAATATTTTATACATCCAAATATTGACAAGCATCAAGGTGGCCTCAATGCTCATACTATTCGGCTCAAGCAAAATATAACCAAATTTTTATGATTTATTTTTGCCCCAACGTGTGGGACTATACTCAGTATTGTACGTAATATGTTGTTTATTGTTGTTGTTTATAAAATTGGAAAGCTAAGTTTTTGTTTATAAAAATTGGCTAGCTAGCTACACAAAAGAGTGGCCCTAAAAAAACTACACAAATCTTCTATAGAAGAAGTTATTTCATCCTTGTCAATTCAAGTGCCTCTAATTTCCTTCAACTCTTAATTCATCAATACATTCTTCTTTTTATGGTAGAGATCATGAATTCAACCAGCATTTGTAATCGTTGAGCACTAAAACACAACAAAAGCAACTGACAGATTCACGTCCAACTGTTTCAAAAAGATTTCCACATTCAATTACTATAAGTACAATACTAAAAACTATATTTAATCTATTTCATCTTATATGTGATCACACTTTCGACTGGAAAATGAAGACGTTCTCTAGTCCCTTGAGCGGGGGCACGATGAAACAAGGGAATGAAAGGCCTTTGCGTTAGATGCTCTCTAACCGATCTCCACAATGATGACTATGTTGAGTTCGGCTTTCCAAATGGCATCCTTCTACCTTAGTTGAGTCTGGGTTCCCAAAGATATGTATCTCATGAGATGGAAACCTTCTATCTTAGTTGAGTCTGGGTTTCTAGTAGCAATCTCTTTATTCCATAAACTACGTGCCCCCGTAGGTTACTTAGCTATTAGATCCTCCTAAGCTAAGATTATGGTTGTACCCTCGGTAAGTAGAAAAACTCATTTTCAATGTGTGGTAGACATTGGATTCCATGTAAGCTCACATGGTCTATGTCGGTTAGGCTTATATCCCCAATATGGTAGTAATATGAATAAGAATATGAATTATGAACTGTGGTTACTTAAGAAGCTTTAATTAGTATGGATGAGAGTATGGGATCTTATTTATGCATTGCACAAGTATGCTTTTAGGGTATCTATGATATGTTCCTTTTATGTTTTGATGATCTATGTAATGATTATGTTTATGAATTGTGCTTATGATGTATGCTTAGTTTGGATTGTAGCTTGAAAGGCCTTTCCAATGCATGTGGGACTAAAGGTGAGTATTCCCTTGTCTATGAGAAGTAAGCTAAGGATGAGATCAAAAGATAGTAAGTATGAATGAGAACCTAAAGTGACTTGCTTAGCATGGGTGGGATTATGGGGTCTTATCTGTGTATTGCACAAGCTTGCCTTGAGGTGACTTATGAAGTGTTTCTCTGATGTCATGTCAAACTAGATGCATTAATTATGCCTATGACTATGTTGTTATAGCTTATGCTTATACCCTACGTCTTCTGAAGATGTCTCTTATGCTTATGTCTTATGTCTTATTTTGACTAACCCTTATGTTATGCTCTAATGATATTATGCTAGCTATATATTTAGTACATTTTGTACTAACGCATACTCCTGCCTATATTTTTATCAAATGTAGGGTCCGACGATTTTGATTTCCATGTTTGAGGCTAGGTTCTAAGTGGGAGCAAGGAGTTGAAGATTGGTGAGTCCTCCTAGCATCGAGGATAAACCACCATCTTCTTTATGTCTTTCTTTATGTTTTAGAACTTTTGTATGGGTTGTGTCCCTAACTATTTACAAGTATTAGATGGTCTGAGACAAGTGTAGTAAACTTCCACTTCATTTTGTAAGACTTTGATTGTAATTGAAAATGTTTTAAATTTCTGCACCATTTTCTATTATCTTATGTTATGATACTCTAAGAGGCTTGTATAAGACTTTTCGGAGTCTTGTACGCCGTGTCATATCTAGGGGTTACTCCTGGGTTGTAACAAACTTGGTATCAAAGCACAAGGTTTTAGAATGGTTCTAGGACGTCTCAAACCACGTCTAGTAGAGTTTTGTTCATGAGTGTGAAGCGTGCCACATTTATGAATAGGAGGCTATTGGATGTTTAGGAAACTTCACTTCTTCATTCTCTAACTCATTCCATAGAGTTTAACTCTATTAGGTCTTCCTCCTAATATGTGCCTTGTGGCTTTCATGATATGACTACTACAAGGGCTGAAGTTAGAAGGAATGAGGAAGACAATGTGAATCAAGAAGTTCCTCATCAAGTTCCAATTGACCCTTTTACTGTGAATATGACTAATGAGAAGTTTAGGATTGGTTTTCAACTGTTGACTCAGACAGTGATAGAAACTCTGGAATTTTATGGGTCAAGGATGGAGGAAAAGCCTCAAGAATTTATAGATGAGGTCTTTAAGATGTTAGACTTTATGGGAGTGACTCTGGTAGAGAAGGCGGAGTTGGTTTCTTACCAACTCAAGGGGGTTTCTCAGGTTTGGTTTAATCAGTGGAAAGAGGATAGACCGATAGAAATGGGTCCCATAGAGTGGGAATGGTTCAAGAGTGCTTTTCTAGATAGGTTCTTCCCTTTAGAGATGTGAGAAGCATTAGTGCTTGAGTTCATTAACCTTAGACAAGGTGATATGAGTGTTAAGACATATGAATGGAGGTTCAACCAATTGTCTAAGTATGCTCCAATTCTAGTGTCTGATCCTAGGTCGAGAATAGTAAGTTTGTGTCGGGATTGTCTGATTAGTAGAAAAAGAATGTCGTCTGGCCATGCTGATCATAATATGAATATTTCTCACCTTATGACTTATGCTCATCAAATTGAGGAAGAGAAACTTGAAGAAATGTTTAGGGAGAAAAAGAGGTTTAGGATTACTGATGATAATTCTACTCTTGAAAGGTTCCCCATACAAGGTTCCTCTAAGAATTCCCTACGACATAACCTATAAAAGGTGTCTAACCCTAAGTCTGAAAGAAAGGATAGTAGACTCCTATTTCCTACTTGTGCTAGATGTGGCAATAGACATAAGGGTAGATGTTTTGCCGATATGGAGGGTTGTTATGGTTGTGGTAGGAGTGGCCACAAATTGAGAGATTGCCTGGTACTTACCACTAGGGGAAGAGAGAGGAAGCAAATTAGGTCCTATGCTCTCCAAGCTAGAGGTGAACAAGAAAATCCTCCAAAAGTTACTCCCGAAATATGTTTTATGCTTATGTAGATTCCGGTGTTACTTGTCTTTTATGACTTGATAGACTTGGTATGATAGACTTTGATGTTGTCTTTAGTATGAATGGGTTGCATTATGATTATATTATTTGATGATAGAACTCGACTTAGTCATAATGAGTTTTGGGGTATGTGGAGAGATTTGATGAAAATGGTGTTTAAGTAATGTCTAGATGAGTAGAGTGAGTAGACTCATTTAAAGGGTAGTAGTGTAATTCACCATGGTTTAGAATCATCTTGGGTGATAGATGTGAAAACTTAGTGATGACTTGCTTTGACCTTAGAATTGAAAGAAATGGTGCTTAGAAGAGTCCATATAGGCTTACTCCCAAAGAGGGGAGATGATGTGCTTAAATAGCAAGGTCGTTGAGTGTTCTTGATGTTAATGATTTAGGTTGGCTTGAAATTATCACATTGGGAGGTGTAGTGAGTTGGGAAGAATAGTCCCAGTTTTGTAGGCTCATGTGAGATCTTGAGTGGAGTTGGTAAGGTTGCTTGTGAACTAGAGTTGCTTAATGAGTGGCAACGATGTATCCTGTTTTCCATGTCTCTAGGCTATAAAAGGGTGTTGGAGATCCAACTTTCATAAATTCCTTAAGAAGAGTTAGGAGTTAATGAGAATTTTTCTAATTTAGAAATACCGGTAGAGACCTTAGACCGGCAAGTTAATAAATAGGAGAACGAGGAAGTTGTTTCCATGAAGTGGTAAGGAGTGGTCTTTCAGTGAGGGTTTTAGGTGATGGTGCTACTTGGGAGGCCGAGGCCAATGAGATTTCCCGATATCCTTATCGTTTCCTTCTATTCCTCCTTTACCTTGAGGTGGTAGGTTTCCCTTAACGCGTTATGTCTTGGACTCATGTTGCTTTATGTGTTTCTATGATTTCCTATATAGTGCATGCTCATGAAAACTTATGTTTTGGGAAGAAAATGAGTTTGCATGATAGATTTCCTCATGTTGTAGTGCATTGAGTATAGTTGCCTATAAAACTTCATGAGATGAATTAATGAGCATGCATAGTTCGGAGTTGAGAGATTCCTCCTTAAATTGAATGCTTTTAGAGAGTAAATTGCATATGAGCTCCATGAGAGTGTGTTGAGCATGTTTTATTTTGGAGATGCTAGTTCCTCCTTGAACTTGAGTAGATGTAAAATATCATGCATTTTGGGTTGTTAGATGGAGTTCCTACTCCCTTGTGTTGCGTTGAGGATGTTTATCTTGGAGTTGAAGTTTTCCTCCTTTTCTTATGTTCTTTAAGATGTGTTGCATGCATGATGGATTGCTAGTCTAGAGTTGTGACCTTAATGAGTACTTAGAGTGTCATTCAAGGACGAATGTTCACAAGGGGGAGATATTGTAGCACCCCGTAGATTAGTAGGTTAATAGAGCTTGTCGTGAGGATTAGAATTGTGAATTTAACCTCCCATACTTAGAATGAAGGGTTTAGGGTTAAAACGTCAAGGTACGGCTCCCTAAGTACCATCCAAGGGTCCTTGAAGAGGACCCTAGCAAAAGACCCAAAAATCTGCTAAAATTAGTGCACTCACAATTGGGGACCCACACCCCAATGAGGACCCATGCCCTATGGGTAAGGGCCCAAAAAAAGTGCTGCAGAACCCAATCCACATTTGACCAGCACGGACTGTGGGTGAACCCATGGCCCGTCAGCATAGTCTCGTGGGTTGGGGCGATATGGTCTTAAGGACGGTTAAGTTGGGGGTTAAGGGGACTTTCTAGAATTAATTAGTTATTAAGTGGTGTCATTTCATTAGTAATTAGACCACCTATATAAAGCTATTAGATCCTTAATTAAGTGATTCCAAATAATTATTTCAATTCACTGAAAAGAGACCCAATTCCCTCTAAGAAATTCTCTCTTAAGAAGAAGAAGAAGAAGAAGAAGAAGAAGAAGAAGAAGAAGAAGAAGAAGAAGAAGAAGAAGAAGAGACCCAATTCCTTCGAAGAAATTCTCTCTAAAGAAGAAGAAGAAGAAGAAGAAGAAGAAGAAGAAGAAGAAGAAGAAGAAGAAGAAGAAGAAAAGAGACCCAATTCCTTCCAAGAAATTCTCTCTCAAGAAGAAGAAGAATAAGAAGAAGAAGAAGAAGAAGAAGAAGAAGAAGAAGAAGAAGAGACCCAATTCCTTCGAAGAAATTCTCTCTAAAGAAGAAGAAGAAGAAAAGAAGAAGAATAAGGAGAAGAAGAAGAAGAAGAAGAAAAGAGACCCAATTCCTTCGAAGAAATTCTCTCTAAAGAAGAAGAAGAAGAAAAAGAAGAAGAAGAAGAAGAAGAAGAAGAAGAAGAAGAAGAAGAAGAAGAAGAAGAAGAAAAGAGACCCAATTCCTTCGAAGAAATTCTCTCTAAAGAAGAAGAAGAAGAAAAGAAGAAGAAGAAGGAGAAGAAGAAGAAGAAGAAGAAGAAAAGAAGAAGAAGAAGGAGAAGAAGAAGAAGAAATTGCTTGTTTATGATTTAATTTCCTCCAAGAAATTCTCTCTCAAGAAGAAGAAGAAGAAGAAGAAGAAGAATAAGAAGTAGTAGTAGTAGTAATAGTAGTAGTAGTAGTAGTAGTAGTAGTAGTAATAGTAGAAAAAGAAGAAGAAGAAGAAGAAGAAGAAGAAGAAGAAGAAGAAGAAGAAGAAGAAGAAGAAGAATAAGAGGAAGAGAAAGAGGGTCAAGCTAGGTCAAATTCCTCCATTGTTGCAAGATTTTGTAAGGCTTTATAATCAAGGTATGTAGCTTATTCATCCATGGATTCTTCCATCCATGGAGTCGCCTAGTTAAACCACAATTGTGAAGTTTAAATCCCCAATTCAAGTTAGGGTTTCTTCCAATATTGTGGGTTAAGTTGAGTATGAATCCAATTGAGTGGATATTCTTGTTTATGATTGAATTAATATTGAATCATTCTATTATGATGATATTATATGTTTTCCATGGCTAACCCTAGTTTAATTGATGAAATTTAAGTTATGTGGGTTTATGCCATGAAAAGTGAAATTGAGGATTTCTAGATGATCTTCTAGAATTGATTTTATGGATAGTAATTGTTCAAGAATAGAAACATGTAGACATGAATTGAATTAGGTTATAGTATAAATGAGGGATCATTACTAGTAAAGCTTGAAGTTGAACCTGTATGATGATATATGACTAGAATTGCTTAATAATGAAGTATGTGATTAGAATGCCTTGAAATCTAGGTATGAATGATGATTGTAAGAAGTAAAGCTTTAAGAGTAAGTATTTTAGTCATGAAGGTAGAATTCTAGGGCTTTGAGAGTAAAGCTAATATGTTGAATTATTCTTGTAATGGCTTTGAAAGTGAAACCTATATGAGAATGGTAGACTAATAGATATCATTGTTGTGGAACGACATTACCCACCTAACCTACCTCGTGAATGTTTGAATGTATAATGTGATAGAATCACATGAGTTAGGATGATATTCAAGTCTAGTGTTTGAACCCTACGTGTGATGATTAAAAGTAAGTTTTGAACCTCAAGGAGGTGAAGTATGAGATTATGCTTGTAGTAATTGAACTACTTGAATTATGAATATATCCATGTCTAATGTAGTCATTTTAGATGTGTTAATTTCCTATGATTATGAATATATCCATGTCTAATGTATTCAATTTGGATGTGTTGATCTAATATGAGCTTTGACCCTTGAAAGGGCAACATATGATATTATGCATGTTTTATGAAGTTTAGTACATGCTTTAGAAACACTTAGAGAGTAAAGTGAGTATGCTCATGATCTAGTTCTTGTATTATTGAAAGGTTATTCCCATATACACACTTATGCATGAATATGATATGATGTGAAAGGTTTGTCACATGTAGTGATTCTAAGGTAGGAAGACTAGTCTCACCTATTGAATCTACGAGCTATAGTATGAGTTATGTTGGATTGAGTGCCAAGACACTATTCCATAAATATGAACTTATGTCAAGACTTAATATGAACTCAATGGGACTTAATGCCTAGCACCGAGTGGATATTGAATATGAGATGGAAGCTCTTACGCTAGTTGAGTACGGCTTTCCAATGAAAGCGTTTACCTTAGTTGAGTCCATCTTTCCAAATGGGTTCTTTCTACCTTAGTTGAGTCCGGGTTCCCAAAGATATGTATCTCATGAGATGGAAACCTTTTTATCTTAGTTGAGTCGGGGTTTCTAGTAGCAATCTCCTTATCCCATAAACTACGTGCCCCCATAGGTTACTTATCTATTGCATCCACCTAAGCTAAGATTATGGTTCTACGGACCCTCGGCAAGTAGAACAACGCCTTTTCTGTGTGGGGTAGACACTGGGTTCCATGTAAGTTCACATGGTCTATGTCGGTTAAGGTTTGTCCCCAATATGGTAGTAATATGAATAAGAATATGAATTATAAACTATGTTTACTTAAGAAGCTTTACTTAGTATGGGTGAGAGTATGGGATCTTATTCATGCATTGCACAAGTATGCTTTGAGGGTATCTATTGTATGTTCCTTTTATGTTTTGATGATCTATGTAATGATTATGTTTATGATTTGTGCTAAAGATGTATGCTTAGTTTAGATTGTAGCTTGAAAGGCCTTTCCAATGCATGTGGGACTAAAAGTGAGTATTTCCTTATGTATGAGAAGTAAGATAAGGATGAGATCAAAAGATAGTAAGTATGAATGAGAACCTAAAGTGACTTGCTTAGCATGGGTGGGACTATAGGGTCTTATTCGTGTATCGCACAAGCTTGCCTTGAGGTGACTTATGAAGTGTTTCTCTTATGTCATCTCAAACTAGATGCATTAATTATGCCTATGCCTATGTTGTTATATTCTTTACCTATGGCTTATGTCTGATGAATTTGTCTCTTATGCTTGTGGCTTATGTCTTATGTTGACTAACCCTTATGTTACGCTCTTATGATGTTATACTGGTTATCATATTTAGTACATTTTTTACTAACGCATACTCTTGCCTACATTCTTATCAAATGTAGGGTCCGACGATCTTGAGTTCCATCTTTGAGGCTAGGTTCTTAGTAGGAGTAAGGAGTTGAAGATTGGTGAGTCCTCATAACATCGAGGATAACACCACCATTTCCTTTATGTCTTTCTTTATGTTTTAGAACTTTTGTACTGGTTGTACCCCTAACTCTTTACAAGTATTCGATGGTTTGAGACAAGTGTAGTAAACTTTCGCTTCCTTTTGTAAGACTTTGATTGTAATTGAAAAATGTTTTAAATTTCCACATCATTTTCTATTATCTTATGTTATGATAAACTAAGAGGCTTGTATGAGACTTTTCAGAGTCTTGTACGCCGGATCACATCTAGGGGGAACTCCTGGGTCTTGACAGTACAAGCATTTCAGGGGAATTCTAAAGTATAAACATAGGCTTGAACTAATAGAAAAGAAACATACTTACCTCTTCTCAAACTCATTCAACTCAACTCAATCTCCCCTCAAGAATAGGATACTCAACTCAAGGAAACATAGTTCAACTCAACTCAACTCAACATAGTTCAACTCAACTTAATGAAACACAATTCAACTCAATTCAATGAAATATAGTTCAACTCAACTCAATGAAACATAGTTCAACTCCACCCAATGAAATATAGTTCAACTCAACTAAATGACATGGGGGTTAACTCCATGTTAAGGTACTCAACTCAGAGGTAAGATACTCAACTCGAAGATGTTCAACTCAAGATACTCAACTCAAGATAAAGCAATAATAAATTTTGTAATATATGGAAGCTTTTAAAACAGTAGATAATAACTCAATTGTATGTAAAAATACAATAATAACTCAATTGTATGTAAGAATACAATAATAAATCAATTGTATGTAAAAATACAATAATAACTCAATTGTATGTAAAAATACAATAACAACTCAGTTATATGTAAAAATACAATAATAACTCTTATTTGAGAGATTCTCTAACTGACAACAATCAATATGAGCTATGTGACGATAAAACGTATCACCCACGCTACCAGAATTGTCCTATACCTTGCCGAGGTTTAGAACTCCTCAACTAAGTGGATCCACTAAGATATGTTTAAAAACAATAAAGAATCATCTAAAAAGTATGACCCTTTCTACCCATGTTGGCATACATGGTTTATGGGGGCTGTGAGTTATCTGAACTCTCCCCCATATTGGTGCTCAATACTAATCACAATAATATAGCTCATGCTCATATGTTTTTGACAAAAATATTTCCTCATCCTCAAACTTTGAGATTATTACTTAAAAGGTTCCTCTTAAAAGAGATCACACTCAAAACTCCTCATGATCTCATTTGAAAATCGATGTTTCCTCTCTTTTTAAATGTGAAAATATTTACTCTTGGGAATACTTAGTTCCCATATATTTATTTTGAAAAATGAAACTTAACTCCTCTCATCCTCAAACTCAAGTACTCAAGTCTCAAAACAAATTATAAATAATTGTAAAAGACTTCTCAAAATAGAGTTCATGCCGAATTATGGACGTGAATGACTCAATTCAAGGTTTTTAATAACCATATATAGAACTCAATACTCGAAACTCAACAACTCCAGAACACAAGAACTCAATGATACTACTCATCTCAAAACTGCTCAACTCATAGGGTTCATGTGGAATTATGGGCATGAACAACTCAACTCAAGGACCTTCATGGGTAATATGTAGCAGTCCCATATTTAGGAATATAATCTCAAAAGGATTAGAAACTCATTTATCAAGAACTTAGAACTTGAAGATACTACTCCTCTCAAAGATACTCAACTTATGGAGTTCATGCGGAATTTATGGGCATGAACGACTCGATTCAAGGGTCTAAATAATATTATAGAACTCATGTGTACGACTCTTCTCATTCTCATACTTACTTCCTCAAAACTTAACCCAAATCGATAGTTGATCTCAAAGGATTCACAATTTATTTCAAAGACTTTCTTCAACTCTACTCTTAACTCTTTCTTGAATTTGAATGATGAATTCAAGAGTTATAACTCATGATATAAAGGATCTCAGGATGTTTAAATGTAGTTTAGAGTAGTCAGAGTCAAATAGGAGTGAAGGTACACTTTAAAAAAACTCAGATGAAGCAACCGACTGAAAACATGATCGGATAGGTGAACTTGGTGCACTGAGTGGCGCAGGGCACCAACCCTGGCACACTGTTAGGGCGGCGAACCAGCCCCCAGCCTAGAAAACCCAACAATTTTGTTTTCACATTTTTGGACCATAATTCGCGTAGAATCAAATGGTTTTTTCCAAACTCCCTTAGATTCATTTACCCAACTTAATTACATGAAAATCTACTTGAAAACAATATTCAAACTCCTAACATTTATCTCAAGAATTCATCAAACCTCATTAATCAAAGAATGAAACGAAAACTTCAAGAACTCATCAAGAACTAAAAATACCCAAACTTATGGATGAAATTTGTAAAAGAAACTCATGATTAGCATGTGGGTGAATGAACCCATCACTATGAATGCTTACATACCTCTTAGAGATCAAACCCTTGGCAAAAATCCACAACAAAACTCAAGAATCTCAACGACTGCGTTGAACCTTTCTTCTTTTCTCCTCTTTTCTCTTCTTGGACTCTCTTCTAAAACACTAAGAGGATTGGGGATGAATGAAACTGATTCTAATGAGTTTAGACCCTTAAATTATTACTAAAAATGTTTTAAGTTGAAGGGGTAAGAAAAATACCAAAATACCCCTCATTAATTCGGGTAGCTTTCCTTAACTGAACACACTGACTTCAAACGGTCATATCTCACTTATCTAAACTCAAAACTTTGCAAACCCAGTGGTGTTGGAAAGAGAATCTAAAGACCTTTCATGATATCTTATGGGACACCTAACTCATCCTGTACTGAATGTTATAGTCGTTTGATATTGGCCTAAAAACTTAAAAGAACTTACGAATGAATTCTCTTTAGTTCTTTTTGGAACTCAAGGTACTACATCTAGTGACCTTAACACTTAAGAAAATTTAAATTCCTCAGTAAAATCCTACTTAAAACGAAGGATGGTTCGAGTCTTAGCTCAAAGTTTTCTACTGTGTTACAATATCTCCTCCTTGGGATCATTCGTCCTCGAATGATGGCTGTAATGGGTATGGAACGGGGTTACTCCTTTCATATCTGCCATACGAACTAGAATTTCCCGTATTACTACTCGAAACCAACTAAGGGCTCTCATTTAGCTATTTTTCATAGTAAAACCTCCTCTTCCTCTTTCTCCTCATTTACAACCTTAGATGGAATTATCCCACCATCATTATCACGAGAAGAACATTAACATTCTTCTTCTAACATCACTCTAGTACTATAAGGACCTCTGGAAAGAAATCTCCCAGACCCTTTGGAACTTATTACTATCTTATTCTCAAACACTTGACTGGATTTCTCATCTTGTCATCTCCCCCTTAGGTCTAAAGCTGGCACATGAAAGCTATGGGCCTATTTCATCATTTCTAAACTATTCTACATTCCCTTTTTCTCTAGCACTCGGGAAAATTTTATCTCATGACTACCGAAATCTCCATAAGTAGGTACTAAGAGCTCTTTCTAAGGTGTTTCTCTTAACCTCTTGTCATTGGATCCTACGTCTGCTTCATCTAACTCTTTAGGAAATTACACTTGCATCAGCCTATCCCCATAATGACAGCTCAATTATGCTATCGAGGCACACATGGAATAGCATGATCTTATTAGAACCTCGTCTGATTACATACCATCTCGGTACACGTCTTAATAATCTAGTTACTCTTATGACATAGCCACATTTCAGTGCCCTTATCTAATTGTTAAGGTCTCTCATTGGTACCACTCACATTTATTGCAGCAAATATCTCAATTCCTAACCTACTCTATGTCAAGTCTACCAGATAAAATCTCAAGACTAACATCATCACTCTCATGTTGCCATTCTTTTGACCATGACACCCATCTCAAATTCAAGCTTAATGTTTATTACTAAACCCGAATATCAATATGATTTCTCACACCTTATACTACTTGCGACTACTAGGAAAGTCTAGAAACACTCACCCACTAAGATCTCATGACAAGTAGGAAATCTTTAGCTCTCTGTCTACCTACCTATAGATTACCTTCACCTTCCATTTCACAACTTAAGTACTATTTACTCATAGTTCTATCATCCTCTGAATACCATGGGGTTCCCCCCTTCAAAGTTCATAAGCCTAGCGTGGGTCTATCACCTCATGAATAATCTGCTCTCTTATTCAACAGATGTATCTAGTTTTCTCTAACAAGATGAAACATTGACATCAACTCTGTTATGGTGAAAAGTATACTCTATCTCATCATGACTTGCAACTCTTACTCTATCTCTTATCATGAAATTTTCAAAACTCATCACTTCTTAGTCTACCCATAAGGGAAAAATTCTCATCAATAACTTACTAGGTGCAAGACTATAGTAACATAGCTTGCCAAAACACCATCTCCCTTTCTTAGATTACTAAACCTCTGCATACTTTCCTCTAACTCTAGGCACTTTCACTACTACTTCTCATGATCTTGTAACTCATGCTACCTTTTTGGGTGAAAATACTACCTAAGCTCTACAACACACTTCCTCATAAGGATCTTAGTTGAAACAAGATTTAGAGAAGAAAGTACAACTCGCTTTTAGCTTGAATGCATGATTCATATGAATAAGAGTGTATTCTTTGGAAACCTAACACTTAACTCACTCACGGGCTTCTCTTAAGCCCCTCTACAGTCTCATGACTTCCTAGAGATTTTTGCAAAGAGGAACTCATCGATAAAGGTCTGACTTTGCTTTTCAACCACCTCTAGTATGAGGGGTAGTCGAATGAATTTGAAAAAGGCAGGAGTATGAATAAATCTCTATGACATATCTCTATTGCACGATTAAGAGTATGAAAGAACAAAAACTCTTCTTAAATGCTTGTAGTCACCCGTTCATAGAAGTGGGCCCTCAGAACCATAAACAACATCCTACTGACATGGCTTCATAAACACCCTAGGACACTTGAACTCTGTACTCTGATACCATGTTTGTCCCGCCTCGAGCCTACACCTTGAACGTAACTGGCACTCGAGAACCATTGCAGGCCCCAAGTGAACCCTTGGTGTGGCTCAACTCTCAACAGAAGACTTATTTAACATAAGATGAATTCAAATGTAAAACTTTAAATCAATTGTCTCAAATAAAATAACTCAGAATATATAGAATATTCAACTAGCCAGAAATAGTCAACTCAAGTCTTTAAAACATTTAACAAAAAAATGATATAGACTTCTCAAACTCTACTGTCTATCTATGAAGCCTCTAAATGACAAAGATGGAAGTAAAGACAAGACACACGACATCCTGACAAAATTGAGAAGTAAATAGAATCCTCTGGAAGCAAGGAGGCGCACCATAGCTTACTCGAACTGCAAGTGGTGTCAATGAGGCTTCTGTTGATGACCTCGAATACATGTATCTGCATCATAAAAAATGTAGGACAAATGTCATTAATACATGGAATGTACGGACATGTAAGGGGAATTCTAAAGCATAAACATAATCTTGAACTGATAGAAAAGAAACATACTTACCTCTTCTCAAACTCAACTCAATCTCCCCTCAATAATAAGATACTCAACTCAAGGAAACATAGTTCAAGTCAAGTTAATGAAACATAGTTCAACTCAACTCAATGAAACATAGTTCAAATCAACTCAATGAAACATAATTCAACTCAACTCAATGAAACATAGTTTAACTCAACTAAATGAAACATAGTTCAACTCAACTGAATGACATAGGGCTCAAGTCCATGACAAGGTACTCAACTCAGAGGTAAGATACTCAACTCGAATATACTCAACTCCAAAGATGCTCAACTCAAGATACTCAACTCTAGATAAAGTAACACTAAAAGATGAAATATATAGATGCTTTTAAAATAGTAGATAATAATTTAATTGTATGTAAAAATACAATAATAACTCAATTGTGTGTAAGAATACAATAATAACTCACTTGTTTGTAAAAATACAGCAATAACTCAATTGTATGCAAAATACAATAATAACTATTATTTGGGAGATTCTCTAACCGACAACCATCAATATGAGCTATGTGATGATACAACATCTCACCCACACTGTAAGAACTGTCCTATACCTTGCTAGGGTATAGAACTCCTCAACTAAGTGGATCCACTAAGCTATGCTTAAAAATAATGAGGAATCATTTAAAAAGTATGATCTTTCTATCCACGTTGGCATACATGGTTTATGGGGGCTGCGAGTTGTCTGAACTCTCCCCCATATGGGTGCTCAATACTACTCCTAACAATATAGCTCATGCTCATATGTTTTAGAAAAATCATTTCCTCATCCTCAAACTTTGAGATTATTACTAAAAGGTTTCTCTTAAAAGAGAATATACTCAAAACTCCATATGAACTCATTTGAAAATTGATGTTTCCTCTCTTTTTAAATGTGAAAACATTTACAATTAGGATTACTTAGTTCCCATATATTTATTTTGAAAAATGAAACTCAACTCCCCTCATCCTCAAGCTCAAGTACTCAAGTCTTAAAACAAATTATAGATAATTGTAAAAGACTTCTCAAAATAGAGTTCATGCCGAATTATGGACATGAACGACTCAATTCAAGGTTGTCAATAACCATATATAGAACCCAATACTCGCAATTCAACAACTCCAGAACTTAAGGACACAATGATACTACTCATCTCAAGAATACTCAACTCATAAGGTTCATGCAGAATTATGGGCATGAACAACTCAAATCAAGGACCTTCATGTGTAACATGTAGTAGTCCCATATTAGGAATATAATCTCAAAAGGATTAAAAACTCAATGCTTGAGAACTTAGAACTAGAAGATACTACTTCTCTCAAAGATATTCAACTTATGTAGTTCATGTGGATTTTAGGGGCATGAACGACTCGACTCAAGGGTTTAAATAACAATATAGAACTCATGTGTATGACTCTTCTCATTCTTATACTTACTTTCTCAAAACATAGCTTAAATCGATAGTTGATCTCAAAGAATTAGCAATTTAACTCAAAGACTTTCTTTAACTCTACTCTTAACTCTTTCATGAATTTGAATTATGAATTCAAGAGTTTTGATTAATTTTATGAAGTATCTCAGGATGTTTAAATGTAGTTCAGAGTAGTTAGAATCAGATTGGAGTGAAGGTACACTTTAAAAGAACTCAGATGGAGAAACCTAATGAAACAGGATGGGGCAGGCGGCCTTGGTGAACTAAGTGGCATGGACGCCAGCCCCTGAATTTCAGAGGAGAATTTCTGGTGCACTATTGGGGTGGCGCGCCAGCCCCCAGCCCAGAAAACCCGACGAATTTTGTTTGCTCATTTTCAGGCCCTAATTCGCCTAGAATCAAATGGTTTCTTCCAAACTCCCTTAGATTTGTTTACCTAACTTAATTACATGAAAATCCACTCAAAAATAATCCTCAAACTTCTAACATTTATCTGAAGAATTCATCAAACCTTATTAGTCAAAAAACGAAACTAAAACTTCAAGAACTCATCAAGAACTCATCATGAACTCAAAATACCCATGGATGAGATTCGTAAAAGAAACTCATGATTGGTATGTGGGTGAACGAACCCATCACTATGGAAGCTTACATACCTCGTAGGGGTCAACACCTTGGCAAAAATCCGCAACAAAACTCAAGAATCTCGACGAACGCCTTGAACCTTTCCTCTTTTCTCCTATTTTCTCTTATTGAACTCTCTTATAAAACCCTAAGCGGATTGGGGATGAATGAAACTGATTCTTATCAGTTTAGACCCCTAAATTATTACTAAAAATGTTTTAAGCTGAAGGGGTAGGGAAAATACCAAAATACCCCTCATTAATTTGGCTAACTTTCCTAAACTGGATAGGCTAACTTTAATTGAGCATATCTCACTCATACAAACTTGAAACTTAGCAAACATGGTGGTATTGGAAAGAGAATCTAAAGAACTTTCATTTGATATTTTATGGGCTACCTTACTCATCCTGTACTAAAAGTTATAGTCGTTTGATGTTGACCCAAAAGCATAAAAGAACTTATGAATGACTTGAATGAATTCTCTTTAGTTCTTTTTGGTACTCAAGGTGCTACATCTAGTGACCTTAAAACTTAAGAAAATTTAAATTCCTTGCTAAAATCCTACTCACAAAAAAGAATGGTTCAAGTCTTAGCTTAAAAATTTTTTGGGGTGTTACATTACTCCTACCTCTTCTATAGACATCCGGAGGATCGAGATGGAGTATACGAAGGATGAGTCTTAGAGGTGAAGGGCAGCACCAGTGGATACATTCCCAGCTGTTGATGTAAAGACCATGGCGATGGATATTGCTTCTCCTACTATGGCCAGTGAGCCATCAAGTATGCTAAGCTCCTCCACCCCTGCTACTTTTGCTGCTGCTACTACCTCTTGCCTCCCATTGACTCGGGACATGATATATAAAATGGGCTACCTCACCCATTCAGATGATGTGCGTGCTTCAAGAGTTGAGGCAGATGTCCCCTCTATGATTGAGCGAGCTAATGAGGCTGTACTTACTCTTATTCATGAGGAGTTACAGGTTAGCGCAAGTTGATTACGGCCCATGGCCAAGCTTTAAATGCATTGATTGCGAGGGTAGAGGTATGTGAGCAGAGTGATCACCAGGCCACCAAATTGAAAGCCTTGCGGGCTAATATTTTAGGACTCCGACGTGATGTGGGCGAGCTGAAGTCCACAGACATTTCTATGTTATAGGGATATGCGGACATTCCCAAGGGTTCTAGTTCAGAGATGCCAACTATTTTTGAGATCCCTCCAGGCACTTTGACCAAAGATGCTGTTGTGGCTGATGATGGTGATGAGACTGATGAGGAGGAGCTCGGAGATCATGAGGAAGCGGTGTTCGAGGACCTAGAGGACCTGGAGGGTGATTTGGTACAGGCAGTTACGGAGGCCTCACTTCGGGACACATCTATAATTGGGCTAGTAGATTACAACCCACGATTGGAGGAGAGTCAAGCACTGATGCCTAGATACAAAGCACCCCGGATACACAACATTCACCTCAGGCTTAGCCTAACAGGGGGATGTTGATTCTCTTTATGTTTTTATTTACTTTTGAGACATGCAGTTTTTCTTTCACATTGAGGACATTGTTTCATATTTTTGTTGGGGTGACGGTATCTTAATACCCATCCTCTTAGTTGTATTTATATTGTTTTGTTTTATTTCATTGACGGTAGGATGTTTAGTTGTTTTTATTGATTCTATAAGTGTTTGGATATGAATCATCTTCTTGCATTGCTTAAATGAGAATGATGATTGTTGAATACTGTCGATGTTCTTTTGCACATTTGAGTGTCGGTTGTGATTAATACCAATGACTTGAATAGTGCTCTTGATTGAACAATATATTTGTGCAAGTCAAATGAGGTAGATTTGAGTTGCATAAGTCATGTGTGAACTCTTAGTATCTCATCATGACTAGTCGATTGTCGAAGTGAGTCTTGTAATGATCATTGCACCCAAGCTTAATTTGTAGAGTCATGATCGATGATTGTGTTGAATGCCTTGTATTGTGAGGTTTTCTTGAAATATGTGCTTGGTGATACCTAGAACTTTCCATGTTGGTCCAATTGACTAGCATTGGTGAATGAAAGAAATGATCTTATACACAAAACTTGTGAGAGTGCACCAAATTTCTAATTATACCGCTTTGTGACCACCTTGTGAGAGTGTGAACCTATCTTTGCACCATTTGAGCCTAATGTTTTCTTTGGATGAAACATGAACACATTTGTCCATTTTCCTCCCCACCTAGAACTTTCATGAAGTCTTGTCTGTTTGAATAGCCAACTCAGGCCAAAAGCCTAAGTCGGAGGTGTGGTAAAAATGAGGAAAGAATTTGAGCAAAAAGAAAGTGAAATTTAATCTTGACGACTTGTGTTGAAAAAGAAGAAAAAGATGGAACCCTTCCATATATATATATATATATATATATATTGTGCATTTGTGGAAATAAAAGGGGTATCCGATGAGCCATTCAAAAAATTTTGTGTTTGAATATACAAAGGGTGAGTTGCGAAAATGAAACGAGTGAAAGAAAAGGAGAAGAAGTGAAATTCAAGCCATGCTTCATGAAGGTAGAAGTCACTAAGCCAAAATGATCATACCTTTACCCTCAACCTAGTTACAAGCTTTGAAAGACCTTCGTGATCTTGCATAAGCCTAATGAGGTGTTGATCGAAACATACGGGCAAGTCTATGGGTAGAATCATGCATGTGTTTGTCTTTGAGAGTGTGAGAGTTGATTTTGATTCCTTAATTATAATCTTTGATAGGCTTTTTGAGAGCATGGAATAATTCTTGATGTGAGGGCATTCGAATACTCTTGTTAAGCTTGAATGTGCATTTGAAGTGAGCATTATGAGCTTGACCTATATTTGATGATGACCAGTCATAATTTGAAACTTTTAGTGCACAATTGAACATTGCATGACTAGATTGAACCTCGTGTGCATTCATGTTGAGTCTCAAGTAGCACTATTTGTAGACATCCTTGCTGGTTTGATTGATCTTGTGTTTTGCTTGAGGACAAACAAAAGTTTAAGTTGAGGGTGTTGATGATCGGAGATTTTGAGTCATTTATGACTTATTATTCAAGGATTTAGTGTCCTCAATGTCTATTTAATGCTCATAATTGATTTTAAAATGTTGATATGCAACAATGAAGGCACAAGAATAAGGCAAGGACATTATAAGGCAAAAAGGAGATAATAAGCTGTAAAAGTTGAAGGAAAGAAAAGATGATAGTCGCCAAAGCCACTCGGTGAGTCATCAAGTGGAGCTTCAGCTCACCTAAAGTTCCAGCAAGCCAGCCCATGGACTAAACCAACTTGGTGAGCAAACAAGCGATTCGGCGACATGCCAAAGAGATCGGCGATGACAATCTGGCTCGCCAAAAGTTACAGAAAGATTTGATGAAAAAGCCACGCCAAAAAGGTGAGATGACGAACAACTCGGTGCATCGCCAAACAGGTCGGTGAACCCGACTTACTTCGCCAAGCTGACTCCGTGTCAAAAGTCTGGGAACGTATAAATGCAATTTTAAAACGAAGAAAAGGAGTTTCCACATTGTTTAGTTCTGTGTTTTCGAGTTTTTACATTCTACAATATTGTATTTACATTTTTGAGTAGATATTTTGAGATTGTGAGACTTTTAGCTTAAATTTTAGTATTTGGGAATTGCAGATCCATTGCAAATCAGATGGAAAGCTTCGTTGGTAACAATTTCTTATTTTTCTCTATGCTTGGCCAATACCCCTTTTCTTAGGGGTGTGATTATGTAATTGAATGCATTAATTAGCTAATGGATGTTGTTAGTTATTGATTTTATTATTATTTTGAAGTGGGTCTCATTAATTATTCATGTATTAATTGAGGAATTGTAATTGCGAATGCAAATCTAGCATAGTTCTCTATTCTTGCTTGAGAAAGAGGTATTAGAGTCGAATTATTGATTGATGGTTGTATTGATTGCATCTTTGAGAATCTAGCTTGAGAAAGTGAGTTTGATTGTGTCTTTACAAATCCAGCTTGAAAGAGTGAATTAATTAAGGAATTGGGTTGTTTGGTTATGTTTTTCTCATTGAGGTTCGAAAGAACTCACTCGAAACACAGTAGTTGATAGGGCTTGCAGTTCGTCTCAAAGCTAGGCTTAAGTAATAATTTGGCCCTAGATTTCCTCTTGCATAGTCCAAGGCTTCATTTAGGTCGTTGAACCCTTTGAAGAGCGGAGTGGGAAAGTCTTTTATAGAATCTATTACCTCAGTCCATGTTTGAAAGATTCCAGCTAGTCTTCCCTGAACTACAACATAGAATTTGAATTTTTTATCCTCATTTTTCTCTGTGAAATAATGGCTTAATGAGTTTAGGGCAGAAATGATATAGCTATTGTCTCGTGGAATCTTATTGTATGCTATCCATAGATTAGCTATCAAACATCTTCGGGGTCTGTCTATCTTTGTCTCTGATTTTACTCTAAACCTTAAGTTAGAAGGAGGATAAAATATTAAGTTTTGTCTTCCAAAATACAGTCTTTCAATGCTTTGGGAAAAAGTTTAACCATCTTCTTTTGCTACTACTTTTTCCATCTATTTTTTGGTGGAATTTTACAATGGCTTCACAATCAGTTCTTACTAAAATTTCTTTTTTATTGATAATATATAATTTAAAACTATTTAGAACGTATATCACCGCTAGTATTTCTGCATCTATACTACTCATGTTCCCTTTTTCTTTATATTTTTCGCTTTGGAAGCGCAGATTTTTTCATCTTTTTTGTCTTCATACTTATTTTTCTTTGTTTATAATACTGCTCCCCATCCTTCTAGACTTTCATCGGTTTCTACTATTGGATAGTCGGTTTCTAATGAGAGAGATAAATCTGGTATGTTTTTAACCATTTGTTTAAGTTTTTGTACTAACTTTATGTCTTCTGTATTGAATCTTTTCTGTCCATGAGTTCCTATTTTTGAATATAAGGGTCCTGCTACTTTTCCTAAGTCTTTTATGAAATTTCTTGCATAATTTAAAATCCCTATAAATTTTTGTAACTCTTTAGTATTGTCTAGTTTGTCTGGCATATTTTAGACTTAGCTATATGAGACTGTAATTTTATTCTTCCATCTCCAATTTCTACTCCTAAGAAGTTTATGAGGCTTTTACATAAATCCATTTTCTTTTTACTAAATATGATTCCATTGTCTACGAATAACTTAAACATTGTCTGTAAGTGTCCTAGATATTCTTTAGTATTATTACTAAATACTAAAATATCGTCTACATATACTAGAAATTTTTTTTTATAGTCTCTAAAAATATTATCCATTTTTCTTTGGAAAATTGGAAGGGGGGGGGGGGCTTTTTTTAATCCAAAGGGCATTACTAACCATTCGAAATGTCCCTTAGGCAAGTAAAAGCAGTCCATTATATGCTGTTTTCATGCATTTTTACTTGCTAGTATCCGGACTTGCAATCAAACTTACTAAAAATTTTTCTTCCCTGTATTCTGTTTATTAATTCTTTTTTATCTGGTAACTTATACCCGTCCATTCGGGTGTTATCATTAAGTCTTTTGTAATTTATGACCATTCTGGCTTCTCTTCTCACTATTTCGCTATGATTTCATATCATGAATGCTACTGACCTATGTCTTGATATTGACCTTCTAATTACTCCCAACCTTAATAACTCTTTTATTTGATTTTCGAATTCTTTCAGGTCTTCATTTATTGATTCTATAGAAGTTGTTTTTACTGTGTATTTTGGGTTACTTATGTCTAGTATGTAGCTTATGTGATTGGCATCCCAATGCCTTAGGGGTCTTTCTCCGATTATATCTAGTTTATCTCGAATTTGAATTACTTCTTCCAAGTCTTTTTGATTTTTTATTATTCTTATATGTCGTAACCCTCTTTTAAAATTGTAAAACCCTGTATTTATTTCTATTAAGTTGTAACTCTTTTCTACCTCTTCTATATCTAAAGACTTAATTCTAATAATTCAATTTCTTCTTTTTCTTTTATAATATGTATTTTAGTGCAAGTGCATTCTTTTCCTTTATCGCATTTTGAAGTATTTGGTTTGGACTCATCAGTGTCTATGAGATACCTAGATCTAGTTGGAATAGATTCTGTTGTGATTGCTGTCTGAGTAATGTTTTTAGAAAATATTACTCCATTTCTAGTAAGGAGGCAGCTGCCATTATTATGTAGTAAAGAAATCTAATCCCAAAACAAAGTTTACCCTAATATTTAGATCTCTTACCCAGATTTTACCTAACGTATAGATGAGTTTATAAAAGTCTACACATGTGTTTAAAAAACTGAGTTTTCCATTATAGACGTAATGCTTATATATGTTAGAAGAACCATCCATTTGCATGGCGCTTTGTGGTTCTGGAAAATCTTTTATTACTTTTAAAGGCAAGTTGCATCTATTTATTATACCTTTTGTACATCCTGAGTCTACTAGAGCGAGAGTTTCTATCTTGAATTCCTGATTTTTATTCTGGTTAGGATTTTTATGGTATTAATTTTTTGTATTCGTTAAAAATTAATCCTTTAAATGACTTGTATTCTTCTTTTTCATTTAGAAGTTCTATTTCTGATTCTATCGTTTTATGGTCAATTTGTCTAATGTCTTCTACTCCTTTTCCCTTTTCTAATGCTACACTTTTTTCTTTTTCTATTTTACTTACTCTTTCTTCTAAGCTATCTATTCTATCTTTTAATGTTTTTAGCGTTTTTTCTTTTGTGATAACTTGCTCGTCTTTGATCTTATTATTAAATATTTTGTCGATGCACTGAATGCATCCTTTTATATTACAATTCATGCATTTTGCTATTCTGTCTTTACTTGGATATCCTGTGCAATTAAAGCATCGTTGGCTATCTAATCCTTTCCCTTTGCAGAATTGGTGGTCACATTGTATATTAACAAAGGTGTAATCGTTTAAGCTGTTTAAATCTAGCTTTTCTAATCCTATTTCGTGTATTAATGTTTCTTCTTTTGAATCAGATGAATTTTGTCTTCTTTCTTCTAAAGCATCTATAATTATTACTGAATATATACTTTCGTAACCTGACATATATTCGTCTACATTTATCAAAGTTTATTGGAAGTCTTCTATAAGTTGGGAATTTCTTATCCTGCTGTTGTTTCTTCCTGGACAAGTATTGGCCAAATATTCTTCACTTCCGCATGTGAAGAAAGCTAGTCTTCTATTGTCTCCGATGAAGGTATTCAAGTCGATCCTAAGAAAACCGAGGCAGTTCAGAATTGGCTTAGACCCTTTTTCGCTTAAGATATATGGAGTTTCTTGGGTTTAGCCAATTACTATAGAAGATTCATAGAATGATTTTCCTCTATTGCTTCACCTTTGATGACATTGACTCAAATGAATGTAAAATGCTTATGGTCGGAAGCATGTGAGAAAAGTTTCTAAGAATTAAAGGATAGACTCACATCGACCCCTATTTTGGCATTACCAGAGGAATAAGATGGTTTTGTGATTTATTTTTGATGCTTCACGAAGTGGTATTGGTTGTGTTTTGATACAACATGAGAAAATAAGTACTTATGCTTCAAAGCTATCGAAGGTGCATGAAAAGAATTGTTCGACTCATGATTTAAAGTTAGCAGTAGTAGTGTTTGTGTCACGCCCCAAGGCTACCCCCTGGAGGCGGACACGGGACCTATGATCACAAGTAACCCCAAGCAAACCCTGCTGGCATGACATGAGCATACTAAGAATAATAATAACTGATGCGGAAACTAATCATGAAGTAAATATGAAATGATGGGGAATACCTATATACTAAAACTTAATATATGAAATCTGAGAGTTTAATACAAAGAAAACATCAAACTCAAGTACTAAGTTGAATCTAACTATGTCTAAAAATTGCCTCTAACTGACTAGGAGTGTTGGGACATGCCCCAGCTAAGTCTAGCAAAACTGAAACTAAAAGAATGAAATACTGGATAGATAACATTACTATTGTCCTCGAAAAATGAGGACTCACCATTGATGTTGTTGAACTGGAGATCGAAAATGGATCTAAGCGTGATCTGAGAACTTGGACCTACATCACGAGAAGATGTAGCGCAGAGTATACGTTAGTACTTGAAAGGTACTGAGCATGCAGGATAGAGTAAAGCTAAAATAAACATATAACTGAATAAGCAATAAAGCAATGATACGATCTGAACATAATATAGATACTGAATACTGAGGTAACTGGATGCAATAACTAAATTTATGACATGCTAAGGCTGAATACTAACTGTACTGAAATGTGGTCAATGCAATGGAGTCTTACTGAACTATGGGAGCTACTAATAACCTATAATAAAACAACATGAGCTAAATATGGAGTCCAATGTATACGCCCCATCGAGAGGACCCAATATACCCTGCCACAGGTATAAAGGCATGACTGGCGTGATCACTAAATGATGCCCACAGAGGGGACTTACAACCTACGTGGCTCGTAGTTATGGGACTATATGGGTGACTGACCCTAGTCAAACTCCATATTATGCTACTCCCAATAGATTAAATTATTAACACATTATGACTAAATTTCTGTAATATATTAGATAGCTCAAAACTTACATGCAAACTGAGAATGCACATTAATATACTGATAATAAGACATTCAAAATTGAGGCATGTATATCTGAAATACTGAAATCTCTGACCTAGCATGTGTAATTCAAGAACTAAAGAACTACATAGCAAGGGATCTAAAATTTATGCAAGAAACCAAGTAATCACATGATAATCTAATTTGGAACATTTAAATAACTAATTCATGATAATCTGCTGAATGTCTAGAAACCCTAGGTCTAGTTCATAGTAGGGAATCAATAAGGTGACTGAATTCTAGGGACCTAATGGACTAAAGAAACCAACTAGTGAAATCCCACATACCTGGTGACGAAGTCCACTAAGAAATCTTTCGATTTTGAGGCTGGACCTGATTGGATCTTGCTGTGTTTTTGAACTAGGGTTCTTACCTTCTTTCTCCTATTAGCGTTCTAAGTTTTCTAAGTTTTGAAGAATGATTTGACTTAGGTAAGTTCTAGTTATGTTTCTAGGCTAAAACTGACCAAAACCATGTAATTTAGGGTTAAAACGACATAGTTTAGGGGTCCAACAAAAAAGGAAAGGACTAAAAGACCCCTGACTGAACTGATATTGGAGTGACCGACGGACGGCATCGACGAACCGTCGATGGACTGACGGGCCATGCTGGTGAACCGTTAGTCTCAACTGGAGCTGGATTTTGGGGTGTCCGATCTACGGCCTTGGACCACGGACCGTGGTATGACCTAGGATCCGTAGGTCCCGGCGTGGGTCAGGACTTGGCCAATTTTTCTTTAGGGTTCTGGAGAGAGGCTACTGGTTTCCTGGGGTCTAATCCACAGACCATGGCCTGGCCTACAGACGTAGGTCCGACCGTGGGTTGACTTTTAGAGAAAATTCTGGGGGTTTTTGAGGAGAGGGTTGCAGTTGCGAACCACGGACAACCAACACGGGCCGTGGATTACCCTACGGTCTGTGGGTGGCATCCGTGGGTTGCACCTGCAACTTCTGGAAATCTGCACTAAGGTTTGTTTTCAGATATGGGGTGTTGCATTATCTCCCCATTGGGAACATTAGTCCTTTAATGAAGACTAACTAGCTGAATAGGGAGGGAAAGAGCTACAAATACTACCACTAAACACTAAGATTGATTTCTGACTGAACTGAGTTCCAAGAATCATGTAAATACGCTGAAAATGCAAGTATAACTAAAATAACATTCTACTAAGACTGAATCTATGCATGAATAACTGAAAAACTGAAGAAGAACTATTACCTCAAGCTGGAGTGGAATCGAAAGGAAAGAGGTGATGATACTTAGCCTTCAAATGCTTCTGCTTCCCAAGTAGGTCCCTCTACAGACTGACTCCTCTGGAAAACCTTGATTGAAGCGACTTTTTTGTTTCTCAACCTTCTAATCTGACGATCGAGAATCTCAACTGGTATATCCTCATAAGTGAGACTATCTTTCACAGGTACTACGGATGCTGGATCACCCATACATTTCTTCAAAACTTAGATGTGAAAAACCGAATGCACTACTGCTAGTTTTGTTGGCAACTCTAACTCATAAGCCACTTTACCAATCCTTTTAGAACCTTGTAAGGGCCTACATATCTAGGACTTAGCTTTCCTTTATTGCCAAATCTCATCACCCCTTTCATAGGTGACACCTTCAGGAAAATCCACTCATCAACTTGGAACTCTAGTTTCCTTCTCTTTACATCTGTATAAGACTTCTGGTGACTCTGGGCTGTCTTAATTCTATCTCTAATGAGTTGCACTTTCTCTATAGAATCATAGACTGAATCTGGTCCTATCAAGGCTGCTTCACCTACTTCAAACTAACCAACTGGATATCTACCTCTTTGCCTATACAATACCTCATAAGGGGCAATCTGAATGCTAGAATGGTAACTATTGTTGTAGGCGAACTCAATAAGAGGAAGGTGATCATTCAAACTACCCTTAAAGTCTATCACACAAGCTCTCAACATGTCCTCTAAGGTCTGAATAGTACACTCTACCTGACCATCCGTCTGTGGATGAAATGTTGTGCTAAGGTTAACCTGAGTACCAAGACCTTTCTAAAATGACTTTAAGAAATGAGAGGTAAACTGAGGACCTATATCTCAGATGATAGACAAAGGAACCCCATGCAACTTGACTATCTCATTAATGTAAAGCTTGGCGTAGTCCTCCGTCGAATCTGTAGTCTTGACCACCAAAAAGCGAAAAGACTTAGTGACTCTATCAACTATCACCCAAATGGAGTCATGTTATCTGCGAGTATGAGGTAATCCTGTAATGAAATCCATGGTGATCACTTCCCACTTCCAAGTAGGAATGTCGATCTCTTGAGTCATACCCCCTAGTTTCTGGTGTTCTACATTCACTTGCTGACAATTGGGGCACTTAGCCATAAAATCTGATATATCCCTATTCATGTCATTCCACCAAAAAATATCCCGCAGATCACGGTAAATCTTAGTGGCGCCTGGATAAATAGAATACATGGAGTTATGGGCTTCTACAAGAATCTACTGTCTCAACTCACCCATATTAGGAACACAAATCAACCTTGGTAGTGAAGCACACCATCTTCTTCTTGGGAGAAAACCTCATCTCTATATTGATGGATTGCACCCTTAAGTTCTAGCAATGTTGGATCACTATCTTGTTTTTCCTTAACCTCTGCTACCAACGAAGATTCTGATCCATTCTGAACTGTCACATCACCATTTGATATACTCATAAGGCGAACTCCTAAATGAGCAAGCCTCTGAAAATCCTTCGCTAGTTCTTTTCTTTCTTTCTCAACATGTGCTAGGCTACACATAGACAGTCTGCTAATGACAGCTGCTACTACATTGGCCTTACCAAGATGGTAATGCACACTCATGTTATAATCCTTAAGGAACTCAAGCCATCTCCTTTGGCAAAGATTCAACTCTTTATGGGTGAACACCTATTGAAGGCTCTTATGGTCAGTGAACACATCTACGTGAACACCATACAAGTAGTGTCTCTAAATCTTTAGTGCAAACACCACTGCTACAAGCTCAAGGTCATGAGTCGGATAGTTCTTCTCATGCACCTTAAGCCGTCTAAAAGCATAAATTATAACCTTACCTTGCTGCATCAACACACAATCTAGGCCAACTCTGGATACATCATAACAGATAACATAATCGTCTAAACCCTCTGGTAGAGTCAAAACAAGAGTTGTAGTCAACCTAGTTTTCAGTTCTGTGAAGCTTTTCTCACAATCATCTGACCACTGAAACTTGACCTTTTCTGAGTCAACCTAGTCAATGGTAAGGCTATGGATGAAAATCCTTCCACAAACCTTCTGTAATAACCTGCTAGACCCAAGAAACTTCTAATATTTGTAGGAAAGGTAGGTCTGGACCATTGTTTCACTGCTTCTATCTTCTGGGAATCCACTCAGATCCCTTCGCTAGAAACTATATGCCCAAGGAAAGCAACAGATTTTAACCAAAACTCACACTTGCTAAACTTAGAGAATAACTGGTGATTCTTGAAAGTTTGCAGGACAACCCTCAAATCACTCACATATTCTTCCTTATTCCTATAGTAAATAAGGATATCATCAATAAAGACGATAACCAACAAGTCCAAGTACTGGTTGAACACCATGTTCATCAAATCCATGAAAGTTGCAGGAGCATTGGTTAGTCTAAATGACATAACTACAAATTCATAATGACCATACCTAGTTCTGAAGGTTGTCTTCAGAATGTCACTATCTCTGACTTTGAGCTGATGATAACTCGATCTGAGGTCTATCTTTGAGAAATGACTAGTACCCTGAAGTAGGTCAAACAAGTCATCAATCCTAGGGATGGGATATTTATTCTTGATTGTGACCTTGTTCAACTACCTATAGTCAATGCACATTCTGAGAGAACCATGTTTCTTCTTCACAAACAATACTGGTGCACCCCATGGCAAAATACTAGGTTTGATGAAGCTCTTATCTAGAATGTCTTTCAACTGCTCTTTCAATTCCTTAAGCTCAACTTGAGCCATTTTGTAAGGAGGAATAGAAATAGGCTAGGTATCTAGCCAAAGTCGATTTCCCTTTCTGGGAAGATATTCTAGAAACACTTATGGGAACTCATTAACTATTGGGATTGACTCAAGAATTGGGGCTTTAGAGCTTGAATCCTTAACCCAAACTAGATTATAGATACAACCCTTAGAGATCCTTTTTCTGGCCTTAAGGTAAAAAATGAATCGACCCATAGGCGCTAAGCAACTACCCTTCCATTCAAAGATTGGTTCATCTGAAAAAAACAATCCTAGTTCTAATGTCGACTGAGGCATAATAGGAATGTAACCAATCCATGCCTAGAATGACATCGAAGTCTACCATTTCTAACTCTACAAGATCTACTAAGTTGACATTATGGGAGATTGTGATAGGGCTATTATTGTATACCTGTCTAGCTATAACTGGGTCACCAATTGGAGTAGAGACTGAGAAAGGTTCTGAGAGAGTTTATGGACTAATATCAAACTTAACTACTATATAGGAAATTACAAAGGAAAGAGTAGCCTCTGGATCTAACAAAGCATAAATATCGAAATTAAAGACTCATAATGTACCAATGACTACATTAGGAGAATCTTTTTGATTTTGGCGAGCCTGAAGAGCATAGAGCCTTTTTTGGCACTGTCCGCCACCTGTACCAAATGAGTTACCCTACTAAGTCGGGCGACTTGCTGGTGCTACTGATGTTGTAGACTAAGCTCTATTAGCATTGCCTCCTTGACCCTGTTTAGAAAGATAATCCCTCAACCTGTGACTAGACTGACCATACCCAAAGAATCCTTCCTTTCCTGCAAGACACTCGCTTGGATGGTTCTTACCACACTTAGGGCAAGTTGGGTAAGTTTTGGTGCCTGAAATACTTCCCTGATACTTAGAGCCTGCTGCCCTACCTTTATAATCTTGTCTGAACTTGGAGGATGGAATATTAGCTGATGAAGGTGCTGGAGCTAAAGATTTCTGCTAACCCTGCGAGCGATTTCCACCACCCGATTTCTGTTGAGAATACTTATAGTTGTTTATCCTAGCTTTCTTATTCTCTTTGGCATGTTCCCTAAGCTTATCATCCTTAACCTGCTGAGCATGAATCATGAGCCTACAGATGCTTATATCTTCAAGTAACATGGCATTCCTACACTCTGTCTTCACAAGATCGGTTACCCCATACATGAACTTATTCATTTGAGCCTCGGAGTCAGCAACCATGTGAGGATCATACCTGGAGAGTTGGGTGAACTTGAGTCAATACTCTTGGACCATCATACAACCCTACCTTAAATTTATAAACTCATGTGTTTTTGCCTCCCTCAACTCTCTTAGAAAAAACGTGTCCATAAAAGTCTCACTAAAGCAATCCCACGTGATAGGAGTTGCATCACTCGAAAGATCTTCTTGACCTCATCAATGAAGCTTTGGGGATCCTTACTAATCTGCAATCCTAAGAACTCAGGCAGATTCATCCTAATGAAATCACTAACTCTAGCCGCAGCTGACCCAACATTAGCATCTACATGACCTGGAACCCGCTGATTATTCTAGTTGGCCACAGTCTGAGCCAATATTTGAATTGCATTCCAGAACTCTGCATTTAAAAACTTCTTAATCTGGGACTGGAGGAGCTGCATTTACGTTCCTGGCATTCGCATTCCTGGCATTAGCTCTATGATGAGGCATGATCTAAAATGTTGAGCGTCGATTTAGAATGAGGAATTATATCAAACCTTACGCACGATAAGAGTAACAAGAAAATGAAGATTTTTCCTAAAACACTTTGTAGCCTCCCAATATGGTGTGCACTACACACCCATGAAAAGAACTCTACCTAGTGCAGATTTTTAGAAATCGTAGGACATTTAAACCTAGTGCTTGATACCAAGTTTGTCACCCCCCGAGGCTACACCCTTGACGCAGACGCGGACGCGGGACCTATGATCACAAGTGACCCCAAGCTAACCTTGTTGGCATGACTTGAGCATACTAAGAATAATAATTGATGTGGAAACTAATCATGAAGTAAATCTGAAATGATGGGGAATACCCATAGACTAAAATTTAATATATCAAATCTGAGAGTTTAATACAAAGGAAACATCAAACTCAAGTACTAAGCTGAATCTAACTATGACTGAAAATAGCCTCTAATTGACTAGAAGTGTTGGGACATGCCCCAGCTAAGTCTAGGGAAACTAAAACTAAAAGACTAAAATACTGGAGATTTAAGCGTGATCTGGATGTTGAGAACCTACATCACAAGAAGATTTAGCGTAGAGTATGCACAGTACTTGAAAGGTACTAAGAATGCAGGATAGAACAAAGATGAAATAAACATATAACTGAACAAGCAATAAAGCAAGGATACGATTAGAACACAATTTTGATACTGAATACTGTGCTAACTGGATGTAATGATCAAATTTATAACATGCTAAGAATGAATAATGACTATACTGAAATGTGGTCAATACAATGGAGTCTGACTAAACTGTGGGAGCTACTAATAGCCGATAATAAAACCACATGAGCTAAATGAGGAGTCCGATGTAAACGCCCCATCAAAATGACCCAATATACCCTGCCACAGGTATAAAGGCATGACTGGTGTGATCACTAAAATGATATCCATAGAGGGGACTTACAACCTACGTGGCTCGTAGTTCTGGGACTATAGGGGTGACCGACCCTAGTCCAATTCGGTATTATTCTACTCCCAATAGATTAAATGATTAAAACATTATGACTGAATCTCTATAATATAATAGATAGCTTAAAACTGACATGTAAACTAAGAATGCACATTATTATATTGATAATGACACATTCAAAACTGAGGCATGTATATATGAAATACTGAAATATCTGACTTAACATGTGTAATTTAAGAACTGAAGAACTACATAGCTAGGGTTCTAAAATTTATGCTAGAAACCAAGTAATCACATGATATTCTGATTTGGAACATTTAAATAACTAATTCATGATTATCTACTAAAGTTCTAGAAACCCTAGGTCTAGTTAATAGTAGGGAATCAATAAGCTGACTGAATTCTCGAGACCTAATAAGCGAAAGGAACCCACTAGTGAAATCCCACTTACCTGGTGATAAACTCCACGGAGAAATCTTTCGATTTTGGGGCTAGAACTGATGGGATCTTGCTGCATTTTTGAACTAGGGTTCTTGACTTCTGTCTCCTCTTAGTGTTCTAATTTTTCTAAGTTCTGAAGAATGATTTGACTTAGGTAAGTTCTAGTTATGTTTCTAGGCTAAAACTAACCAAAACCACGTAGTTTAGTGTTAAAACGACGTAGTTTAGGGGTCCAACAAAAAAGGAAAGGACCAAAAGACCCCCAACTTAACTGATATCGGAGTGACTGATGGACCGTCGATGGACTGACGGTCCATACTGGTGAACCGTCAGTCATGACTGGAGCTTGATTTTGGGGGGTCTGACCTATGGCCCTGGACCACGGACCGTGGTCTGACCTACGGTCTGTACTGGCGTGGGTCAGGACTTGGCCAATTTTTCTCTGGGGTTTTGGAGAGAGGTTACTGGTTTCCTGGTGTCTGATCTATGGATGATGGCTTGGCCTACGGACCATAGGTCTGGCCATGGGTTGACCCTTAGAGGAAATTTTGGGGGTTTCTGAGGAAAAGGTCGTAGTTGTGAACTATGGACCATCGGCACGGGCCGTGGATCACCCTACGGTCCATGGGTGGCAACCATTGGTTACACGTGCAACTTCTGGAAATTTAAACTAAGGAGGCATTACTTGTATGGTGTTCATGTCAATGTATTTACCGACCACAAGAGATTAAAATATATGTTCGCCCAGAATGATCTGAACCTTTGCCAAATGAGGTGGCTTGAGTTGTTGAAAGATTACAACATGAGTGTCCTATATCATCTCGGTAAGGTGAATGTGGTAGCAGATGCTCTTAGTCGATTTTTGATAGGTAGCGTAGCTCGTGTTGAGAATGATAAGTAGTTAGTTTGTGATGTTCATAGATTTTTCCGATTGGGTGTTCGATTGGTTGATTCTAATGAAAGTGGTGTAGTTGTTCATAATGGTTCGAAATCATCTTTTGTATCAGATGTTAAGGCTGAGCAAGATCTTGATCCAATTATGATTGATTTGAAAATTTTCGTTTATGAAAAAGCCATTGAGGCTTTCTCCCAAGGAGAGATAGTATCCTTCAATGCCAAAGCCGATTGTGTGTTCTGAATGTTGATGAGTTGAGAAATTAGATTCTAACAGAAGCCTATAGTTCTCAGTATTATATTCACCCCCGAGCCACCAAGATGTACCGTAATTATTGGAAAGTCTATTAGTGGAATGAGATGAAGAAAGATATTACAAAATTTGTGGCGAAACATTTGAATTGTCAACAAGTGAAAGTTGAGAATCATAAATAGGGTAGTTTGACTCAAAACATTAGTATTCTTACATGAAAGTGGAAAGATTTGAATATGGACCTCCGTACGAGTTTACCCCATACTCATTGACAGTTTGATTTGATTTGGGTCATCGTGGAATTAATGACAACATTGGCTCACTCTCTTTCTATTCAAACTTCATTCTCCTAAGAAGATTATGCAAAGCTCTATATTCAAGAAATGATAAGGTTGCATGGAGTGCCTTTGTCCATTATCTCTGATCGAGGTACTTAATTTATATCTCAGTTTCGAAAGTCATTTCAGAAAGGTCTTGGTACTCTGGTTAAACTTAGCACAATTTTCCATTCTCAGATCGTTGGACAAGCTAAACGTACCATTCAGACTATAGCAGATATGTTAAGAGCTTGTGTAATTGATTTAAAGGGTAATTGAGATGATCATTTGGCATTGATTTAGTTTGCTTATAATAATACCTATCATTCTAGCATATATATGGCAGCGTTTGAGGCTCTTTATTGTAGAAGGTGTAGGTCTCGTATAGGTTGGTTTGAAGTTGGTGAGGTTGCTTTGATAGGGCCCGAGTGGTGCATGAGGCTATGGAAAAAGTTTGACTTATTCATGGAAGGTTGAAAATGGATCAAAGTCGATAAAAGTCTTATTCCGATGTTAGAAGAAGAGAACTAGAATTTGATGTTGATGATTCGGTCTACTTAAAAGTTTCACCCATGAAAGGTGTAATGATATTTGGAAAGAAAGGGAAGCTTAATCCCTACTATGTGGGCCCATATTAGATTTTGAGGTGTATTGGCAAGGTTGCCTATGAGCTTGAGTTTCCTAATGATATACCATTCGTATATCCGATTTTCCATGTCTCCTTATTGAAGAAGTGTGTTGGATATCCAAAATCCATTGCGCCTTTGGAAGGTTTTGGATTTAAAGAAACTCTTTCTTATGAACAGGTTCTATTGAGATTTTAGACTGGCAAGTTCGGATGTTGAGAAACAACAAAGTTGCTTCCGTGAGGTTCTTTGGAGGAATCAATTAGTTGATGGGGCTACTTGGGAGGCCAAAGCCAATATGATGTCCCATTATCCTCATATGTTTTCATCCGCTCCTATTCTAGCTTGAGGTATTAGCTCCTCATGGTTCATTCTATCGGATTCATGCGTTTTAGTCCTTCTCATGTTTCCATATGCATGCATGTTTATGAAAACTTGATTTTGATGTTATGATTTAGCTTGGAGTGATTCTCCATGTTAATGTGCATTTTGATGAAATTTGCATTCATGTTCGGTTCTTAGTTTCGCTCCTACTCTATTCATGCTAGCTTGAGTCCTATTCGTGGATGAATGTTCCCAAGGGGGAGATATTGGAACACCTCAAAAATTGAAAAAGGAATTTTTCACCTTTTTAGCTACTGGTACTTTTCTATGGATCTATTCTACGGGTCGTAAATGCTTCTACGGATCGTAGAGTGCATCTATAGAAAGTGGGTCACTTTTCGAGAAATTTCAACTCCTAATAACTTGATCTACTATTGACTAGGAAGGGTAGTGGGATGTTCTACGGACCGTAGATGGGTTCCGTAGAAGTAATTCAGACTTAGTGAAATTTTTAGGTTAAAATTGAGTTCTACGATTTGGGTCTACGAACCATCGAAAGTTCTACAGGCCATAGAAAAACCTCATCAAAGTTTAATGTATTTTAAGGTTCCAATACTTGGTCTACGGTCGATTAGTATATTTTCTAGTAAGTTCTATGGATCTTAGGTTGAACCCGTAGTTTTGTCTGATAGTTAATTCTTAAGGGTATTTGGGTCTTTTCCTATACACCAAATACCTATACTACGTTGTTTTAACATATAATTATCACTGATTTTACTCCTAAAATCTACCCATCCCATTTCATTTCCCCCAAAAAAATCTCAAACATCTTCTCAAGTGTTCTCTCTCACGGTCAAGGAAGAAGGAGCTAGGGTTTCCAAATAAAGTCTCCACTTTCACTATTGATTTAGGCTTCTAGATAAAGGCATGTGGGAGTTCATAAGTGTTCCATTAAACCATTGAGTCCCAATGATTTCTCCAATTCTTCAATTCAATTTTCCTAAATTGGTTATGTTTTCATTCAATCCCTTATGGGTTCTATTTGAATGAATTCGATTGTTCGATTTTGATCTTATTATAATTTTCTAGACTCAGTTACATGGTTTCCAGTCAATTCCATGTAAACTCATTCAAGATACATGATTTTGACTATGAACCCTAGAAGGGTATAAATTTATGAATAAATTATGAAGCTATGATTGATGTTTTCATGGAAGACATGCATGATTCATGAAAGGGATCATCTTATGATCTAGGTTGATATTAGCATCAACTAAATGGTGAAAGGTTCTCTCACGTTAAAGGATCATGGCTTGGTGAAATGTTTGTTCTCACACATGCACGGTTCAAGATTTAAGGAGCTATTCTATGATGTTTTTAGCTTAATTAGTAACTTAATTGTTATTTTCCATGGATGATGATATGTTTATGTTTATGAATAATTATGTTGGGGTTTTACTTAGCACCGAAAGGATATTAATATAGATGCTCTCCCGTTAGTAGAGGTGGGGTCTCTAGTAGCAATCTTTTATCCTTAACTCCATGCCTCTGTAGGTTGTCTTAAGTTACACAGCTAGTGGATCCACCTAAGATAGAAGTTAAGGTCCTCGTCTTGGCAAGTAAGGACATCTCTTTCCGGTGTGAGAGAGATACTAAATTCCATGTTATAGCTCATGTGGTCTATGCCAGTTAATAGTAAATATCCCACAAAATGAACAGAGTTACTTTCAAATGATTTATGAAGCTTTCCTTACAATTTAAGATGCATTGACAATGTTAAAATTTTATGATGTTTCTTTAAAGTCTTTTACGATGTTTAGCTTGGTCATGCATTTCATGTTTTCGATTATGACCCCTTATTGTCATGATTCATGTTTTTAGGCATATCTCTCATACTTAGTACATTTCACGTACTAATGCATACTTATGCCTATATTGTTTCACTAATGTAGGGTGTGACGCTTTCTCTCCCTCCACTCGTGGGTAGTTGGTGATCATTTGGAGTTTGTAAAGTTGGTGAGTCATCATGCTATGATGATAAAAACATATTTAGTTTGATTTCCCTATGTTTTAGTTCTTCAGATGTTGTACGTGATGTGCGCGTTATGTCCTGATATTTTCCTTTGATTTGGTAGATGGTTTTTCATGACTATGAAAGAGTCTCGCTTTTAAATGTTGAACTATTTAATTCATATGAGATTTCTTTATTTTTTTCTATTATATTGTGTATATGTACGTCAAGTGGCTTATGTATGGCCTTTTAAAGAACTTATACGTTATGTCATGTTTAGGGTTTACTTTGGGTCGTGTCACTTGGGCAGCTAACTCCATAAGTCGTTTTGCTTCTGGGTCATATTGCACTTTATCCTTTATAGTGTCTTGGATGTCATAGTGGACTGTAGTGTTGGCAACAAGTTTGGTCTTTGTACTTAGAGCATCGGCCACAACATTTCCTCTGCTTGGCTTGTACTCCATACATAGTCAAACTTGGCCAGGAAGTCCTACCTCCTAGCTTACTTAGGGATAAGATGAAGTAGCTAGTGGACACATTTTCTATCTTAACTATGAACTTGGAGCCTAGTAGGTAATGTCTCCATGTTCGTAAGCAATGCACTATGTCATTCTTCTCTTCCTCTTGCAGGGTGTACATCAGTTCGGTCTCGTTCAGCTTGTAGCTCTCGAATCAATGGGGTGTTTGTTGTCATGACTTGAGCCTACAATCTGGACGTGGCCGACACTCAAGAACCATTGTTGGTCCCCAAGCGAACTCTCATCCTGGCTGACTACAAGCGGAATACTAACTTGAACATACATAAGCATCAAATTGAAAGAAACATTTTAAAACACTTTACTGAATCTCAAAACTTTGTTGAATACACTGACTATGACAAATAAGTTTAAAGAAAACCGCTGAAATTGAAAGACTCTCCAAAATTGTCTATCTATAAAGCCTCTACTATATAAAGATGACTATCGGGACAAGACCTACAACTCTTCAAAACTATTACTAATAACTCACAAAACTGGAGTCCTCTGAAAGCAAGACAACCTCACTCAAAAGCTGACGAGGGGATGAAGTGATCTCAGTAGACTCCTATTGAGGATCCTAAGAACCTGTATCTATATCATTAAAAGAGGTAGGTAGAGTGACATCAGTACATTGAATATACGAGTATGTAATATAACTGAATAACAAATAACTGAACAAAAGGACTGCAATAGATACCAATGTATTCAAACTGAATGTAAAGAAATAGAGGAGTTAAATCATTTAAAGCTTTAAAAAAATACTTTCTCCTCTGAGAACTCAACATAATAAGTGATATATAAAAATACACTTTAACTCTATTGGGAGATTCTCTAATCGACAAACATCACTATAAGCTATATGATGACACAACGTCTTGCCCACGCTGTCAGAATTGTCTTATACTTTGTCGAGATATAGGACACCTGAACTAAGTGGATCAACTAAGCCATGCTTTAAAAGCAATAGGGAATCATCTAAATTGTATGACTCTTAACCCATATTGGCCATGGTATGAGGACTTTGAGTTGTCTGAAATCGTCCCCATGTCGGTGCTCAATACTACTCCCTATAATATATACTTGTTATCATATATTTAAAAACATAACTCTTCCTCTGGTTGGAGATAATTGCGGTAACTTCTCTTGAAATATCTTTTGAACTCATAACTCATTTAGAAGTCAATGTTTCTCTTTTATTAATGTAAAAAATGATACCTTTGGGAATACTTTGTTCCCTTATACTCTTACTCAATTCATACTTGAAAACTCTTTCTCAAAAATATATCAAAATCATATTATGATATGATCATTCATGACTCGGGAAGTCATACTACATAAATATTGATGATATATCTAGATACCATACTTCTTAAACATTGATGGCATACTCGATTGTCATACTAATCATGTTTTAAGACTCTTTCTCAAACTTCTCTTTACTTTCTCAAAAACCCAGTTCAAAACAAAAATATTAGCTTTAAAAGACTATCAAAATTCAGAACTCAAAATAGGGTTTATGTTGAAATATTCCAAAGCATACGGCTTTCTAGATGTAGATGATGATATCTATACATATGGATCTTATATATATTAGACATGAACAATCAACTCAGGAATATAGACATGAACGAATCAACTCAGGAATCTCTATGCATAACATATAGCAATTCAAAAATTAGGAATAGAATTTCAAAAAGAATCAAGAACTCAAGAACTTTAAAGCAACTTATCTCAATAATACTCAAATCTAGGGGTAGAATCCTAGATTACTCTTTTACTGATTTAAAAGTACATATAGGGCCTGAGGACGAACTAATCCAACACTATGATAGCCTTAAATACCTCGAAGAACAAGGTTCTTGAAGAATCTTGAAGAAGAACTTGATTATAAGCCTTGAAACCCTAGCTTGAAGGAGAAAAATCAAGAAAACCTTTCTTAAGATTATTGAATTATTTCTTGAAATCTCTATGGCCAGGAATTATGATTTTCATTAGTGATTCATAATTGAATGGAGTAATTTGAGTTGGAAAGAATGGAATTCTTGGAGAAAGACCTACTTTGAAGAAGAATCTTGAAAAGGATTGAAAGAATCTTGAATGGAGTCTTCTACTTTGATTTTTTCCTTAGGGTTTGAGAGAGAAGAGAATGATGTATTAAGAGATGAAAATCTGATTGTTTTGGGTCCTTAATTAGTCAAAAAAAATTGTATAGGGTTTTCTTAGAGGTAAAAAGACAAAAAGACCTTTTTAAATATTTTCATGTCGGCTAATTCGTCATTGCACTGTATGTAGTTACTAAAATGGTCATGTCTTTTTACTTAAAACTCGAATTGTTGCAAAATTGGTGGCGTTGGAAAGAAAATTCAAATACCTTTAATTTGATAGTTTGTGGGCCACATAACTTTTTATATTCTAAGAGATATGGTCATTTGGAGTTGATCCAAATAGAATCTTACACCAAAACTTAATTGGTAAGGAACTTTCAACTCTACTTTGTGCTAGGATTTTCAAGTGACCTTAATTGATATCGAAATCATTCCCACACTAAATAACTTACCTTTACACAAATGGGCAATTTAAGAATCACCTGATATGACCTTACAATTAAACGAAGAATAGTTTGGTTCTTAACTCAGAATATTTTGGGGTGTTACAATATCTCCCCCTTGGGATCATTTGTCCTTGAATGACGGTTAAACTTAGAATGGAGGGCAAAATAGTTGCTATCACTACCTATCTTAACTTCTAAGCTTTCCTACTAACATAGGCTGAACTGATTGATACTAATAGTTTTGAAACTGGACTAGAGCACATAAGTCACGAACGATATGACTTTGAAAATAGTCACACTCTATATAAAATTATTTGACATAAAGCTAAGATATCTGGGCACGAAGTAAGAATAAGAATATTATGCCTTGAGTGATATGATTGGTAGCTTTCAAGCATAGTAATACTTCTCAACTATACTCTTCTTTCTGCTCACTACATTTCATTAGCTACAACTCCTAGCTCCCACTAGAGTATATGACTACTCTTGCAAATGTCCAAATCAAATCGCTTGCTCTTACAATGTTCAAGCCTAATCTTTAATTCACAAGGTGCTAAACATAAAACATATATCTGGTGTGCCAAATACATGTATTTTGAATATATTTAGTCAAAATTAGGTGTAATTTGTTATAGATACATCGTATCCAAGTAACTCGCATGTATATGACTCTCTTGTTGGCCTCTCTCCTGTATCATTCGCAACTCTCTGTAACTGGATTCCAGAGATTTGTATGTAGTGTGATTTGCATGTATCTATGATACATAGACTATCTTGCTTGCGGCCCTCCTATCTCTCTCGTCTCTCTCCTTCTCTCAGTCACCTCTCTCCATATTTTAGTGTAATGGTAGCAAAAGTACATATATCTAGGTGTATTTGACTTAAAATATGGTTTGAAATTATTAATTAATGAGACAATATATAAGTATTTCGAACTATAGGGAGAATTAGTAAATATGATAGAAATGTTTATATAATTAAATAACTTGCATATACTACTCACTTCTTCCTGCTCTATTTTATTTAATTTTCTAGTTTTAACGTTTTTTTTTGTTAACAAAACCACAATCATGGTGAGGAGTCAGGCAAACCCCAACCTATTTATTAAAATTAGGTGTAATTTGCTATAGATATATCGTATCCAAGTAATTCTCATGTATATGACTCTCTCATTGGCCTCTCTTCTGTCTCATTCGCAACTCTCCTATCTCGCTCGCTTCTCTCTCTGTAATTGGTATTTCAGATACATGTATGTAGTGTGATTCACACATATCTATGATACAATGTTTATCTTGCTTGCTTCCCTCCTATTTCGCTCGTCTCTCTCCTTCTTTTTGTCACCTCTCTCCCTATTTTAGTGTACTGGTAGCAAAAGTACATATATCTAGGTGTATTTGACTTGAAATCTGGTATGAAATTATTAATTAATGAGACAATATGTAAGTAATTCAAACTATATGGAGAATTAGTAAATATGATAGAAATTTTTATCTAATTAGATAGGTTGCATATCCTACTCCCTTCTTCCGGCTCTATTTTATTCTATTGTCTAGTTTAACTTCTTTTTTCTTTTCTTTTTTAGCAAAACCACAATAATGGTGAGGAGTCAAGCAAACCCCCAACCTATTTATTAAAATTAGGTGTAATTTGCTATAGATATATCGTATCCAAGTAATTCTCATGTATATGACTCTCTCGTTGGCCTCTATTTTGTCTCATTCGCAACTCTCCGCTCTCGCTCGCTTCTCTCTCTATAATTGGTATTCCAGATACATAAATGTAGTGTTATTCACATATATCTATGATACAATGTTTATCTTGCTTGCTTATGTCCTATATCACTCGTCTCTCTCCTTCTTTTTGTCACCTCTCTCCCTATTTTAGTATACTCATAGCAAAAGTACGTATATCTAGGTGTATTTGACTTGAAATCTGGTATGAAATTATTAATTAACGAGACAATATGTATGTATTTTGAACTATAGTGAGAATTAGTAAATATGATAAGAAATTTTTATCTAATTAGATAGGTTGCATATACTACTCCCTTCTTCCGGCTCTATTTTATTTTATTTGTCTAGTTTGAACTTCTTTTTTCTTTTCTTTTTTAACAAAACCACAATCATGGTGAGGAGTCAGGCAGACCACAACCTATTTGTTAAAATTAGGCGTAATTTGCTATAGATATATCGTATCCAAGTAATTCTCATGTATATGACTCTCTCGTTGGCCTCTCTTCTGTCTCGCTCGCAACTCTCCTCTCTCGCTCGCTTCTCTCTTTGTAATTTATATTCTAGATATATATATGTAGTGTGATTCACACATAGCTATGATACAATGTTTATGTTGCTTGCTTCCCTCTTATCTTGCTCGTCTCTCTCCTTCTTTTTGTCACCTCTCTCCTTATTTTAGTGTACTGGTACCAAAAGTACATATATCTAGGTGTATTTGACTTAAAACCTGGTATGAAATTATTAATTACCGAGACAATATGTGAGTATTTCGAACTATAGGGAGAATTAGTAAATTTGATAGAAATTTTTATCTAATTAGATAGGTTGCATATACTACTCCCTTCTTTCGGCTCTATTTTATTTTATTTGTCTAGTTTTAACTTCTTTTCTTTTCTTTTTTAACAAAACCACCATCATGGTGAGGGGTCGAGCAGACCCCAACCCATATATATGTGTGTGTGTGTGTGTGTGTGTATATATATCATTTCCCTTATACTATGAAGAGAGATATACAATTAGGAGGAGTAATATGCTTGCCTTTATATGGAGAGTAATGGATAAGTAGGTCCAGGGGTGTCAAAATAACCCAAATATAGGTTATCAATCCATTTTGTCAAGAATTTTATGGGTTGAACTCAAAATAATTTAAATTTAATCAATCTCAACTAGGGATGACAAGGGGGTGGGGCCGGACGGAGTTATACATATGTGAGGTAGAGCGGATTTAGACATGTGCAGGGGCGGAGCGGGGTGGGGAGGGGAGGGGAGGGGAAGTTAAAACTAACCTTTTAAAGTCTCAAGTGGGGGCGGGACGGGGATAGGTCTTAAAGAACCCAAACCACTTAAATTGGGTCAATCTCAACTAGGGATGGGGCAGGGTAGAGCGGGTTTAGACATATGTAGGGTAGGGCGGATTTAGATATATGCAGGGGCAGAGCGGGGCGGGGCAGGTTAAAACTAACTTCTTAAAGTCTAGAGCGGGTGCAGGTCAGAGTGGGTTTGAAAGTGTCACGACCTAAAAATGGACATGATGACACTCATTTATTTCCACCAAGACAAGTCAGCTTCAACCCTACTATTCAAAATAAATGTGAAAAGTAATTAGGAATAACGTAATAGCGGAAAACTTAGTCATTCTAATATAACCTAAAAACCTAGTTGTCATGAGTAAGGGCAAATAATATAAATATAGAATTGAAAGATAAGTACAAGTCTCAATGTCTTTGTCTCTAAAATAGAACAAAGCATAAAATAAGGAACAAGAGGGCCCATCGGGATGACAAGCAGCTACCTCTCAAAGTACTTTAAAAGCCTCAGAAATAGAAGAAAAAGCTCACACGGGTCCGAACTCAAAACCTACACAAGTGTAGAAGAAAGGAGCAAGAACCAAAAAACACGGTACTCAACAAGCAATCTGCTAAACGAAGAAAAACTAGCTTGAATATGAGTACTCCTTTCATCCCAACAGAACCTCCTCAAACTACAACTGCACAGAAATCAACCCTACCTAACAATTTTACAATGCATAAATCACAAGGCTTAACAATCAAAGTCAAATAGCCACAATTCAACGACCAAGAAGTATCAAGTATGTCAATCACAAGTATCAAGTAGGTAAATCACAAGCAACAAGTAAACCAATCACAAGTAATCAATCTCAAGTATCAAGTTCATCGAATCACAATAATCAAATACTTGTTGGAACCATATCCCATCAACATAATATCACTAGTCATAACCATTTTTCATCGGCTTTTTATATTATTACTTGCTGAAACCATTTCCCTTCACTAGTCATAACCATTTTACAATATCACTAGCCGGGACCAATTCCCTTCAGGTTTATACAATGTCACTTGTCGGAACCATTTCACTACAGCAAAATATCAGTAGTTGAAACCATTTTTCTTCGGTTTTATACAATATCACTTACCGGAGCCATTTTTCTTCGGCACAATATCACTAGCTGGAACCATTTCCCTTAGGCTTTATATCATATCACTTGTCGGAACCATTTCCCTTTGGCATAATCATCACACGTCTCATCACGATGCTCAAAAATCAATGTAAATAACCAAGTTCACACCATAAGAAAGACACAACAATTCAAGCAACTCAAGTCCACAATAAGGCCATCAAGGCTTTTCATCAATCAACAAAATTGGGTCCAAAAAGAGGTAATTCACAAAGCATTATGATCAACACATTGCCTTTTTTCATTAATCTCTTTTTTATTCATTAAGATCAATCAATTGGAATAAATGAACCCATCACCTCATTCTCATTTCTCCCCAACACACACAATGAATGAAAATACAAGATTATATAAGGTTGAGAAGATCACTTGCCACAATTCAATCAAAAGTCAATCCAAGACTTAAGTCTTCTCTTTCCAAGTCACACAATCAATTTCAATCAAGTAATCACAATATGATTCCATAAATAACAACACCTAAATCATACATGTTGAAAAATGGGTCAAATCAATTCAACAATTCAATTCGGAAAATGAGGTTTGAATAAAAAACTCTTTACTTGAAAGTATTACCCAAGGCATTTGGAACTCATTGGTGATAACAATTTCAATAAAAGAATTAAAATCAGTTCACAGTCACTATTTTACTTTAGAACACAAGTTATTGAAAAACATATCCATCTGCCAATAAAAATATCAAGTTTTGATGTTAAAATGCATAAATGATAAAAGAAAATGAAGTTTAATCTCTTCAAAATTTCCTCCAAGGGTTTTTCAAAACTCAAAATGGGGTAAATGGGGGTAAAACCCCCAATTGACAAGTCTAAAACCCCCTCAGATGTCGCTTAAGCGAACCTTACGCGAACCCTGCTTAAAATGGGGGCCTCACTTTTGTGAACCAGGCTTCGCTTAAGCAATTATTGCTAAAGTGAGCCCTGGTTCTCTTAAACAAACTCTGCAAAAGTCCGTCCTTCACTTTAGCGATAATGCCTTCGCTAAAGTAGAAGGCTTATCCCAAATGTAAAGGGTACAAAACTCAAGCACATAAAGATTACTCAAATCTCAAAATATCGAATGAACCTTTGGGATACATTTGAAACCACGTACACACAAACCAAATATTCAAATTGACTAACTTAGAACCTCAAAAAACTCAAACAAGACCTCACTTAAGCCTAAAATCATCCCCCGAATGTAACAAAACTCTCGAAATTCCTATCAGAGCATGTGAACCCCGAATATTGACCGAAGTCAACCCAAAGACTAAAATCTTAACAATTTCCAACTTAGGACCTCGAATCCTCAAATCCTCAATAAACTCTGAATATGAAACCGACAACTTTCTTATAACAATTTCCATATTTTGGGACTAATGGAATTGACAAAATTCCATTCCGACACTCGAAACTCCTAAGACCATCTCCAATCCACCTCTATTTTACTCTTCATTCTCTATATTTGGAGAGTAAAATAGAGAATGAGCTATCCAACCACCCTCCATTTCGCTCTTTATTCTCCACTTATAGAGAAGTGAATAGTAGTTCTCCAAATTTGGAGAACTACTATTCACACTCTCTATTTTACTTTTTGATTATTTTATTATTATTTTTATTATTTTGTAATTAACATATTATTTTTCATATAAGACCATTAATTAAATATTTAATATACGTAATTCTTTTTAAATGTAATATAATATTTTTAAAAATATATTATTTAATACTATTTTCATCCCAAATTAATAACATTTTTTTTTAAATTTTCATAACTTTAATTTATTTTAACATTATTATTAATTGTCACTATGATGAATGCACAAATTTAAAATGATAAGATGAAAATTTTAATTTAAAATACAATACATAACATAATAATTTAAATACAAGATAACAACACAATACATAACATAATAATTTTTTCACAACAATTTTGGTTGCAATTTATGTCCACTGATTTGTATATTATATAATATTTATTTGCAATTTATGATATTTAGAAATTTAGATTTTTTTTTAATTAAATAAAATTTTGAAATTTTTTTTTATATTACATGAAAATTATATAAAGTGATTATTTGAAAGAAAGAAAGAAAATTACATTATGAAATAAGAAAATAAGAATGAAATAGAAATAATAATATAATTTTGAAGAGAGAGAAAAAGATTCATTTTTAGAGAATAAAATAGAGAATTGGATTGTGGTTGATTATCTGAAAAAATAGATAACTCTATATTTGGAGAGTAAAATAGAGTGTAGGGTTGGAGAAGCCCAAAACACCAAAATTACTTTTTAACAATTATAGCCTTTTGAATATCAAAAAATTACAAAATTCACAACTTTCAGTCAAAGTTTAAAATCAACTTTCAAAACTCAATCAGAAAAACTCAGGTCGATATTGGGAGGGGTAAAATGGTATTTTTATGAAAATATTCAAAAATGACCAATTGAGTCATTACATTATCCACCACTAAAAACTATGTTCGTCTTCAAACATAAGGTAAAAAGGAAGTTTCTGAAGACTCGAAAAGATGAGGATATCTAACACCCTTATTGGACTGTGTCTTCAACTTAAGTCGCCTCACCAACTGAATGGTGCTTCCAGTACATCTTCATTGAAGAAATTTCCTTGGTCTTAAGCTTTCAGACCTGCCTATCCAAGATGGTTATAGGTTCCTCTTCAAAAGACTAGTCTTGACCCAACATAACCGAAGCAAGCAAAAGCATATGGGACTCATTCGGCATGTACTTTCAAAGTATGGAGACATGAAACACAGGCTGCAAAATTAACAAGCTAGGTGGTAAGTCAACTTATAGGCCACCTCTCCCACTCGGCTCAAAATCTTAAAAGGTCGCCCTTCTTCCCGAAGCTTATCACACCCTTCATGGGTTAGCACTCGGAGCCAAACATGATCATCCACCATAAACACTATGGCTCGAACTCTTTAGTCAGCATAACTCTTATGTCAACTATAGGTTGTCAACAATCTACCCTGAATCATATGAATCTACTCCATATCATCTCTAAGAAGGTTTGTACCTAAAGAATCCATCTCAACCGAATTAAACTAACAGATCGGAGATCTATCTGCCATACAATGCCTCAAATGAGGCCATCTGAATATTGGAGTGATAATTGTTGTTGTAGGTAAACTCTGCTAAGGGCAAGTATTGATCCCATTGAGCATAAAATCAATCACACAAGCTCAAAGCATATCCTCCAACACCTAAATCGTCCGCTCGGACTTACCATCTGTCTAAGGGTGGAAGGTTCTATTCATATCTAACCAAGTATCCAAACCATGCTGCAAAGCCTTCCTAAAGTGAGAAGTGAACAATGTTCCTTAGTCAGAAAGAATAGAAATAGATACCCCATGAAGTCGCACAATCTGACTGATATAAGGCTAGGCTAACTTCTCTATCAGATACTTCACTAAATCGGGATGAAATTGATGGACTTGATCAACCTGTCAACAACCACCCATAGTGGTAGCTAGACCCACAACAAAGTTCATAGTGATCCGTTCCAACTTCAAAGTAGGAATATGCATCCTCTATGATACACCCCTGGGTCGTTGGTGCTCAAATTTGACCTGTTGGCAAGGCAAGCATCTAGGTAAAAAATATGCAATATCCTTCTTCATGCCACACCACTAGTAATGTTTATTCAAATCATGATACATCTTCGTCTCTCCCAAATGAATAGAATATCAAGAACAATTGGCCTTTTATAGAAACAGTCTAATCAACTCACCTACCTTGGGCACATAAATCCTACCTCTAATCCTCAAGACACCATCAACATCAAGGATAACCTTCTTGGCTTCCCCTCTCAACACTTTGCCTCGAATGTGACACAACTTCTCAACATCAAAGGCCCTCACAGATATGCTCAACTAAGGAAGAATGGCCCCTATGAAAGATATCAAACCACCACTCTCCTCAGAAATCTGTAACCGAACAAGACGGTTGGCTAACTTATGAACATCTCTAGCCAACGGTCTCTCCTCAACATTGATAGCGGCAAGAATACCCACACTAGAAGTCTTCCTACTCAAAGCATCGGCCATCACATTGGCCTTCCCTGGATGATACAATATGGTGATATCATAGTCCTTCAATAACTCAAGCTATCTGCGCTACCTTAAGTTCAGATCCCTCTGACTGAAGATGTACTAAAGATTATGATGATTCGTGAGGACCTCATAATATACCTCATACAACTAATACCGTCATAGCTTTAGCACAAACACTATAGCTGCCAACTCCAAATCATGAGTAGGATAGTTCTTCTCCAAGGTCTTCAACTATCTAGAAGTATAGACGATCACCTTCCCCTACAACATCAGAACACCATCCAACTCGACTCTAGAAACATCACAATAAATGGTGAAGTATACACCCTCATCGATTAAGGTCAAAATAGGAGCCAAAGTTAATAATGTATTGAAATTTTGAAAGCTCTCCACACAATCATCAGATTGCTAGAAGCTCACACTCTATCGAGTCAATCTGGTTAAGGGAAATGTAGTTGTAAAGAAGCTTTGAACAAACTACATGTAATAACCTCTTAGACCTAAAAAACTCCAAATCTCGATAACTAAAGTGGGCTTGGTTCAACCTCTAACTGCCTCAATCTTGGGTGGATCCACACGAATACTCTTCTTGGACACCATGTGTCCCAGAAATGCAACAAAATCAAGCCAAAATTTGCACTTCGAGAACTTGGCATACAAATTCTCTTCTCTCTATCTTTGAAGCACAATCCTCAAATGTCGATCATGGTTCCCTCAGTCTCGGAGTACACCAAGATGTCATCAATAATGACTATCACAAAAAAATCCAAATACTATCAAAACACCTCATTCATTAACTCCATGAACGCTACAGGGGCGTTAGTCAAACCGAAAGACATCACAAAAACTTATAGTGTCCTTAACGAGTCCTCAAAGCTATCTTAGGGATAATCGATGCCCTAATCATCAACTGATGATAATTTGACCTCAAATCAATCTTAGAAAATAAAAATGCTCCTTGAAATTGATCAAGTATGTCATTAATATGATGAAGAGGATAGTTGTTCTTCACTAAAATTTTGCTCAATTGTCGGTAATCCATATACATTCTCATGGTTCCATCCTTCTTCCTCACAAACAAAACAGGAGCACCCCATGGAGAAACACTAGGGCAAACTGATCGGTTAATTCCTTTAATTATGCTAGAGCCATGCGATAAAAAATAATAGAGATGGGGTTAGTGCTCATCTCCAATTCAATCGCAAAATCAATGTCTCTATTCGGAGGAACACCTGGAAGAGTAGTAGGACTTTTTCTATACCATGTAAATTATTAGAAATATAGATGTTTACAAAATAAAAATATGGCTCTTACTCAAAGGTAGATGCAACATGCATGCAATATCATATTTATTTGAACTAAATACTTTTAATGCGGGATATAAATTTATATAATTTTTAAAATTAAAATTACAACAAATATAAGCCAAAAATCACGATTTTTAAAGTACATGAGATTCAATACTAAAGACCTTAAAAATTAAGTTTATACTCCCCTTGTCTCTAAATACTTGTCTAATTTTCCTTTTTTTGTTTGTTCCTTTCTACTTGTTCATCTTGACAAATCAAGAAAAAAAATTATTTTTTTTACATATAATACCCTCAATTAATTAATGAAAAAGGTAGAACTTCTTGAAAATATTAAATTTTTAATTCATCCACTTCATAATAAATAGGGGTAAAATGGAAAACTCACTATGTCAATCATTGTTTTCTTAATAGGTGTGCCAATTCAAAAGTGGACAAGTAATCAAGGACAGATGGAGTGCAATTTAAACAAGAAAAACTACCTAACTAGATATACATTACTACCATATATACTTACTTTACCTTTAGTTTAAAACAATTACACATATTACCACTTTTAATATTTATACCATATATTTTAAAAGATTTAATCATATACACCAATTCCTTAAATATAGTATTGAATAATTATCTTAAAATTTAAACTCCTTAATTAATGATCCATTAACAATTCTAATTATTTCTATCACATCAGGGTTTCCTTCTCCCAATCCCATTACTCGACTGAATCTTTCACCCCCAGCCCCCACGTCCTTCACTCACCTCCACCATCTTTTCCTCTTTCTTCATCCCCTCACTACATGTTTGCATATCCAAATTTGAAATCTAAATCTTGACAATCAGCATTATACATAGAGATTTGTTGCAATTGTTTCGTTATTCTCATGTATCTTGATTTTCATCCCTTTCATGTATCTGAGATAGAGTTCATATTGTTATAAAGTTCAATTTTAAAAAGTTCTACAAATCAGATTTTACATTGTTTGATATTGTTGTTTCTCAAACTACTTTTATGGCTGACCATTCAGAAAATCGGATGATTTTTGTTAAAGTTATAAAGTTCAATTTTAATTTTTTTTACAAAATAGGTTTTACATTGTTTGATTTTGTTGTTTCACAAACTACTTTAATGGCTGGCCATTCACAAAATTAGATTTTTGTTGAAGTTATAAAGTTCAATTTTAATTTTTTGTACAAAATAGGTTTTACATTGTTTGATTTTGTTGTTTCACAAACTACTTTAATAGCTGGCCATTCACAAAATCGAATGATTCTTGTTAAAGATACAATACATTAATAATAATATACCAAATCAAACACCTTTTATTTATTTATTTATTTATTTATTTTCTTTCATGAATTTGTCATTACAGGGTCTACTCTACATCTGCCAACATTCAAGTTAAGAATAAATCTAAGTATAGGAACGACCTAATCAGAATGGAAGAATTATGTCAAGCTTTACTTAACATAATAGATACACAATTACACCCAGCTACACAAAAAGTGCAACATATCAATATATATTATTGTCTGAGATACACACTATAAAACTAATATAACTGATAAAAATGTCATTACTCTTACATCTAATTTCATTACTATTAAGAAGATATATATTATATATGTTTCTGAGATACATGATAACAACATTAAGGTACATGTCAACAAAATCATTAATCGTAAATCTAAGATCATTAATCTTAAACAGATACTACAAAGAAGATAAAGTTTACAATTAGAGAATTATTATGGTTTATGATTTCGTTATCTTAGAAAACTTTATTAGAGTTGATACTGAAAGGATGATGTAAATCCATTTGAATTATTAATTATTCATCAATTAATCCTTTAATTAAGGAAATAAGTTACGCTCCTTAATTAAAACTAATAAATCATGTATCTCGACTTTTAAAACGGACAGATACATATATCTGGCAAGTAATGATACATGTATCCAAAATTTAAAAATATAGTATAGAAAATAATATTCCAAACCATCAAAAAGAGAAATATAGTAGCCACTAACAGGTCTACGTGAATCTAGACAAGTACCCCAGCAGAAGGCTGTTAAGTTGAAAGAGGAAGAGAAAAATAGTCAAGACTTGGATTATTCAGCAAATAATGCAATACTCACAAAGCAGCGGTTAAATGTGGTTCATGAGGATCCTACATGTATTGACTGAGATGTTGCACCATGAAGGAAAGATCAGGCCTTGTGTGAGTCAGGTAATTCAATTTCCCTAATAAATGATGATAAAAACTTGGATCTTTGATAGGCTTTTCATGATTATTTAATAACTTGATGATTGGATCCAAAGGACAAGAGACAGGATGAAGGCGTAGAGAATCAAATTCTCTTAAAAGATCCAAAGTGAATTTCCTTTGAGTAATAATCACGCCTTGAGGTTCTCTAACAACCTCCATTCCAAGGAAAAAATGTAAAAGACCTAGGTCATTAATCTTGAACTCTGTGTCTAAAAAATTCTTCAAACTATGTAATTCTCCCTCATTATTTCCTGTGAAGAGAATGTCATCCACATATACAGCAACAATGGAGATAGATGAACTTGATTTTTTTTTTAAAGAAAAGAGAATAATCATTCAAAGAATGACTAAGTCCTTTAAAATTGAGGGCAACAATTAACTTAGCATACCATTGTCTGGATGCTTGTTCAAGTCCATAAATGGATTTTTTAAGCAAACTGACATGGTTTGAAGTATGAGGGGAAACACCAGGAGGAAAATTTATATACACCTCTTCATTTATGTCACCATGAAAAAATGCATTGTTGACATGTAATTGAAAAATACCCCAATTATGCTTCACAGCTGTAGCTAATAGACACCTGATGGTGGTCATCTTGACCACATGTGAAAAAGTTTCATTATAATCCACACATTCTCTTTGAACATTTCCTATGATCACCAATCTAGCCTTAGTCTTTCTATACTGCCACCAACATGATGTTTTACTTTATAAACTCATTTAAAAGATAGTGCTCTCTTACTATCAGGTAATACAACAATCTCCCAACTTTCGTTAAGTTCTAAAGCTGAAAGCTCTTTGTCCATTGCTTCTTGCCAATTTGGATGATGAGCAACCTACATATAATTGAATGATTATTGTATACTAGAAATGGAGTTTAGCATTACTTGATTGGTGGAAGATAAAACACTAAAAGAAAAAGACTCAACAGTAATAGGACTCAAGAAACAACTAGAAGAAACATCTGTAACATGAATAACATTGCAGACATAGGATTCTAATTAAGCAGGTTTCTTGTGAGTCCTACTGGATTTTCTTAGAAGAGTCTCAACAATTGGTGAGGGTGCAGAGTTCATAGGAGGAATAATGGAAGTATCATTTGAAGAAGGACTCTAAGACTCAAAAATAGGAGAATTAGAAGACACATCCTCAATAGAAAGATCACAACTAGGATCAGAAACTACAACATCATTATCAGTAAGATCATAATAAAGAGTAACAGAAGAAGGATCATAACAATTAGGTAAATGATTGGAAGAAAAAGGGAACTATCTGTCAGATGATACAAGTTTAGCAAAAGGAAAAAAATCTTCATGAAAAATTACATCCCTGGAGACAAATATATTCTTAGTTTGGAGATTCAGAACTTTGTAACCTTTTTTTCCATAAAGATATCCTATAAAAACACAAGGACAAGCTTTGGGATCAAATTTAGTTCTACGAGTAAGTAAGGTAGACACGAAACAAAGACAGCCAATTTTTTTTAAAGTGAGAATAGATGGGTTTAGTGTTAAACAGGATTTCAAAAGGTGTTTTAGATTTTAAGACACTAGAAGGAAATATGTTTATAAGATAAGTTGTTGTTAATAAACATTCACCCCAATAGCAAATAGGAAGATGAGATTGATATAAGAGAGCCCTTGAGGTTTCCAAAAAATGCTTGTGTTTTCTTTCTACAATACCATTTTGTTGAGGAGTGTGGACACAAGTAGTTTGATGGATGATTCTTTTTGAAATAAAAAAATTAGATTGCAATCTCTCACTTCTCAACTCAAAAGCATTATCAATTCTAATTATTTTGATTTTTATATTGAATTGTATGTCTACCATCTGAATGAAAGATTGTTTCACGCCCCGAAGCTATCCCAGGACGCAGACACGAGATCTAGGATAATGAATGACCCCAAGATAACCCTGCTGGCATATCATAAGCATACTAAATAAAATGAAGTAAGGAAATATTGTGCAGAAGCTTAATCAAAAGATAAACTGAAATAATGGGAAATACCCATCCTAAATCTGAATATATATAAAACTGAGAAGAGTTTAAGATACTAAAATAAAACTCAAACGCTAAAACTGAATCTAACTATGTCTGAAATGAGCCTCTATCTGACTAGAAGTTCTCGGACATGTCCCCAACTAAATCTAACAAAAACTGAAACTAAAGACTAAAAATAGAAAGAAAACATGTATGTCGTCCTCAGAGAATGAGGACTCACCACTGATGCTGCTGAGCAGAAGATCGAGAACAGATCTATGCGTGATCTGAAAGCTGAGGACCTGAACCTACATCACGAGAAGATGTAGCGCAGAGTATGTGTCAATACTTGAAAGGTACTGAGCATGCATGATAGAGTAAAGATGAAAAATAAACACAATTGAACAAAGTATATAACTGAGCAATAATATGAGGCAAGCATGATACTATACCAAGAATATTGAACAAGAACTAACTGCATGTAATGACCAAGTTTATAACATGCTAAAATTGAAATCTGAACTGTAACTGATAACCTAGTCGATGCACTAGAATCTGACTGTGGGAGCTACTAATAAAACCACATGAGCTAAATGGAGTCCGATGTATACGCCCCATCGAGAAGACCCAATATACCCTGCCAGAGGTATAGAGGCATAACTGGAGTGATTACTAAAATATAATGCCCACAGAGGGGACTTATAAACCTACGGGGACACATAGTTTTGGAACTATGAGGGTGACTGACCCTAGTCCACTTGGTATTAAGCTACCCCCAATTGATTATGAAATTAACAATTTATGAATGAAATTATGTAATACTGGATAGCTCAAAATACTGATATGTAAATCTGAGAATGAAACATTAATGTATTGATAATGAAACATTCATACCCGGAGCATGTATGACTGAATAAACTAACCTAGCATGTGTAATTCATGAACTAAACGAATCTACACCACTATGGTTCTGAATTTCATACAAGAACTTAAGAAATAACATGATAATCTAGGATCATTCTAACAGCTAAAACCCAATAATTGCTAACATTCAAGAAACCCTAGGTCTAGATAATATCAAAGGAGTCAAGATTCTAGTGAAATCCCACATACATGGTGACAAATTTCAAGGAGAAATATTTCGATTTTGGGGCTGGAACTGAAGAAAACCTTGTTGCGTTCTTGGAAAGCTTGGTCGACTTTTTCTCCTCTATGGTTCTAAGTTTGATCAATTATGTTGAGAATGAATTGACTAGGTTAGGTTCTAATTTAGTTTCTAGGCTATAATTGACAAAAACCGCATTGTTTAGGTTTCAAACGATGTAGTTTAGAGGTCCAATGCATAGGGAAAAGAACAAACAACCGATGACTTTAAAGCTTTTAGGGCCACCCACTGAATTGACCGATGGTCCATGGACTGACCCAAGGTCGGTCCTGGTCAATTGTCGATGGGGTTTTGGGAGTTGAAATTTAGGGTTCCACCTATGGCTTTGGAACACGAATCGTGGTCTAACCTACGGTCCGTAGGTCCTGGCGTGGCTCTACCCTTAGCCAACTTTTCTGGGCTTTCTTGGGAGGGGTTGCAGTGGCCAACCATGTACCACCACCTATGGTCCATGGGTCACCCTACAGTCCATGGGTGGTGCCTGTCGGTGGCAGCTGTAACTTCTAGAATCTGCATTTTGGTAGTTCTAGCATACGGGGTGTTACATTATCTCCCCCTTGGGAACAATCATCCTCGAATGAATATTAAACTAGCTGAATATGGAGGGAAAGAGTTGCAAACCCTACCACTAAGTGCTGAAATTGAAATCTAATTGAACTAAGTTCCAAGAACATGCAAATATGCTGAAAATGCTAGTCTGATTGAAGGAACAAGATACTAAGACTGATTATACGCATGAATGACTGAAAAACTGGAGAGGAACTATTACCTCAGCTGTAATGGAATCTGAAGGAAAGAGATGAGGATAGTTGGCCTTTATGGTTGCATTTGCCTTCCAAGTAGCTCCCTCTACGGACTGACTCATCCATAAAACCTTAACTGAAGTGACTTCTTTGTTTCTTAACCTTCGAACGTAACGATCAAGAATCTCAACTGGCACATCCTCATAAGTGAGACTATCCTTCATGGCCACACTTTCTAAAGTTACTATAGATGCTGGATCACCCACACACTTTTTCAACAACGAAATATGAAAGACTGGATGGACTGCTGCTAGCTCTGCTGGTAACTCTAACTCATTTGCCACTTTACAAACTCTTTCCAAGATCTTGTAAAGACCTACATACCTTGGACTGAGCTTCCCTTTCTTGCCAAACCTTATCATCCCTTTCATAGATGACACTTTCAAGAAAACCCAATCATCAATTTGGAACTCCAAGTCCCTTCTCCTTACATCTGCATAGGACTTCTAGTGACTCTGGGTTGTCTTAAGGCTATCCCTGATGAGCTGAACTTTTTCCATAGGTCATGAACCGAATCTGGTCCTATCAAGGCTATTTCACCTACTTCACACCAACTAACTGGAGATCTACATCTATGCCCATACAGTGCCTTATAAGAGGCCATTTGAATGTTGGAATGGTAACTGTTATTGTAGACAAACTCTATAAGAGGAAGGTGATCATCCCAACTATCCTTGAAGTCGATCACACAAGATCTCAACATGTACTCTAAGGTCTGAATGGTACGCTCTGCCTGATCATCCATCTGTGGATGAAATGTAATGCTACGATTAACTTGAGTACCAAGACCTTTCTAAAATAACTTCTAGAAATGAGAGGTAAACTGAGGACCTCTAACTAAAATGATAGACAAAGGAACCCCATGCAACACGACTATCTCATTAATGCAAAGCGTGGCGTAGTCCTCCACCGAATTTGTAGTCTTAACAGCTAAAAAGCGCGCAGACTTAGTAACTCTGTCAACAATCACCCAAATGGAGTCATGTTGTCTGCGAGTACGAGGCAATCATGTAATGAAGTCCATGTTGATCACTTCCCACTTCCAAGTAGGAATGTTGATCTTTTGAGTCATACCCCCTGGTTTCTGATATTCTACCTTCAATTGCTGACAATTCGGGTACTTAGCCACAAAATCTACTATATCTCTCTTCATACCATTCCACCAAAAGACATCCCGCAGATCATGGTACATCTTAGTGGCACCTGGATGAATAGAATACCTGGAGTTATGGGGTTTTGCAAGAATCTGCTGTCTCAAATCACCCACCTTAGGAACACATAAATGACCCTGATAGCGAAGCACACCATCTCCCCCTTAAGAAAAAACCTCAACTCTCTGTTAATGAATTGCACCCTTTAGTCGAAGCAATATTGGATCACTGTATTTCTTTTCCTTAACCTCCGCTACCAATGAAGATTCTAACCCATTTTAAACTGTTACACCACCATCTGATATGCTCATAAGGTAAACTCCCAAGCGAGCAAGCCTGTGAACATCCTTTGCTAGTTTTTTCTTTCTTGAACAACATGTGCTACACTACCCATAAAAAGTCTACTAAGAACATCTTCTACTATATTGGCCTTACCAGGATGGTAATGCACACTCATATCATAATCCTTGAGGAACTCAAGTCATCTCCTCTAGCGAAGATTCAACTCTTTTTGGGTGAACACCTACTGAAGGCTCTTATAGTTTGTGAACATATCTACATAAACACCATATAAGTAATGTCTCCAAATCTTAAGTGTAAACACCAATGTTGTAAGCTCGAGGTCATGAGTCAGATAATTTTTCTCATGCACCTTAAGTTGTCTAGAAGCATAAGATATAACCTTACCTCGCTGCATCAACACACAACCTAGGCTGACTCTGGATGCATCATAATAGATCATATAACTGTCTAAACCCTCTGGTAGAGTCAAAACAGGAGTTGTAGTCAACCTAGTTTTTAGTTCTGCAAAGCTTTTCTCACACTCATCTGACCATGAAACTTAACCTTTTTATGAGTTAACTTAGTCAATGGAGAAGCTATCAATGAAAATCCTTCCACGAACATTCCATAATAACCAGCCAAACCCAAGAAACTTTGAATATTATAGGAGAGGTAGGTCTAGGCCATTGTTTCATTGCTTCTATTTTCTGAGAATCCACTCGGATCCCTTTGCTAGACACAATATTTCCAAGGAAAGCAACAAATTTCAACCAAAACTCACATTTTCTAAACTTAGCAACCAACTGGCAATCTTTGAGAATTTGCAGAACAACCCTCAAATGAGTCCATATTCTTCTTCATTCCTCTAGTAAATGAGGATATCATCAATAAAGACGATGACGAACAAGTCTAAATACTGTTTGAACACCTTGTTCATCAAGTTTATGAAAGCTTCAAGAGCATTGGTTAGTCCAAATGGCATAACTACAAATTCATAATGACCATACTGAGTTTTGAAGGCTATTTTTGGAACGCCACTATCTCTAACTCTAAGCTGATGATAACCAGATCTGAAGTCTATCTTCAAAAAATGATTATCACCCAAAAGATGGTCAAACAAGTCATTAATCCTGGGGATAGGGTACTTATTCTTGATTATGACTTTTTTCAACTGTCGATAGTCAATGCACATTCTCATAGAACCATCTTTCTTCTTTACAAACAACACTGGTGTACCCCATGAGGAAATACTGGGTCTGATGAAGCACTTATCTAAAAGGTCTTTCTACTGCTCTTTCAATTCCTTAAGCTCAACTGGAGCCATTCTGTAAGGAGGAATAAAGATGGGCTGGGTATCTGGACGGAGATCAATTCCAAAGTCGATTTCCCTTTCTGGAGGAACTCTGGGAAGATCTTCTGGAAACACTTCTTAGGACGCAATTACTATAGGAACTGACTTAAGATTTGGAGTTTCGGAGCTTGAATCCTTAACCCAAGCTAGATGATAGATATACCCTTTGGAAATCATCTTTCTGGCCTTAAGGTAAGAAATGAATCGACCATAGGCGCTAAGCTACTACCTTTCCATTATAAGATTGGTTTGTCTGGAAACTGAAAATGAATGATCCTAGTTCTACAATCGACTGAGGCATAACATGAATGTAACCAATCCATTGCTAGAATGATATCAAAGTCTACCATTTCTAACTCTACAAGATCTGCTGAGGTGACTTTCTGAGAGACTGTGACAGGGCAATTTATGTATACCCATCTAGCTATAACTGGGTCACCAAGTGGAGTAGAGACTAAGAAGGGTTCTGAAAGAGTTTCTGGACTAACATTGAATTTAACTACTATATAAGGAGTTACAAAGGAAAGAGTAGCCCCTGGATCTAACAAAGAATAAACATCTAAGTTAAATACTCATAACGTACCAGTGACCACATCATGAGAATCTTCCTGATCTTGGCGTGCCTGAAGAGCATACAACCTGTTTTGGCTCTGACCGCCACCTATACCCGATGAGCAACTCTGCTGAGTCGGGCGACCTGCTAGTGCTGCTAAAGTTGTAGACTGAGCTCTACCATTATTACCTCTTTGACCTTATTTGAAGAAGGACAATCTCTCAACCTGTGACCAGTTTGACCACACCCAAAACAACCTTCTTTCCCTGTAAGACACTCATCTGGATGGTTCTTACCACACTTAGGACAAGTTGGTAGGTTCTGGTACCTGAAACACTCCCCTGAGACTTAAAGCCTGATGCCCTACCTTTTTGATCTTGTCGGACCTGGAGGATAGAGCACTAGCTCATGAAGGTGCTGGGGCAGAAGACTTTTGCTGAACCTGCGAGATATTTCCACCACCCGATTTCTATTGAGAATAATCATAGTTCCCTGTCCTAGCCTATTTGTTATCCTTAGCCTGATCCCTAAGCTTGTCTCCCTCAACCTTCTAAGCATGAGTCATGAGCCTAGATATGTTCATATTTTCCAGCAACATACCATTTCTACACTCCGTCTTCACTAAGATGGATACCCCATACAAAAACTTGTTCATTTGAGCCCTGGAATCGGCAACCATGTGAGGAGCATACCTGGAGAGTTAGGTGAACTTGAGCCCGTACTCTTGGACTAATATGCTACCTTGCCTCAAATTCATAAACTCCTGAGCTTTTGCCTCCTTCAACTCTTTTGGGAAGAACCTGTCCGGAAAAGTCTCACTAAAACACTCCCAAGTGATAGGAGCCGCATCCGTACCCTTGTTTTCCTTCCACTGAGTAAACCAAATGTGAGCCAAATCCTTAATCTGGTAAGATGTCAACTGAACCCTATCATTCCCAGTTACCTGCATCACTTCAAAGATCTTCTTGACCTCATCTATGAAGTTTTGAGGATCTTCTCTAACTTGCAACCCTAAAATCACAGGCGGGTTCATCCTAATAAAATCCTAAACTCTAGCTGCAGCTGACCCAACATTAGTGTTAGTAGGAACTGGGGCCTGCTGATTGTTCTGGTTAGTCACACTCTGAGCCAACAGTTGGATAGCGTTCCGAAACTTCGCATTCTAAACTTCCTGATCTGGGACTGGAGGAACTATGTTAGCATTGCGTGCATTCCTTCCGTAAGCTCTATGAGGAGGCATGATCTGAAACACATAACAACGAATTAAAAATGAGAAGTTGGATCATACCTCACACATTATAAGAGTAGCAAGAAAGTGAAGGTTTTCTAAAACACTTCGTAGCCTACTTCTCATTAGATGTGGTGCATTTCACACCCATGAAAATGACTCTACTTAGTGTGGCTTTTCAGACATCCTAGGACACTTAAACCTAATGCTATGATACCAAGTTTGTCACACTCCAAAGCTAACCCTAGGATGCGGACACGGGACCTAGGATCACGAATGACCCCAAGCTAACCTTGCTGACATATCTTAAGCATACTAAATAAACTGAAGTAAGGAAATACTGTGCAGAAGCTTAATCATAAGATAAACTGAAATGATCGAGAATACCCATCCTAAATCTGAATATATATAAAACCGAGAAGAGTTTAAGATACTAAAATAAAACTCAAACGCTAAAACTGAATCTAACTATGTCTGAAATGAGCCTTTAACTAACTAGAAGTGCTGGGATATGCCCTCAGCTAAATCTAGCAAAAATTGAAACTAAAAACTAAAAATAGAAAGGAAACATGTATGTCGTCCTCGGAGAATGATGACTCACCACTGATGCTGCTGAGTTGAAGATCGGGAATCGATCTATGCGTGATTTGAAAGTTGAGGACCTGAACCTACATCACGAGAAGATGTAACGTAGAGTATGCTTTAGTACTTGAAAGGTTCTGAGCATGCTGATGAGTCCACAAATTGGACTCATTTAGGGCTATATTTTGATAGAATTAGTGTCCTCACATGCATATTTTGTCTCAATATCTGATGAAAACCCTTAAGTTTTAGGTATTTGGAGTTTGAGGCAAAGCATGGACACTATTTGGAAAGAAGGAACAAAACGTCTGAAAAGAACGAAGAAATTAAGGTCTGAAGATCACCGAGCCCAGTTGACGAGTCACCGATCGGCCTGGAGATCGCCTTTTGTTCCAGTGTGCTGAGCCCTGAAGGGAAAGATCAAGTTGGCGATGAAATGGAGAAGTCGGCGTGTCGTTGAGTAGTTTTGCGAAACAGTACTATATTCCCCAATGACTCGAAGCGCGAAGATGCTGAGGGCTAAAGCAAAAAGGCGATGAAATCGACCAAAAGACGGATCGCTGAGTGTATGGCGATCCCAACTAACTGTGTCGAGTGATCCATTGCAACACAAATTTTCAAACACTATAAATACTTGTTTAAATTGTTAACTTAGTATCAACTCATAGACAATTATTATTCAGACTTAGAATATTTTCAGTTCCAAGTTTTAGAGGGTTTTTGGAGACTCTGTTCTAAGACCTTGAAAATTCAAAGGGTTTCAACTCCAAGAAATTGGACGTAGGTCTCTAAGATTCTTAACTCTTGACGTGTTTTAAGACTTAATTCTTCATACCCAGTTGATGGAAACTGATATTGGTATTGATTTTTACCTCGTTTACATGTCTAGCTAAAACCCCAATTCTTGGGGTGTGATTTTGTGAATATGGGTTAGATTATCTGTTGGGACTTGCTTGTTGATGATTTATTTGTTGTTTGAATGTGATTTCATTTAGTAGTTGTGTATGAACTTAATGGGATTGTAGTTGCAAATACAATTTCATCTTAGTGTTTTTGTCTTTCTCGAGAGAGAGATTGTAAAATTAAGACTACTAAATTGATAGCTGGTGGTATTGGGTCAACATGGGTTCAGCACAAGAGAGTGAATCCTAGTCCTTTTCCCACACATTCAACTCGAGAGAGTGAATGGGCAAAGGCGGAGGCTGTGCTTAATGCGGCAACTCGATGTTCGAGAGAAACCAAGTTGATTCGAGGTAAGTTGCTCGAGAGAGAATTTACCCCCACTATAGTCTAGCCTAGTCACAAATGTTCAACAATCTACCGTCAAAAGCATGTACCCGATAGTCTAGTTTATCCCGTATTCATATCACATCCCAAGAATCCCGTCTCCATATGTCGTTTCCTTAAATTTTTGCTATTTTTAGTTGTTAATTAATACAAACCCCCATTGATAATTGACGCTTACGTCACCCCTTAAATTTAGTATATTTGTATTCGATAATGTTTATAGCTATGACTGATTAGAACTAAATTTTATTTTTCTATTAATTCTCAAAACCACTCCTGTGGGAACGATCCCAACCCTTGGTTGGGTTATATCACTACATGCGATCGTTGGCACTTGAACTGAAGTAGTGTCCTGATACGTGAAGTCACATACAATATAGAGTAAAGCTGAAAAATAAACACAGCTGAACAAAGCATATAACTGAGCAATGATATAAGGTAAGCATGATACTATATTGAGAATATTGAACATGAACTAACTGAATGCAATGACCAAGTTTATAACATGCTAAAACTGAAATCTGAATTGTCACTGATAACCTGGTTGATGCACTAGAATCTGACTGTGGGAGATACTAATAACTGACATAAAACCACATGAGCTAAATATGGAGTCCGATGTATACGCCCCATCGAGAGGACCCAAGATACCCTACAAGAGGTATAGAGGCATGACTTGCGTGATCACTAAAATGTAATACCCACAGAGGGGACTTATAAACCTACTGGGGCACGTAGTTCTGGGATTAAGAGGGTGACTGACCCTAGTCCACTCGGTATTAAGCTACTCCCAATTGATTACGAAATTAACAATTTATGACTGAATTTTTGTAATACGAATAGGTCAAAATACTAACATGCAAATCTGAGAATGCAACATTAATGTTCTGGTAATGAAAAATTCATAACTGGAGCATGTATAACTGAATAAACTTACCTAGAATGTGTAATTCATGAACTAAACGAATCTACACGACTAAGGTTCAGAATTTCATGCAAGAACTTAAGCAACAACATGATAATTTGATTTGGATCATTCTAACAGCTAAAACCCAGCCATTGCTATCATTTAAGAAACCTTAGGTTTAGATAATATCGAGGGAATCAAGATTCTGACTGAAATCTAGGGACCTAATGGGCGAAAGGAACCCACTAGTGAAATCCCACATACTGAGGGAATCAAGATTCTGACTAAAATCTAGGGACCTAATGGGTGAAAGGAACCCACTAGTGAAATCCCACATACCTGGTGACAAATTTAACGAAGAAATCTTTTAATTTCAGGGTTGGAACTGAAGAAAACCTTGTTGCGTTCTTGGAAAGCTTGGTCGACTCTTTCTCCTCTCTGGTTCAAAGTTTGATCGATTATTTTGAGAATGAATTGACTAGGTTAGGTTCTAATTTAGTTTCTAGGCTAAAACTGACCAAAACCACGCAGTTTAGGGGTTAAACGACATAGTTTAGGGGTCCAAAGCATAGTGAAAAGACCAAAAGACCCCTGACTTAAAAGATGTCAAGGCGACCCACGGATTTGACTGACGGTCCGTGGACTGACCCACAGTCTGTCCTGGTCAACCCCCGATGGGGTTCTGAAAGTTGAAATATAGGATCCGACCTACGGCCTTGGACCACGGACCACAGTTTGACCTAAGGACGGGGTTGTACGAGTACCATTCCGGTCCAGTAGTCTTTGGGACGGAATGGGACACCGTAAACCGATACTCGAAACGGAATGGAATCACGATTTGATACCACTATCGATTTATCCTAGTTTATTCTGATTTCGTTCCGGTCCAGTTCCAGTTAATTATTTTTTATTTTATAATTTATATATAGGCATATTTTCAAAAAAAAATGGATTGGATTAATATTTTTTTAATTTGTGTTATTGTTTTATCCTTATTTTTATTTAATTTTTAAAAAATGTACACTTATGTTATTTAAATTACAAGTTATAAGTATAACTTATAACATATTAATAAGTAACAACTTATAAACTTCAAAAGATTCAAAACTTCAAATCTTGAAAACTTAAGCTCAAAAACATTAAAACAAAAAAACTTTATTAAACTTAAACTTGAAAATTTAATAAGTAAACATTAAAAGAAAAAAATCTTTAAAATAAACTTAAAGTAAAATTATATTATAAATTTCAAAATTTAAATTTTAAAAACAATTAATTTAAACTTAGAAAAATAAACAAACATTCATAGTTTCGTAATTCAAGAAATCAAAATTACAAACAAAAAAAATTATAGCTATATGTGTCGTCTCGTTTATCCCATTCCGGTCCGTTTCGGTTCCGTTCTGGTCTGGTTTCGTTCCGGTCCGATTCCATCCTGGAATATAGTGGGACAAGACAGAACCTAGTATCCATCCCGATAATTCCGGCTCGGTTCATCCCGATACTGGTCAACAAATTGGTCAACCAGTCCAGTTTCGATTTGGTATCAATTCGTTTCAATCCGGTGGTTCCGGTCCGGTCTGATCCAGTGTCCAGCCTTACTCTGACCTACGGTCTGTAGGTCCTGACGTGGGTCTACCCTTAGCCAAATTTTCTGGGCTTTCTAGAGAGGGGTTGCAGGTGGCCATTCACAGACCACCACCTACGGTCCGTGGGTGGTGCCCGTCAGTGGCACCTGCAACTTCTGAAATCTGCATTTTGGTAGTTCTAGCATGCAGGGTGTTATAGATTGAAGGATAATAAAAACATTAGAGTTAGTGTTAAGAAGATATGTCCATGTTGCCCTACTAAAATCATCAACAATGGTAAGAAAATATCTAAAATCATTATGAGTAGTGTGTTTATAGGTCCCCAAGTGTTAGCATGAATTAATTCAAAAATAGAATTAGTAGATATATTGCTTAAAGGAAAAAGTAGCTTAGATTATCTGTAGTCCAAGGAGAAGAAAATTTTGAACAAGATGTAGAATTAGGAAAAACTTTCTTCATATTACTCATTGGCATATAGCCTATCTGTAGTGCCATAGGTGTTCTTTTTCATTGGAATCAAAACAACTAGAACAAAAATTCTCCTAACAAAAGTAGAAAAAGAGAAACTATGAAGCTTGGAACTGATAGGACTGTTTGTAGAGACTGATGGCTTACTGGTCTTGAGAATATAGAGGACTTCTTGTTCTTTACCAATCAGACTGAAGGCCCTGTAAAATCAACCAAGAGTTAGGGTAAAAAGAATGGACTTTTGAAACTGTTTGCATAACTTGTGAATGGATATGAGATTGAACTTAAAAGAGGGAATATAGAGCACATTTTCTATGTGAAATTTTTTCACAGAACCAGAATGAGTAACTCTAACTTTGTAAGAATTTGGAAGAGTGACTATTATAGGTTTAGTAAGAGGTGCAATGCTAATGAAGGAACTTTTATCATAAGTAATATGCTCTGAAGCTCCACTATCTAGTATCCAAAAACACTTATCAATTTTAAGTAAACATGCATGAGATTTAAGCTTGGCCATACTAGAAGATATCATATTGACAAATGAATCTCCTTGAACCTTTTGATTCATATTCTGTAACAGTCCCAATAGTTGAGCAACATTCTCTGAAGAGAGACTCTTCACACCTGCAACATCTGAATTTCCTTGTTGTGAAGCTTCCCTTGTATTGAAAACATTTCCAACAATATGTCCCTTTCGGTACTTCTTAGGTTTAGTAAACTTAAAGTCAGCAGGAAAACCATGGATCTTGTAACATTGGTCAATGGTATGTCCTATTTTCTTACAATAATTACACACCAAAAAAGATTTCTTAGCATAGTTTGATTAAACTTATATTCATTATTTCTCCTTTCCCCTCCATTATTGACTAGAAAGTATGCTGAATCTCTTGGATAAGCAGGAGTAGCATAGATCTCTATTTGGTTTTCATCCACAGGTACAGTTAAAAGAACAAGCAGAAAAAGTGCTTAAAGCATCTAGTTCATCCCACAAACTTTTCATTCTAGTAAAATAGGCAAAAATACTAGAATTTCCCTGAACAACAACATTAAGATCCTTTTGAAGTTGAAATAACTTATCACTATTTGCCTGCCCAAATGTATCCTCTAGATCTGACCACAAAACTCTTGCACTTTGAGAGCATAAAATTGATTCAGCAATTTCTTTTGAAAGAGAATTTAGTAACCAAGATAAGACCATATCATTGCATCTTATCCAAGTTTTTTTCATTTTCAGGTCTGTATCAACTGGAACATTTAGAAATCCATTAATGAATCCTAGTTTGTTCTTTGTTGATAATAACAGCCCTTCTCCAGCCACCATAGTTTCTACCATCAAAATTAGTAGAAACAAGGTTCATTCGTGGACCGTCCGAAGGATGAATATAGAAAGCATGTGAATCATCTATTGTATTGTTAATAGCAGATCCTTCAGAAATTTTAGTAATTAGAGTTGGAGTCTGATTCTGAACATTCTGAACATAAATCATCTTTCAGAAGTCTAAAGAAAGGAAATAAAGACTCAAGAGTTGGAAAGCAGAAGAAAGGATCAGCAGTGCTCTGATACCATGAGAAATTAAGACTTATGATGTATAAAATTTCCTTCTCTTATTTCTGAATAAATTCTTCACTGTACAATAGTCCTATTTATACAAGAATGAAAAGCATTTATTTGTAACTAACTATACAATTGTCTATTCCTAATTGAATGAAGACTAACAAATTTGCGAAACAACATAAAAAAATATAGATATTATGTTGTGTCATCAATGAGGCCACACTTGTACACCAATTGGACCAAATCCATTTGATCCAAAATCATTTCATATCAATTGGCCCAAATCCTTTAAATCCTTTATCTGATCCTTAATTGATATAGTCGACATGAAAGCATCAACAATTTAATTCATCTTGTTTCTCTTGGCCATTGACTTGAATCTCTAAAAGAGGTCCTCAAGTTGTTTTCCCTCAAAATTATATCCAAGCTATGACAAAATGAAATGAGTGTCAATGCACATTCATATATAATTATATCATAATTTAATTTGTCTAAGCACTTTGATTTTCAATGCATGACGGCCACTGCACAAATATTTACCATGTTATCAAATTTATAAATTGTTTGAAATAATAGTATTAGTGTATGATTTGTCTGAAGTCTTGAAGTACTCCCTTCATTTTCATTTCATTTTATGTCATGATGTTTGACTAGACATAAAACTTAAGAGAGAAACATATCTTGAACATATTGAAAATATACTTGTAATTTGTGATCTTAAATTATGATTATAACAAGGCATCAAAGGTAAAATAAAAAATTAAAAAAGTAAAAAATCTCTAATATAGAAGTAATAATCATTCTCTCTCTGAAATAAGCAGAAAAAAGTCAATTGCATATAATAAAATGGAAGGAGCAATATAATATCAAACTAAAAATTTATAAAGTAGTATATCTAGAAGGTCAAAACTCAAAAGTCTTATAAATACTGGAATGGATTTCTCTTTCGATAATTTTGTATGTTCACTTGATTCACTCACCTTTTAAATAGTAAAAATGTATTCAAAACTTTTGTTAAAGTCCAATATATGCAAGTACATTGTAACGACCTCCCTCACCATTATAGGCAAACTATTAGTGATTGAGACAATTTTTGGAGTAGTGAGTCAAAAATTTTAGGCTAGGCAAGGCATGGACGAAATCCGAGTGAGGTAAGATCTATGGAAATTCGGGGAAATGATTGGGGTAGACGTCTAGGTAAAGTCTAAATTCCTTGTTTCTAAGATGTCAAGGAGTCCGTAAGACTTTTCAAAAGAGAATTCAGGTGAATAGAACTCCCAAATTGAACTTGACATGAAGGGGTTAGTTTAGAATGTTAAGGTTTGAAGGTGTGTTGTGAAATAGGCTAATTTTTGAGGATTTCCAAGCCTCTATCCCTGTGAAAGCTACCATAGCAGGCAACACACCTCTATAGCAATGGAATTAAGTCCCGCTATAGCGGGAGATCTCGCTACAACGTCACTGCTATAGCGGGATTAGGCCGTTATGGTGGGGTTAGTCGCAGTTAATGCAGAAAATCATCCAAAATCGCTCATTATTTGACAATTATGTTTTGGAGAAGAGCAGAGACGACCTTGGAAAATTTCATCCATTTTCCATCGTTATCATCGGTAAAGGTAAGTAATCACTCCTCTAGCTTGATAATTCGATTCTTAGGTCTTATAAACTATGGTCATTAGTTTTGGGGAGGGTTAGGGTTGGTTTAATGGTGTAAAAACCTTGACTTGGGTAGAATTATCATGAAATTGGCCCTGGGATTGGGATTAAGATACAATTCGGCTGTTTTAGGCCATTTGGAGTTGTTAATGTGTTATATTGATTGTTCTAGACCAAGAACAAGCTAGGCATCATAACAAGGGAAAATCTCAGGTTTAATAGAGCATTCATGACTTGATTTAAGGTAGGTGATAATTTTTTTATTCCTATTTACGTTATGTGTGCTTGCTAACTGCTTTGTTAGTATTACCTATATAATATATGGCTAGAGAAATGGAAGAAGTACAAGCTGAAATGTTATATTGTTCTCAATCGCATGCAATAAATGTGTTTTTACTTGGGTGTACAAATGTGTCACGACCCAGACCGCCGCCATGATTGGCATCCACACTAACCCTCCGATGGGAGAACCACTACTACAATCCAACTAAGCAACTTAAAGAAACTAAAGCATTTAAAGATACGGAAGCAGGTTTAACTAACGAATTACTATGGAGTTCCCATAAACTCCGAAAGTTTAAATAAACAACCAAACATAACTATTGCAGAAATTCAACCTCTAGAACCTGAAAGTCATTGTACCAAAACTCTACTAATCAGCAAGTCTAAGAAAAATGGGGTACAACCCCAAAACTAAACATACAAATAAGTCTATCGATGTACTCTGAGTTCGAAAAAAATTAACTAGACAAATAAAGGATCCATGACAGCCTAAAAGAACTGGCTCACTCTAAAATCCGATCTCGGTCAATGACCCCCTAGCTGAGGTCTATCAGTAGCTGCCTGAAGATGCCCTATACTCAACAAAGAATGAGCAAATGCAGTATCAGTACACAAACCACAGTGTAGTGGTAGGATCACACGGCTACTCCAGTAAGCGAAATACAAACAAGTAACTACTACACAGTAAACACACATATACTAAATGCATAATTCAATTATCATTTAGAAGCAATATACCATTTCCCAATATCAATGACAGATAGATACAAATGTATTAATCACAAGTGGTCCTCTCATGGAACCCACACCCAAATTATTAGTGTGTTAAAGCGTGACACCCGATCTAATATACATGTGTCAGAACATGACACCCGATCTAATATGTGTGTCAAAACGTGACACCCAATCCAATATATGAGTCAAAACGTGACATCCGATCTAGTCAACACAACCACTGTAACAATCACGCCCATAATGAACAGTGCTCATAGTCATACAATCAAGTAAAAGGTTTATGACATGTAATGATTCACACATAATCATTTCATTAGATTCAATTCACATTTCCCTATTCACAAACATACATGCATACAAAGAAGAAATTAACCGGCATATATCATAAAACAGGAAATCAAACCATCACCTACCTCGAAACCAAGCCGGATTACTCCTAAGATACTTGAGCCTTCCCTTTCTAGAGTATTTCAGCTTGTTCTTGGTCTAAAACAAGTAATTAACGCAAGGATCAATAAACAAGGCCTAATTTACCTAGATAATAATCAAACTATCAATCCAAGGCCAAACCTAAGATCCTAATACTCAACTAGGGCTTTTCCCACCATTAACTTCAGGTCAAAACCCTCCTCCAATGATAATTACCGAAGATTCCAAGTTCTAAGAATCAAAATACGATTAGGGGAGTAATAATCTTACCTTTAGCGCTAGAAACTGTGGGACTCTATCAAGAAACTGCCCTGGGTTATCTCTTAGCTCTCAATAATGGTGTTTTGCAGAAAATAACGAAATAGGGGTTTTTCCCCGACTTAAGTTGCGACTGGCCCGCCACAGTGGACCCGCCCTGGCGGGATTAATCTCGCTCCACAGCTTGCATAGAGGTAGAACCTCAGAATTTGAGTTCCAAGCTCCCATTTCGTAACACACCTTCAACCCTTGACATTCTAAAACTACCCTTTCACACCAAGATCAGTTTCGGGAAATCTACTCGTCCGAATTCGATTCCGTAAAGCCGTACAAGTTCCTTAACGTCTTGGCTATCCAATCATGTGATAAAATTCATAATGACATCCCCATTCATTAACAAATTTTCCTAGACCTCACTTGACTCAGATTTCGTCCAAGTCTGGCCTAGTCTAGAAATTTCCAAGTCGCTACTCAAAAGTTTTCTGGCCTAAATTCTTTCCCTATTAGCTTTTCCATAACGATGGGAACATGTCGTTACAAAGAGTGGTTTGTATTCATTGTGATTGTGATTGTGATGTCTGATTGTTGGTTGGCTTGGATACCACGCCTGGTATATACTAATGGTTGGCTCGGGTACCACACATGGTATATGATATATCTTCGTTGGCTCATGTACTACGCTTGATACATATTTAGTTGGCTTGGATACCATGGTTGATACAAGATATCTATATGGTTGGCTCGGGTATATATCACGTCAGTACAAATTACAAACGGGTGGCTCAGGTATCACGTAGTAAAAATTACTAACGGGTGGCTTGGGTACCACACCTTTTATATTGATTGTTTGTGTGTGAGTGTCGTGAATAAACTGGATTGGCTTGTTGTGAAACATTTGATCATGTTTATTACATATGTTATCTGTTTTACTAAGTTGTAGTTACTTGTTCATATTTTGTATAACTAGTGGCCTGGGTGGTGATCCTACCAGTTCATTGTGGATTTTGTGTATTGATACTGCACTTGCTCTTTCTTTGTTGAGTACAGGACACATTCCAGTGGCTCATTTTCGACCTCAGTTGTGACTCTAGCATTTTCTAAATTCAAGGGTGAGCTGCTTCTTTTGGGTTTTTATGAATTCGTCTATTTTCTTTGGTCCCTTTTTTGAACTTAAACTCTTTTTGTTTTGGGGTTGTATCCTCGTATTCTAAACTAAGAATACATATTTTGGTACACGACTTTCAGCTTTTAGGGGGTTACTTCTGGAAAAGTTTGGTGATAATGACTTTTATTTATGAAACTTGTTTGAAGGTTTTGAAAATTATTTCCTTTTTAGTGTTGGGTGTATTGCTTGTTAGTAGATAGTTGGTTCTCCCACAGTGGTTTAGTGTGGGTGCCTCTCACAGAGGGTTGAGTATGAACATAGACATTGTAACATATTATAACCTTTACTTGTGACTCTTACATGATATTAGTTTTATAAAGTATAAAAAAAAATATATATATACCGAACCAACATATTCAGTGTAATCTCATGAGTGGAATTTGGGGAGGATAGAGTATATACATATCTTATCCTTATCTCGTAGAGATAGAGACGTTATTTCCGATAGATCATCAACTTAAGTAAAGCATTTCAAAGCAACTTGAAAAAGAGACTATAGAAATAAAAATAGTAACAACAAATAAAGCGAAATGAAGAGTGGTACACAAGAGTGAACACTAATGACAATGCAATAATTGAAGTGTACCAGAATCAATAAAATATTAAAACCAATATTGATACGATTTCGAAAATTGTAATTTTGATATATGAAATTGTATAACTGAAAAAATAGTATGAGATAGTTTTTTTATAAAATAATCGATTGAACTGAACCATTGACATTTTCAAGAGCATAAAGGATATGCCATTCGAACAAACCAAGAAAAAATCAACCACACCTGAGTTTTCCCAATCTAATACCATCATGTTCACTAGGACGAATTAACCCAACATCTTTAGGAGATATAAACTAGTATGTACCTTTGTTCTTTAACACTCCATCCTAAATTAAGTACATAAAATAACAAAAAAGAAGAATGAATTTTATTTAGTTGAGAACATAATGATATTTAAAAGGTAGAAATTTTGCAGTAATATCTAGTAGATTAACATAATGACCATCTTAAATAACGACAGAACATTGTGTTCAACGATAACAATATCAATTAAAAACACACCATTCACCAAAGTCCAAGGAATTGTTTGGCTGATAAATAGTTATGCATAAACTGTAAAATAAAAAATAGTATTATAGAGACTTTTATAGAGAAATTAGTAATATTTAGTTTTCCATATATTATGTATCTTTATGTTCTATACTTAATAAAATTGAGATGAATATAAATATGAAGAAAAGATAAAAGGTAATTTTCTCTTTTATTATTTAAAAATCCCTGCATATATAGATTTTTCTGCTTAAAAATTATAATATTAGTACTACAATTAAACGTCTCTTTTTATAATTGTTTGTCTTGATATTTTTTAGTTTCTATAGCAAAAATACTATGAAAGAGAACATAAAAAAAAAAAAAAAAAAAAAAAAAAGGCATCATTAGTTATTACTAGGGGTGTCAAAAATGAGCTCAACTATAGGTAACCCGCCCAAAATTTTAAGGGTCGAGCTCAAGATTCAATCTCAAGTTCTCAACCCATTTAAGTCTTACCTCATTTTAAGAGAATCATCAATTGAGTCCAATTTAATCTTCAATTTCAACCCATTTTAAGATTCTTTATTTGCATTGATATAATGTATGTTCCTATATTGAATGTATGAATTACTATCTACTGTTTTTTTTTTAATTTTTTAGGATTTATCTATCCGTTTGTAATTTCTTTTTTAAAAATTTTCTTAAGTTGAAATTCAAATTGCGGTTATAAAGTTAAATAATAATATGTTTAAATTATTGAGATTAAGTATGTCAAATTAGGCAGGTCATGACCCAACTCGATTTTAAGCCCATTCGAGTCCAACCCATTTTAGTCCAAAATAAACTTGGGTGGGTTAAGACCCAACACAATTTCTATTTCAACCCATTCTAATATCTCCGATTTCAACCCAACCCGATCCAACCTGGCCAACCGCCCATTTGACACCCTAATTATTACCATGAAATGTTAGTATACAGCTTTATTGTTATATGTTATATTACTATATTAGATAAGTGACTTCTTAAAGTTGTTGCATCTTTGATACTTTGATTAGGACTTGTTCCTATTGAATACTTTTCCTATTGAATACTTATACTATTCGGAACTTATGGGTAAAAACTTTTTGATAATATGGGGTGGGGTGTGTGATACACTGTAACAGAAATCAGAAAATCAGCCAACACAAAATCCTCCGAATATTGATCAAAGTCAATTCAAAAATTAAAATTTCATGAATTTCCAACTTAGGTTCTCAAATCCTCAAAGAGACTCTGAATCTAAAATCGACAATTCTCTTACACAAAATTTCACATTTCGGGACTAGTGAAATCGATAAAATTTCATTATGATACTAGAAACTTCAAAAGACACCGAAAATCACTTTTTAACAACTTTTGCCTTTCAAACTCAGATCTTACGAAAACCCACAAATTTTTACTCAAAGTTATAAACCAACTTTCACAACTTAATCAGAAATAACTCGGGGTCAATATCGAGAGAGAAAAAATAGTAAACTATCAAAAATGACAAACCGCCAGAAAATTTTTGAGCTAAGAATCGAACTTCCTTCTTAGTGAGTAAGCTTTACCAAGGAATTTAAATTTTTCCTAAGTGTTAAGGTCACTAGATGTAGCATCTTGAGTTCCAAAAAGAACTAAATTGGAAATAGCAAAATCTGAAATTTTGCAAGTTATGTTTTAAGTTATGAGTTTTGGGTCAACTTCAAACGACCATAACTCTTAGTACAGGATGAGTTAGGTGAGCTACAAGATAGCTAATGAAAGATCTTCGAGTCCTCTTTCCAACCCCACCAAGTTTTCTAAATTTCGAGCTCTGAGTAAAATGTTATGACTGATTTACTAACGATGCTCAAACCTGGCAGCAGCTCCGCAATGGCTCCGCGTTACGGAGCCAATACGGACCTCATTGCCTGGTGAAAAATTATTCTGAATCCCAGCTCATTTTATTTATTTCTTAAAGGGTATTTTGGTCCTAAAAACCCTTAGAAAGTCATCTAAATTGCCCTAAACGTGTAGAAAAATCAGTTTTCATAAATCAAACCCTCTCATCCGCTCCAAAAATTCTACGCTCAAGGAATTCAAGAAAAGCTAAGGCTATGGTTCTTCTTCCAAGATTCTCCTTCAAGTTCTTCAAGAAGATGGTTCTTTCAGGTATGTAAGCTTTCATAGTACTGGGTTTGTTCGCCTTCACGCCAATCCTGTTTAATTATATCCTTGAATTCATTTTTGAGATTGAATTATTAAGTTCTTGAGAAGTTTTTGAGTTTTAGCCATTATTGAATGACTTTGAGTTCTTAAGGTGTGAGTTTTGCAAATGAGTTGAGTTCCTTGATAGATTTTATATGGGTTTCATTGAAATCGTTCTAGGTTCGTGAATTTTTGTGAACTTGGTCGATAATACTACTTTGGTGCGAGTTGAGTTGAGTTTGGGAGAGGCAGAAAAGATCGGCAAAATAATTGCACCTAGGTCTGCGTCGCGAAGGCGCTTAAGTTTTCAACATCCAGTCGGTCATCCCCTCTCCACATCGTAGAGAGGATATGGAGTCTCTGCCTTAAAAATATTTTAGCAACCAAAAATTTAATTCCATCTCCACATCGCGCCAATGTTCTTTAAGTTGGGTCTTCGCCCGTTCTTGTGATCAACTATCTTAACCCTCCTAAATCATTGAGATGTCCTACATTCCAAAGCATAATCCTTGAATCCATAATTCAAATTCAAGGTAGAGTTAAAAGTTAGGTCTTGAGAGTTCTTTCGAACATTTTGAGAAAGTCCATTTGAGTCTTTTTAGGAATCTTTTTCAACTTCTACTGACTTGTTTCAAGACTCGAGCAAGTGAGTATGAGGATGATGAGAATGTATTCATGAGTCTACTTTGTCATCATGAGATCCTTCCTATCATGAACCATAACTCTTGAATTCATAATTCACATTCAAGAGTAAGAGTAGAGTTCAAGAAAGCCTTTTGTGAATCCTTTGAGATCAACTATCGATTTAAGCTACGTTTTGAGTAAGTAAGTATAAGAATGAGAAGAGTCGTATACATGAGTTCCTTATTGATATTTTGACCCTTGAGTTGAGTCGTTCATGCCCATAACTTCTGCATGAACTCCATCAATTATGTACCTTTGAGATGAGTAGTATCTTCAAGTTCTATGTCTTAAGTATTGAGTTCCTAATCCCTTTTGAGATTATATTTCTAATCATGGGACTATTACCTGTTACCCATGAAGTCCTTGAGTTGAATTGTTCATGCACATAATTCCACATGAACCCTATAAGTCGAACAGTCTTGAGATGAGAAGTATCTTTGAGTCCTTAAGTTGAGTAGTTCATGCTCATAATTCCTCATGAACCCTCTGAGTTGAGCATTCTTGAAATGAGTTGTATCAGTGAAGTTTTTGAGTCCTATCTATGGTTATTGAAAACCTTGCATTGGGTCGTTCACGTCCATAATTCGGCATGAACCATATTTTAAGAAGTCTTTTACAAACATATTAACTTTGTTTTAAGACTTAAGCTTTGAGTTGAGTAAAGAGTAAGAGTAAAGTTCATTTATTTAAAGATTATACGGGAACTAAGTATTCCCAAGAGTTAAAATGTTTTCACATTTGACAGAGAAAGGACACATCGATTTCCAAGAGAGCCTTTGAGCTAGTTTTTGAGTAATTATCTCAAACCACAAAAAAAGTTATGTTTTTAAACATATGAGCTAAGTATATTTTGGGAGTAGTATTGAGCACCGATATGGGGACGCGAGTTCAGATAACTCAATTCTCCAAAAACCTTGTAGTCATCATGGGTAGAAAGGATCATACTTTTTAGATGACTCCTTAGTGCTTTTTAGCATAGACTAGTGGATCCACTTAGTTAAGGCGTTCTATATGACGACAAATTATAGGACAGTTCTAGCAACATGGGCAAGATGTTGTATCATCACTTAGGCTCATAGTGGTGGTTGTCGGTTAGAGAAACTCCCATATAGTTATATTGTATTTTTATATACACACTGAGTATTATTGTATTTTTCAATACATTGAGTTTCTATCTACAGTTTTACAACTTTCCATATATATTGCATCTTTTACTATTGCTTTATCCTTGAGTATCCTGAGTTGCGTATTTCGAGTTGAGTATTTTGATTTGATTTGTACTTAATTATGTCGAGTACCTTATTGTTGAGTTTCACTAAGTTGAGAACCTTATTTCTGAGTTAAGTATCTTATCGTTGAGTACTTCTGAGTTGAGTAAGTTTGAGTAGTTTTGAGTATCCTTGAGTATTTCTTGAGTTGAGTAAGTTTGGAAAGAGGTATTTATCAAGTTCAAGCTTATGTTATGCTTTAGAATTCCCCTTACATGCTCGTACATTCCACGTACCAATCCATTTTGCCTGCATCTTTTCATGATGCAGATCCAGGTATTCAGGATCATCAACAGGAGCTTCGTTGATACCACATGGAGTTCGAGTTAGCTATGGTGAGCATCCTTGCTTCTGAAGGTTCCACTTGTACTTTCAGTTTTATCAGTTGTTAGGAGGTCGTGGATCTTGTCCTAACTTTCATCTTTGTCATTTAGAGGCTTCATAGATAGACAATAGAGTTTCAGAAGTCTGTTCATTTATATTGTTAAATGTCTTAAAGACTTAAGTTGCCTATTTTGGGGCGAGTTGAATATATTATATTATTTAGAGTCTTGTTTTGAGTTAAAGCTTTGTATTTAAGTTTCATGAATTTTTATTCAGTTTTTAAGCTTTTGCATGCTTAAGTTAGTCTTTAGCTTGTAGTCAGCCAGGATGAGGGTTCGCTTGGGGACCAGTAATGGTTCTTGAGTGTCGGTCATGCCCAAGGTATAGACTCGGGTCGTGACAATTACATTCACTTGGGACTAACAATGATTTTTGAATGTCGAACATGTCTAGGGTGTGTATGCTTGGAGCGTGTGTTAGCAACAAATTTTCTTAAGCGCTGAAAATTAACTGCAAGCAAAATAAATAAAAGAAAATGAGATTTTTATTGATGAATCTTGTGAGTACAATTCTATTATTCTTTTGATTCTTCTCTCCTAAGCTTCTCTGTGATTCGAGGGCCTTCAGTGGCGTATTTCTCAAATGTAGGATTATGTAGACCTCCTTGAGATGTATTTGATCTCCCGGAACGTTGGGAAGCACTTCGTCGTTGCAAGTCGATCTCTGGGAAGAACTCTGTTGACCACTCCTTCGAAAAGCTATATAGCTGGTGTTGTAGCTTTCTCCAATTGCAGAATGCTTGTTGAAGAGTTTTTCTTCCCTCTTAGAATATCATATTCATCCCCTATTTATAGTTGTAGGGGGTGGACAAGGTTGCTTATGATTGGCCAAAGGATGTCATTTTGACTCTTGGCGGATTGTAATTGGTTCTTGCATTTGACTAGGACTACCACCTCATTTGGACACATTGTGTCACCTCGTTGGTCTGAGATGCCTAGTCACTATGATACGTGGCATGGGTTTGAGCTTCAAGGTAAAATGGATCTTGGACTTGAATTTAATAAAAATGGACTGATTTATTTGTAAAGCCCAAATTAATCATCCAACCCAAATAAACATGGATTTAATCCAAATTTTGTATGAATTAAATCCAATAAAATTTGTGTGTCTACAAATGCCCCCTACTTCAAGCCTTGTTGAAGTGTAGGGTTTGACGACACTTGATTGCGAGACTTGAAGTATTACAAATCCAACAATATCACTCTTAAGACATTTGCTTGACTTCGTTTCTTGCGATGAAACAAGTTGCATGGTACGGTCATGTGCAATCCCATTTCGATGTGCTCCTAAGGACTTTTGTTATTTCAATCCACTCAAGGGACGATATGGAGGACTCTCTCGAGAGAGATAAGCAAATCAATGTGACAAAGTTGTATGAATTTTAAATTCAAAAAACTTTCACCATAGACTTGAATATAAATTTGGACACCAGTACTTAGACTGTCACACAATAAGTCACTAAAGTTGAATTTCAAATAAAAGAACATAACTTGATTTGCTTCTTTTTTGCAAACCTTCAACTTGGAAACAATTGGTAATTTAATAATCACACTAAGTTTTCTTTCCTTTGCTTGATTTTGTAAGAATCATTCTTGAAATCTCAAGATTTATTGCTTTCCTTTTGAGTGCTATTAACTTCCATTTAGATGGGTGAGGATTGATATGATTTGCTTCTTCCAATTTTACCAAAGCTTTCCTTGTACAAGAAATAAAAATTGTTTAAAGGAACTTCTATATAAGAATATCCCATGTAAAAAGGATTGATCAAAGAATAATTGGAAAAAAATAATTCTCCTAACCAAATCAATGTGGAACTCCAAATTTGGTGTGTTCTTTTCTCAATTTCGTGCAGTCCCGCCAAAATGTTCTTTTCATGGTGTAAAAGAATTCAAATGACGAACGACTTGATTCTGGAGAAACTATACTTATAGTACTACGACATATCCAAAAATCAACATCAAAAACCTTTTGTATTGACGGAAATTGATTCTTTGAAGTTGGTCTCCAAATCTGGAAGTTCTCCTCACAGTTATGCACAATCTCGCCAAACGTCCCGTTCTCGGTGTAGGAGCATTCAAACGACGAGCATCTTGCTTCTGGAGAAACACGATCTTTAGTACTACAACATATCCAAAAATCAACATAAAAAACCTTTCGTGTTGACAGGAATTGATTTTTCAAGTTTCCAAATCTGGAAGTTCTCCTCACAGTTATGTGCAATCTCGCCAAAACGTCCTTTTCTCGGTGTAGGAGCTTTCAAACGACAATTGGCTTGATTCTGGAGAAACTAGACTTTTAGTACTACGACATGTCCAAAAATCAACATCAAAACCCTCTCACATTGACGGGCATTGATTTTTGAAGTTGGTCTCTAAATCTGGAAGTTCTCCTCACAGTTATGTGCAATCTCTCTAAAACGCCCTTTTCTTGGTGTAGGAGCATTCAAACGACAAGAAGCTTGCTTATAAAGAAACTATATCTTTAGTACTACGACATATCCAAAAATCTACATAAAAAACCTTTCGTGTTGATGGGAATTGATTTTTGAAGTTTGTCTCCAAATTTGGAAGTTCTCCTAACTGTGCAATCTCGTTAAAACGTTCTTTTCTAGGTGTAATGAGCATTCAAACGACGAACGGCTATATTCTAGAGAAACTAGACTTTTAGTACTATGCAATATCCAAAAATTAATGTCAAAAACCTTCCGTATTGACGGGAATTGTTTTTTGAAATTGGTTTTCAAATTTGCCGTTTTCCTCACAGATTTGTGTCTTTTAGATTTTCTTATTTCTCTTTCTTGCCGGTAATGGTTGTGGTTGCATATTTATTTATGCATTGACATGTTTCTTAAACATGGGAGATTGACGTTCAAGATCCAATTTGGCTGCAATTCAAAGCTCGTGTTATTGGCACCACCATGTCGAACAAGATTGTTGTGGCGTTGCTCATGTTTATCATGCCATATTGAAGAGTCATGTACTTACTATGTATTATCGGAAGTAGATCAACCAAGAAAAATTTAAAACTTCGTGCAGTGGCACCGATGGCTCCAATATTTTTTTATTTTCATGTTTCCAAAAGAGCCTAAACACCTAGAAGATGCACGAGTTTTTCACACGATCGACGTGGAACCATTCATCTCATCCTTGCAGTATTGACAGAAAACTTACTCGAGGCATTCAGTTTTCTTGCAGCCTTGGTAGAGACAACTTGCCACATCCATCTTCATCCCCCTTTTCGGCTCCACAAGAGAAACATTTGGAGTGTTTTCATTTCATTTCTGGCGAGAAAGCAGATGGCATGAGCAATGGCGGACACAGGATTTTTATTCAGGGGGTTCGACTATAAAAAGTAAATTTGCAAAAAGGTTGATTAAAAGGAGCATAGTGGTGAAAGACAAGATCATTTTAACTCACCAAATTTTAACTCGTTTTGTAATGTTTCATTTAGCATTTCTTCCTACTTATGTCTTGCTTCATCGAACCTTTTTAAAATCTATTGTGCTTTTAGGAAATCAAATACAGTAGTTATTTTTGAGTTGTGGCAAAACTTCTTTTCAAAAGCTGAAAATATAACTTTCTCCAAAAGCAGTTTTGAAAATTTTGGCCAAGCACAAATTTGATCTCTAATATTGACAAGAAAAAAATTTGAATTTATTAGTCGAACATGAAATGTTAATCTACAAAATATATATTTTTTTTTGAATAAAAGGTAATCCTCATAATAACAAATTATATAAATTTGGCCAATCCCCTATTAATTTTGTTGTTTTAACGTTTTAAATATATTTATTACTAGGAGCCTATTCTTATTCTATATCCTTTGTAAAATGATAAAGAATTTTTTACAAAATGTATATAAATATTATTTATGAAAAAAATCAAATGTTATATTAATTAATACTCCCTCTATCCCAATTTATGTAACATTTTTCATTTTTTGAGAGTCAAATAGTTTAAGGTTGATCGAATATTTGTGCATAGAATTTTCAAATTTTTAAAAATGAAATTTATATATTTATAAGCTACGTAAAAAATACTACAAGTCAAAATAATTAAAAAAATTAAAATATATAAAAGATATATGAAAAATTCACGATCAAAGATAGACTTGTTTAAATCTTGAAATTCGAAAAATGTCATCAAACTTCAACACAATTTCATATAAGCTTTAGTGATTTTAGTATGGATATTAACCTTTGTAAAATCCAAATCAAACACCGTTTGAAAGTTAATTTGTGGGCTGGGATTTGGGAAAAGACAAAATTAAAACTAATAGCTAAAAGCTTGGGATCTGGGGAAGAACAAAATTTAAGCTAAAACTAAACATAAGTGCGACTAACAAGAATTGAATTTGGAACCTTGGAGTCATTTTGAACACCCTTGACCACTGGGCTACGCATCACAATTGTATTGAGGTGGTTCATTTTAATATTTATACTCATAAATAATAATTTAAACCTTATATATACGGTATAATTTTTTTATCGAGGGGGTTCGGGTGAACCCCCTCCCGTCCACCTAGGTCCGCCCCTGGGCGTGAGCATGGTGTAGGCCCTCAAACAACAACGAACTAGATTATGGATAATCTTATGCTTCAAGCTTCAGTGTGGATTGACATCTTCCTTTCAGTTTGTAGAAGATCTTGGACCATTCTTATGACTTCTTCAGAAGTACATGGAGCTCTCACTCCTCACAACTTACGATTCCGACTTTGCACACCTTTGCATGTATATATATTTTCAAAATGTAGGGGCAATGAAATTGCAAGACACTTGATCCAGCAAAAATATAACTCAATGTAGATCGATGTTGAACCATTTGATGTATCACTTCCTAAAGGAGCTTGGAGCGGTCAGACCCCCTCTTTGGCAACACTAGAGGTAGTCCTTCAAACTTCAACAAGCAAGTAGTTGGTGGCCATCATTGCTGCCTTATGAAAAAAAAGTAGAGTGTAAACATTCCATTCTTGGCGAGCAAGCACGTAGTGCATCTTATCCTTGAGTCTTGGCGATAAACAGGCTAAGAGTGACCGCATCCCATCTGGCTTGGAGAGTGATTACTCCAAGCGCCTACGTACCTCGGTGAAGAGGACCAAGTCATATCGTAGTTCAAGATGATGAGTTTTTTTTGGGCCGTACATAGTTTATACTCTTGCGGTTCAGGAGTAACATGCAGTTTATGTTCATACCTTAAGGGGCGTTGTAACTTGCAGTTTAGGCTCGTATGTCGAGGAGCATTTCAACTTGCAGTTTAGGCTCATACGTCGAGGAGCGTTTCAACTTTTAGTTTAGGCTCGTACGTCAAGGAGTATTTCAACTTGCAATTTAGGCTCATACATCGAGGAGCGTTTTAACTTGTACTTTAGGCTCGTACGTCAAGAAGAATTCCATCTTACAGTTTAGGCTCGTACATCGAGGAGCGTTTCAACTATCAAGGAGTTAACCTTTGTTGAAATTGAAGAATCTGCTGAATTCTTAAATTCACCAAACTTGAAGGTAGAGTGAGAAAGTTCATCAAACAACTTAGATACAATGTTGCCCTCAGGGATTGCACTTTTGAGTGTCATTTGAGACTTGCTCTTTCTTTCCATCTCCAAGGAGATGAAATATTTAGATCCATTCAAGGCACTTGTCTTGAACTTGTGTCGAGTGATTGGATCAACATCACTAAAATCAACAAATGTGGAAATAGTAGAGTCCTTGCATGAAACATCATTGATCTTCTTGAAGGTCATTGCAAAGTTGAACTTGTTGTTTTTTGATTTGTAGGAGGAAGAGATAAAGAGCAGAATTGGTCTTACTGGGTGTGCCAAATTTGTTCGCAACAAATTTGAAAATTAACTGCAAGCAAAATAAATAAAAGAAAATGTGATTTTTATTGATGAATCTTGTGAGTACAATTATGTTGTTCTCTTGATCCTTCTCTCCTAAGCTTCTCCGTGATTCGAGGGCCTTCAATAGCGTATTTCTCGAATGTAGAATGATGTAGACCTCCTTGAGATGTATTTGATCTCTGGGAACATCGAGAAGCACTTCGTCGTTGCAAGTCGATCTCCGGGAAGAACTTTGTTGACCACTCCTATGAAGAGCTATGTAGCTGGTGTTGTAGCTTTCTCCAATTGCAGAATGCTTGTTGAAGAGTTTTTCTTCCCTCTTAGAATATCATGTTCATCCCCTATTTATAGTTGTAGGGGGTGGACAAGGTTGCTTATGATTGGCCAAATGATGTCATTTTGACACTTGGCAGATTCTAATTGGTTCTTGCATTCGACTAGGACTACCACCTCATTTGGACACATGGCGTCACCTCGTTGGTCTAAGATGCCTAGTCACTATGACACATGGCATGAGTTTGAGCTTCAAGATAAAATGGACCTTGGACTTGAATTTAATAAAAATGGATTGATTTATTTGTAAAGCCCAAATTAATCATCCAACCCAAATAAACATGGATTTAATCCAAATTTCGTATGAATTAAATCCAATAAAATTTGTGTGTCTACAACGTGACACATACTTTATTCCATCATTTCTACAACATATATACATCATATATACATCTCACTAATAAATTTTTATTCTCAAGTAATCCATAACCTGCCTCACCGCCAGGCTACTGGCTTAATATAGATGTTTATAAAAAAAAAAAAAAGATAGTTCTTACTCAAGCTTCTTTAGGCTTATATATAGGCTCCTGCCCTAACTGCAATGGTGGAAGCAACATGCAAATATCATATTTTTCTTTAACTCAATCAATTAACAATTATTACTAATCTCAAGTGTCACATAAATCAATCAAAAGTATCAAGTTCATCAAAGTGCAATAATCAAGAACACTGAGCATAAATCCACAGATTTATCACGCACAATAACAATTGGAACTCATGGGAACCGCCCATATTTTACAAACTCACCGAATATGACTTCGACATCAATAACACTCGCCGGCAATGACATCGGCATCAATAACACTCATTGGCAATGACCTCAGTTCCAATATCACTCGCTGGCAATGATTTCGGTACCAATAACACCCTCGTCGACAATGACCTCGGCATTAATAACACTCGCCGGTAATAACCTTAGCATCAATAACACTCGCCGGTAATAACCTCGACATCAATAAACATCACAAGTCTCATCACAGTGCTCAAAAATCAATACAAGTAATCAATTTCACACCATAAGGAAGAGACAATCACCTAAGTAAATCAAGTCCACAATAATGTCATCAAAACATCTCATCAATTATCACATCAGGGTTCATAACAAGACCAATTCACAAAGTATTATGATCAACACATTGCCTTTTCATTTAACCCCTTTTATTCATTAAGATTTATTAAGTGGAACAATGAACCCATCTCCTCATTCTCATTATGATCGAACACACACAATGTAGGGAAATACACGATTTTACTAGATTTACAAGGTTTAGGAGATCACTTGCCTTAATTCAATCGACTAGTCAACCCAACACTTTAGTCTTACCCTTCCGAACAACATCCAAAGCCATACAATCTAATTCAATCAAGTATCCACAATAAGATTTCGGAAATAAAAATACTTAATTCAAAAACTTTGAAAAAACGGGTCAACACAACTCAAAAACCCAATTCTAAAATTGATATTTAAATACAAAAACCTTTACTTGAAAACATTACCCAAGACATGTGGAACTCATTGGTGAAAATTATTTCGAAAAAGGATTAAAAATGAGTCCATAATCACCATTTCACTAAATTCTTGGATTCTTGAAGAAAATCTCAATTAATCATTTCAAACCTTGATTTGAACACTTAAATTCATAAATAATAATGGGTAAATGAAGAATTAAGATTAGGAATCTGTCACCCAAATATTTCTTCTCAAACATCTTGTTCAAAACGCCACAACAAAGCTCCCAAAACTCAAAAATGGTGAAATGGGATTGAAACCTCGATTTTCGGAAGATATTCTGCCTAGGGGTCCTCCGTGAACACGGACCCCTGTCTGCGAACGCAGACGAACATCTCATAAAAGAGCTCCGCGAATGCGCCCCTACCTCCACTACCGCGGAGGGTCAACACATTGACCTCTCGCGAACACGACAAAGTCTCCGCAAACGTGGGGTCCCAATACACTACCCTCTGCGAACATGGTCACAAGCTCCACGAACGTGGAGGGTTGACATCGGCAACAAAGATCAGCAAATTAGCCAACACAAAATCCTCCAAATGTTGATCAAAGTCAATCCAAAGGCAAAATTTCACAAATTTTCAACTTAGGTTCTCAAATCTTCAAAAAAAACTCTGAATCTGAAATCGATGACTCTCTTAGGCCAAATTCCACATTTGGGGATTGATGAAATCGACATAATTTCATTCCGATACTAGAAACTCCAAAAGACACCAAAAATCACTTTCTAACAACTTTAACCTTTCAAACTCAGAACTTACGAAAACCCACAACTTTTTACTCAAAGTTCCAAACCAACTTTCACAAATTAATCAGAAATAACTCGGGATCAACATCAGGAGGGGGGAAATAGTAAACTATAAAAAATGACCAATCGGACTTGGGACCAACAATGGTTTCGAATGTCGATCATGTCCATGATGTAGGCTTGGAGCATGACACATACTTTATTCCATCATTTCTATAACATATATACATCTCACTAATCAAATATTATCCTCAAGTAATCCATAACCTGCCTCAGCCCAGGCTACGGCCTTAATATAGATGCTTATAAAAAAAGATGGTTCTTACTCAAGCCTCTTTAGGCTTCTATAAAGGCTCCTACCCTAACTGCAATGGTGGAAGCAACATGCATATATCATATTTTTCTTTAATTCAATCCTCTTAACGCAGAACATAAATTTATTTATAAAAAATTATTAAAAATACAACAAACATAAGTCTAAACTCACGGTTTAGAAAGTACAAGGAGTTCAATACTAAGAACCTAAAAGATTGAATCCAACTTAGAGTGTTCAAGAAAATTTAACACATCTATTTCTGTAGCACATAACCCTCGGCCCTTGGCATGTATCTCCAAGTTGTCAAGCAATTTGAGGTTGGATAGTTTCATTTAATATGAGTGTTCTTAAATCATCATCGGTTATATTCTGAAAAGATTGATGTAGAGAAAGATAAATAGGTATAAAACAAACATATAACAACAACAATATATATCGAGTGTAATTTCATAAATGAGATTTCTGATATTTTTGTGGAGTAAGAAAGTTATTTTTGATAGATACTCAGCTCGTCAAAAAAGAAAAGAATTCAAAGAATGAAAATAAGAATATCCAATAATTAAAAAAATTAAGTGTTGTACTATGAAAACGTCAACAATTTAATTCACCTTTTTCCTCCCAGCCATTGACTTGAATCTCCAAAAGAGGTCCTCAAGTTGTTTTTCCTCAAAATTATATCCAAGCTATGACATAATAAAATGAGTGTTAATGCACATTCATATATAATAATATCATAATTTTATTTGTTGAAATCTTAGGATATGTATTATACCTCAAGCATTTTGATGTTCAGTGCATGACGTCCACTGCACATAATATCAACCATAGTATCAAATTCCTAATTGAACCGTACCAACAATAGCATATCCAGTGCAATTCCGTAAATGAAGTATATGGAAGGTAGAGTGTATACACAGACCTTAACCCTACCTCGTAGAGACCTTCGATTTAAGTAAAGCATTTCAAAGCAACATGAAAAAAAAAAAAAGACTGATAATAAAATAATGTGTACCTGAGTTTTCCCAATTTAATACCGTGTTCACTAGCACGAATAAATCCAACATCTTCAGCAGATATAAATTCATATGTACCTTTGTTCTTTAATATTCCATCCTAAATTAAGTATATAGAATAACACAAAAAAAAAAAAAATATGAAACTTATTTAGTTGAGAACATAAAGCTATTTAATTAGAAGGTAGAATTGCAGTAATATTTATGTAGATTTTCTTATTTTAGCTAGAAGTTAAATTATGATTTTTAATTTATTTTTTTTTATCAAATACCACATGTTCTTATTTAATTCGTTATTTTTGTTGTGTCATCCATAATTTTAATTAAATACTCTCTCTGTCCCAATTTATACGACTTATTTTCTTTTTTAGTCAATCCCAAAAAGAATGACACGTTTCTATATTAAGTAACAATTTAACTTTAACATGTCCATATTGCCCTTAATGAAATGATTTTACAGCCACACAATTTTTTATCATTCATTTTAGACTACAATTTTAAAAGTCTTCATTTCTTTCTTAAACTCTGTGTCGAGTCAAACTACTTCACATAAAATGGGAAGAGGGAGTACATTATATATTTTGGTTGATTGGTATAAATACATTTATTGAATAGTTCACCTGATGAATTCCACTTTCATGAGTAAAAGCATTAGCGCCAACAATGGCCTTATGTGGTTGTAGCTTAACCCCACTATACTCCTCTACCTGCATATATAACAATATTATTATATGCATAATTAATTTTAACAACTAAAAAATATATACATACCATGTTGCTTGTTGTGAATATATGTTTTGTATTAATCCCAGTATAGACACCACCTAGTACTTCCTCTCCACGACATTTTATGGCCATTACTATCTATATAAAATAGAAATAATAATATTAATTAGCTAGAGATAGATTAACATTTTATATATATAAAAATAATTAAAGGTTATTCTCCCTCACCTCTTCTAGAGAAGCATTTCCAGCTCTTTCACCAATACCATTGATGGTTACATCAACTTGTCTTACTCCTGCACAAATTCCCTGAATTTTATCGAGGTATGAGAGTCAAACTAACGCTATGTATTTTTAGAAACAAAGTACTTTCTTCATCTATTTTTAATTGTCATGTTGCATTTTTCGAAAGTCAATTTGACTAATTTTCAAAATCGTAGAATTTGACTCTAATTTTTTTTTTATGACAATTAAAAGTGGACAGAGGGATGAGTTGGAAGCTAATACATACAGCTAATGTGTTGGCAGTAGCAAGTCCAAGATCATTGTGACAATGTCCTGCAAGGATCACATTTTTGATACCTAATGTATTGGCTTTTATGTCAACAATTAGTTGTGCAAATTCATTTGGCAAATTGCATCCAACAGTATCAGCAACACAAATGCATGTTGCACCAGCTTTAATAACTTCTCCAATAATACGATAAACAAACTCCTTATCAGATCTGACAAAAATAATACATATTCAACTATACATAGTACACCATATGGTAAAAATATAAACATGACAAATATTACAAACCTTGTAGCATCTTCCAAGCCAAACCTAACATGCTTGAACCCAAGACTTCTTGCATAAGTCACCATGCTCCTTGCTCTCTCCACAACTTGTTCTCTACTCATATTTAATTTATACTTCATATGTATATCGCTTGTCGCGATAAACATATGAATCATCGATGTCTTTGCATACTTCAAGCTCTCCCAAGCTCTATCGATATCTTCCTTAGTAGATCTCGCCAAACCACAAATCATTGGTACATAGCCCTCTTCATCTACGCTATTACCTGTTGAGATGTAGTATAATTCAATAATTAGACATACTTCACTACCATATATATGCTATCATTACCTATACTTTTAAAATATTACATATTTTACCACTAAATAAGAGTTTCTACGTGTCTTACACTTAAATACATGTATTTTTGCTATCAAATACACAAATATAGGAAGAGAGGCGAGGTAGATTGGGATGGGAGGCAAGCGAGATTCGTATATATGTATCTTAGATATATGTGAATCTTTTTTTTTAAAACCATGTTAATAAGATTAGCAAAAATTAGAGAGCCAGAGGGGGACATGGCAACCTAACCTCCAAAATAGATACATGTATCTTTGTATGTATCTAGATTGATTCGCATGTATCTGGGATACCAGATACATGGGAGAGTAACAAGAGAGATGCAAGAGAGGCGAAGGAGGTGAGCAAGATTTTTCATGTATCCTAGATACAATTGAATCCACTTGGATACAATGTATCAATATCTAAAACAAATTACACTTAAATTTGACCCCATGTATCCGAGATACCTGGAGGTACAAAAATTTGGTAAGGTATATTGCAAACTAGATTATATCTAAATAATTTGTTCCTAAAGTACTAGTGGGATTTATGTACGTTCTCCACTAATATGGTACTCAGGTAGGGGCCGGACACCTTTAATCTCGTAGCAAATACAAAAAAATCAAAAATATTTTCACCATGATTTGTAACATATTCCATCCGTTTCAATTTATGTGATCACTATATAAACATTTTTAAATTTTAAATAAGATGGAGACATAAGTTAAGATTACCAATTTTTTGTGCTGCCAACTTTACAAGCTCAAACTCAGCCTGAGAGGCAGCTGGAAAACCAACCTCAATAACATCAACACCAAGCTTAGCTAGCTGACATGCAATGTCCATTTTTTGTTTAGTGGTCATGGATGCACCAGGGGCCTGCTCTCCGTCACGAAGCGTCGTATCGAAAATTGTAACATAGCTAGGGTCAGAGAATTTGCCTCGTTGAACATTTGAGCAACGGATAGCAGATGGGGAATGAAAATTCCTTTTGATTGGAGGCATAAAATTGAAGACACTAATGTTTTTAGAATGTAATGAAATGTAACTGTTAAAGGAATATATTGTAGAATTGGCGCAGAGAGAAGTCATTTTTTTGTGAAAAATAAATTGTCTGGGTGAATAGATAATTTGGCTGGTTGTGGTGTTTTATAGAAATTTGTAGGCTATTAGGGGTCGTTTTGGTTGGGAACAAGTTATCACAGGATTAGTTATTTTGGGATTAGCTATCATGGGATAACTTATCCCATCACTATGGTATAAATTATGGGATAAGTTATCCCAAACATGGCAACCAAACAAGAAACAAAATTTTTATACCATCACTATTTATTTATATCCCTTAGGTCGTTTGGTAAAGTGTATAAAAATAATGTTAAATAGAGTGTATTAGCAATGCTTGTATTAGTTATACATAGATTATTTCTTATGCATTGTTTGGTTTGGTGTATTGAAAATAACATGTATTGTACAAAAATATCATCCACAATTATGGTGAAAAAGATCTATATAGAAGGGGTTTTGAGGGGTAATTGTGTCTTTAAAATACTAATGCATGCATTAAATCCCTTTGCATTACTAATACCTAGAAATCCATGGTATTAGTAATACACTCCCTAATACACAATAGAGTGTATAACTAATGCAAGCATTAATAATACCTAGCATGAAAAAGTGCACCAAACAAGATATTACTAATACATAGAGCTAATGCATGCATTAGTTTTGCTAATACACTCTACCAAACAACAAGTGTTTATCACTTTCCTTCGAATGGATACATATTAATCAAACTTCAATGTAAGTATAAGATATTGAATGGAAAAAAAAAAAATTGTAGGCTAAATGGTGGTATATAGTACCTAGTGGCGAAGCTAAAAATTTAGCTATATATATAACTTTTCAACAAATGATTTTTGACTGATCACTCATCACTATATGTGGCTATGCCGCTGGTGATACTGATATTTTTATTTGAGATATCTATCTAGAAATATAAAATTAGGGCAAAATTACTCGATTTTAAGAATATAAACAAAATAAAGAAATCACAAAAAAAAGTATTTTGTGTTAAAATGGTACATAAAAAATAGAATTTAAGGGATAAAATGAAATAAAGCTAAGATAAACTATAAAGTGTCCAAATGCAAAAATGTGGACAAGGTATATGGAGTTGGGTATGTGTTTGGCCAAATTTTTAATAGAGTTGTGTTTGGTGTGAAAGATAAAGTGGGCAAGGGGGTATTAATTTGAGTTGAAAAGATTAGAGCCTAAAATAGACTAACGGAATTATTGTTATATGTATATACGTATCGTAGCAATCCGTTTCGTCCTTATTAAAATTATTCGTGATACAAAATTTGTTTTAAATTTCTGTGTTACCAAATCCTTAAATTTCTGGAGATGCAAGTATACTTATAATTGATCATTGTTTAGTGGATCAGGTACTGCATCGGTGCAGATACTATAATTTTTATTATTGTAGAGCGGATACCACGCTGATATAATACATGTATGAAGTTGGTTCCCTGCAGGTCATGACTATAGATTGAGCATAATAAATTGTTTAGTGTGTGTATACACTTTACTATTGTTATGTTGAGTTAATATTGATTTTTTTTTTTGAGTGATGTGATACGTTGTTGTGGTACATTTGTAGTGGTGAAAGTCTAAATAGTAGTAAGAATGAGGGTTCCAGTAGACGAATTCCCTGTAATTTGATATGTTTTGTTATGCTGTTTCTATGTGTTGCAGGTCAAAAAAATGTAATAAATGGGCTAATCACTAAATATATTGATCTTGTAAAATAAAGGGTGGAAGGTTAGAATGTTAAGTTTGATGAGTGAGAGTGAATGGGGTGGTATATCTACTTTGTGTTGAACATGTGATTTAGATGTTATGTTGCGTAGTTTATCTTGGTGAACTAATGATTTTTACCAATACGTATATTGTACTGATACTACTCTTACTATATTCTTTTGGACGTAGGTGCATTGTTGATTGACTTGAAGTCCCTTTTGTGAAGCATCGAGTGATCATCCACTCAACTTATGTGCTTCTCTTTCTGCTGAAAGTGTGTCTTCTTGTATTATTCTATTTAGAGGCTCTTCTACATGTCTAGATTAGGTCTGGGGGAGTTGTTTAGTTAAAGCATATTTACTTATCAATATTTTGGGATTTCATTAATTTATGCATTATAAATTTATCTGTTATTATTTAAAAGAATTGCGACTGATATTTTCACATATATATTCTTGATCAGGTGGTAAAAGTTCATTTATCTAGTTAGAAATAGGATAGGTGTCCGCATGATCCTATAATTTGAATTGTGACATGTACACACATAAATATTATTAATGAAATTATTTATATCTTATCATCTTTTAAGAATTGTGCAAAGCGCAAACAAATTCACTAATATAAAATATAGTTCAAATTCATAATATTTACCCAGTTATATAAAAGTCAGGACGTTGAAATATAGAACTGCTGCTTTGTTCCTTTGGTGTTGAGAATAGGAAATAGAAGAGTCGTGTTCTAGAATGAAAATGCCATATGATTTTGGATCTCGAAGAGTTTTTGGTCAAAATATAAGTTATATGTATTTTAGAATATTTTTATTCTTCGATGCATCAAAGAACTGTATCCTTAAATTGAACATCACGTTAAAGAACTGAACTTAGGAAAAAAAATTGAAAACGAATTAAAATTTGATTCAATCAAAATTTTAAATATTTATGTCCATCTCTAACTAAATCTACTCGTAATTGATTATTACAAGACTCGAATGCAGTATTTCTTTTTTTGTTTTGAGATGGTAACACTAACTAAATTTATGCCCTAGTTCAATGTAAATTTAACCAAATTAGATATGAATCCTTCTAAGGTTTAATTAACAATTGAATGTGAAAAAGTTCACTCATGTTATTCATTTTCCCTCATAATTAATTTACGTTCCCACAGGAAAAATATTTGACAAATAAAATTTTGTTTCAAATGTATTCTTTTTAGTAATTAAAGAACGTTATTAATTATCTGAAAACAATACAAAATCTCATAGAACAAGAAACAAAGTAACAAGCTACCCACTAATCAAAACAAATTCTATTTTTTCTCTAATTATAAAATGTCAAAAACATAAATAGTATGGTTATTTTCATCTTATAATCTAATTTAGGTCTTTACAAAAACTAATTAGCTCTATTGAAGCACTAGGAAATTGAAACACATACAAATTTTTAATTGTAGTAATAAATTTAATTAATCATTTGGGAGGGGTTATTGAAGGGGACTATATAATAGCTTTGTGCTTTAAATATAGTTAAATCCTATGAGAAGTGAGTCTTATTCTAAATCAAATGATTCTTTATATGCCTAATCAATTAAACCTAACTTGTGGAAAATTTTACCACTCACTTAATAGGATAACAAGGATAACTGGCTAAGCCAGGGATGCCAATACCAAATGTTTCCACACCTCCACCATTAACAGAAGGAGAAGAAACAAAATCTGTAATCTTAAGTATGATACTGGTCATACCTTCTCTGAAAAGCAAGAAATAGCTAACCACATCCTTTCCTACTTCTCCAACCTCTTCTCCTTTAAGCACTCCTAGTCTACCTTAGTGCCCAACTGGTCAGCCCATAATTCTGATCATGTTTCCTCTGAAGTTAGCTCCCACCTTGACTTTTCTTTAAGAGACACTTAGATCAGTCTAGCCTTAAAAATTTTCATCCCTTTGTTACTAAGACCTGGTTAGTAACAAAACCACTACTTTCTGCAAGCAGGTTTTTGCCAATGGAAAGATGCCTGAACATATGAATACCACACTTCTGTGCCTCATCCCCAAATGTTTGAATGCCTTTAGTCTCAAGAGTTACGAACTCATTGGCCTCTGTAACAGCACTTTGGCATGAGCCCATCATGTCTTGTGTCAGTGAAGCTCTATATCTATCCTGGTCAATGGAGAAAAAAATTTCCCATCTATGTTTTTGCAGATAATATCACCTCACCCAGTTGATCTCTAGAACTACTAATGACCTATATTGTCACTCATCCAAAGGTTTGCAGATAATATCACCCTCTTTCCCAAAGTTGATCTCTAGAACTATAAATGACTTATATGTCACTCATGTCAAAGGACTAACCGCAATAAGTCCAAAGTTATCTTCTCATCCAACTGAAATACCTTGATTAGCAACATCCCCTTTCACACCATGCAATTCATCATAATTCCTTCTAAAGTGAGCAATACCATGGACAAGATTCAAAGAAACTTCATTTGGAGTATAACAATGAGAAAAAGAAACTCGATCTGATAAGCTGAGAGACCATCACTGACAGTAGGAAAAATAGGGGATTAGGGCTTCAAAAGAGTGACATTAAGAATAGAGCCCCGCATGCAGGCCAGTCTTAGCGGTTGCATAGCAATTAAAATAGTATTTAGAGCAAAATCCTTCTCGGCAAATACTCTAAACCTGAATCAATTTGGAGAAAAAACCTTATCTCTAGAACCTGAAACTACATCCTTGATAGATGGAGAGATGAGGAAAAGAAACTATGATCAATTTCTTCTATAACTCTTGGCTCCCTCAAGGCACAACCATTAGGAGCATGATACATAGCCCTTAGGAGTGAAGAGGATACTATGAAGATTAGCTCTATCTAGAGCAATTGAATCTAGATTCTAGCCAACCTTTCTATTGCTCTCCCTAATGACCTCAAGGCTAACATTGAGAGCACCTACCTCATTCCTGACCGTGCTATAAAGGATAACCTTGTGTAAGATCTAACTCCAAGATTCAAATACAATGCTAATGGTGCTTATAACCTCATCCACATACTCTCTCCTTAATCCCCCATCAATGAAATTTCAACCACTAAAAGCTTCGACTAGATCTATAAAGTAAAGAGACCCAACAAAATCATATCTTTCCTCTGGCTATTGCATGAGAGACTTCTCATATCTCACTACCTCCACAGAACAGGGATCATAATCAATCATAACAGTAACATTTGAGAACATCAGCCATATCTTCTTCAGTTGCCCAAACCTCATTCTCTTTTATTATGCATATGATCTTGAACATATTTTACTAGGTGGTGTCCCTTACTTACTCTGTACATTCCACGTAATAATGCATACTTTTCTCTGTATTGCATCCTTTTATGATGTAGATTTCAATGCAAGTTCTCAAACTCGTGGCTAGTGTGGTGCAGCAATTCCAATCAGTAGATGGTGAGCCTTCATTCTTCGAGCAAAAATTTATTCAGAGTTCACAGTTTATATTATTTTTACCAATTGTGTAGAGTATCTTGAGGATTTGTCTCAGTTGCTCATCGATATTTGTAGATACTTCATAGATAATTAGTCAATCAATTGTATTTAGTTTTCAAACAAATGTATATTTTAGTCACAATATCTTTTAGTATTTGCTTATGCTATATAAATCATACATGTATTAGCTTCCGTATTTTCTTTAAGTTTGAGTTGTATGTTTTATGTCAGGCCAAGAGTTAACTTGGGGAAAATTCATAGTTCCAAGTACCGTGTTACATTAAAAGTGTAGATCTAGGGCATGACACTGATTCTCTGCAAGCTGTTATGGCGATCGGCACGTCGCTATAGCGAGGCATCCGAGCATCTGTTATAGCGGTGAAGGTGTTATAACAGTTGCGCATGCATTATAGCAGTTGTGCTGGCGCTATAGCGGTTGTGCATGCGCTATAGCGGTTGTGCACGTGCTATAGCGGGGTAACTTGGGGTATTATGTATAAAAGTCCCAAAAACTCTTATTTTTTGCAACTTTATTCTTGCGCTCAAGAGAAGTGATTTAGGGCGGTTCCTACTTGATTTTCCACCACATTCATTGGTAAAGGTAAGTTCATTACTTCCTATCTTGTAATTTGATTCTTAAGCCTTATAATATAACACATAATGAGTTAGGTGGCCCATGAGGTATCAAATCGAAGATCTTTGAATCTTATTTCCAATTCCACTGAGTTTGCTAAAATTCGAGTTCATATGAGGGAGATAGGACCATTTGAGTGCAGCCTCTCTAGATAGGGCCTTTTCACCCAAATTAAGGAGGGGTATTTTAGTCTTTTCCTTACCCCCACTTAGTCTAAGCATTAATTACACCAAATTTAGGGTCTAAACTGATTATAATTAGTTTCATTCACCCTCAAAATGTTTAGGGCTTTAGAGAGAAGATTCAAGAGAAGAAAAAGTTCAGGGTTCCAAGCGTTCATTCAAGATTTCGCCAAGAACCTAGTTCTTTGAGGTATGTAAGTTTTCATAGTGTTGGTTCGTTCACCCACTCGCCAATCATGTGGTTTTTATCCGTAATTTCATTCTTGAGGTTGAATTATTAGAGTTCTTCAAGTTTTATCTTTATTCCTAGTTAATGGAGTCTTGTTGAGTTCTTGAGGTGGTAATCTTACGAATGAGTGTAATTCTTAAGGGATTTTGAGTAATTTTTCATGTACTTGTGTAAAGTTACTGAATCTAAGGAAGTTTGGAAGGAACCAATCGATTCTAGGTGAATTAGGCCCCAAAAATCGAAAAGAAAATTTATCGGATTGTTTTGGAAAAGGCTGGGGCGGCATGCCCCAGATGAGCTAAGAGGGCTGGTGTGGGGAACCAACAGTGCACCAAAATTGACCTCCAGTAGTTGGCGGCCTGGTGCCACGCGCCACCCCTGCGCCTGGAGCGTCAGGCCATCTTCTTCTCCGTTCTTCGATCTGTACTTGTTCCTTTGAATCGAGCTATCATTCCCCTCTTAATCCTAACTATTTAAACCTTCATAAATCCTTGAGAGATCATGTATATCCTAATCATAACTCTTGAATTCACATTCCAAATTCAAGGAAAGTTAAGAGGAAAATTCAAGAAAGTCTTTGAGTCAAAATATGAATCCCTTGGAGATCACCTATAGATTTGAGCTAAGTTTTGAGGAAGTAAGTATGAAAATGAGAGAAGTTGTACACATGAGTTCTATATTGTCACTTAGACCCTTGAGTCGAGTCATTCATGTTCATAATCCCACATGAACTCTATGAATGGAGTGTTCTTGAAAGGAGGAGTATCTTCTAGTTCTAAGTTCTTGAGTATTGGGTTCCTAACCCTTTTTGAAACTATATTTAATAATTATGGTATTACTATATGTTATACATAGAGGTCCTTGAGTTGAGTCGGTCATGTCCATAATTCCACATGAACCCTATGAGTCGAGCATTCTTGAGATGAGTGGTGTCACTGAGTCCTTGAGTTCTAGAGTTATTGAGTTTCGAGTATTGAGTTCTATATATGGTTATTGGAACCCTTGAATTGAGTCGATCACGTCCATAATTCGGCATGAACCCTGTTTTGAGGAGTCTTTTACAATTATTTATTATTTGTTTAAAGACTTGAGTAAATGAGTAGGCGGATCAGGAGAGTCGAGTTTCATTTTTTTTTAAATGAATATAAGGGCACTAAGTATTTCCAAGAGTAAATGTTATGTTGTTCAAAATAATAAATTTTAAAAAGTAATGATGTGATTATAAATTTTATTTACATATGAAATAAATGGTTAGTAAATAAAATATGGGGTTGTTTTAACAAAATATTAACTTGTGGGTCAACTTTTGTATTTAAAAAATTCCAAATCATGATATGGAATTCTCAAATCATGATTTTTGGAGAATATGAGATTCCATGATATGAAATCATGAGATGAAATCAACATGAAATCACATGTCCAAACACTAATTCCATCTCACAATTATATATCGTGATATGATATCGTATGTCCAAACAACTACTATATATTCTTGAGTATAAATTTTATGTTTGTAATTTATAAAAAGACACCTTAACTTTGCAACAGTCCCATTACCTCTGAACAAAAAGACATATAATAATACGACGGTTGCAAAGTTAAGGTGTCCAAATGAAAAATGATAGAATAATCAAAATTGTTTAGTGGGTAATAGGACGTTTGTAAAGTTAAGATGTCTTTTTGAAAATTCGGGACAACTTCAGTGATGATTTATGTCTTTTCTCTAATTACTTGTGCATATTCAGTAGGCAAATTGCATCCAACAATATAAGTAAAGAAAGTCCTTATCAGACTTGACAAACATAGTTCATATATTGCAACTCGATTTGTGCATCACATTTCATGCGACATGATCATGTGTGCATTATGAACATGTATATGCTAGCTGGTATTTTTTGCGGTTCCATTTTATGTGGGATCGTTTAACTTGATATGAATTTTTTAAAAAAAATTAATATATTTCAAATCTTTTTTGCTATAATATATAAATTATTAAAATATATATATTTACATTAAAAAGGATGGTTCATACTCGAGCATCTTTAGGATTTTATATAGGCGTGGGTTCGGATGAACCCACTAACTTTTCCGTAGATTATGTATTTATATTAGAAAATTATATATATATATATATATATATATATATATATATTAACTGGTGAACTCCCTAAATAAATTGATTGACAGCTCAGTGGTAAGAAATGGTAATGAAAATTCTTTTCACAGTGCTTTGCAATATTTTTCTCTTCTGTCCTAAGATTTTGAACCCCCAGATTTCTAATTCTGGCTCCGCCTCTGGATGCAACACGCATGTCACACCCCGAGCCTGCACCCCGGACGTGGCTAGCACTTGAGAACTATTGCTGGCCCCAAGCGAACCTTTGGACTGACTTACTTACTCAGCGGAAGACTCTAAGCATTATTACAATGATCAAATGCACTTACTCAATTGTTTAATAAAATAACTTAGAATGTTTAAAAGTCAACATTCAACTTGGCCAAAATGGCAACTCAAGTCTTAACATATGAAATGATAATGTAAAGACAACTGAACTACTAACTGTCTACGAAGTCTCTAAAACAAAAAGGGATGTTGGGACTAGACCCCCGATCATCCTAACAATGAAATACTAAAATCAAATGATAAAAAGGAGCCCTCTGGAATGCAAGGAGGCTCACCAACAGAATGTGAGTGCTCAACTGGATCAACGAAGCACTGGATGTTGATCTTGGTTACCTGCGTTTGCATCATAAGATGATGCAGGCCAACTGGCATCAGTACATTGAATGTACAAGTATGCGGGTTGGAATGCTAAACACACTTAAGCTTGAAAAGAATCTGGAAGGAACATTTACCTTGGCTTTACTTAACTCCTGAACACTCAACTCAATATAAAGCAATAAAACACATGCAATATATATAAAGCTTGTAAAACAGTGGAAAACAACTTAGTTCGTTAAAGAAAATACAATAACAAACTCAACTTTACTCATGTAATAAAGTAATATAGTTTATGTGGAAGATTCTCTAACCGAAAACCACTACTATGAGCCTAAGTGGTGATACATCGTCTTGCCCACGCTGCCATAACTTTTCTATACTTTGCCATCATATAGGATGCCTTAACTAAGTGAATTCACTAGTCTATGCTAAAAACATCTTAAGGAGTCATCTGAAAAGTATGATCCTTTACTACCCATGATGGCTACATGGTTTTTTGGAGACTTGAGTTAATATGAACTCGCATGCTCATATCGGTGCTCAATACTACTCCCAAAACATACTTAGCTCATATGTTTTTAAAACAAACTTCTTTCTTTGGTTTGAGATAATTACTCAAAACTTAGCTTAAAAACTCTCTTGGAAATCGGTGTTTCCCTTTCTTGTTCAAATGTGAAAACATTTTCTAAACTCTTGGGAATACTTAGTACCCTTATAAATTTTGGAGAAATGAACTCAACTCTTTACTCTTTGCTTAACTCAAAACTTAAGCTTTAAAACAAAGTTAAAACATTTGTGAAATACTTTTGAAAACATTAAAAACTTCTCTTTGACTTGCTTCTTAACTTCTAGACTTGACTCTTCACTTTCCTTGAATTGAAGTATGGATTCAAGGTTCATGATCTCATGTTTATGTATGATTTCATGGTGTTAAGATGTACCTAAGAGTGTTGGAATCAACTAAGAAACATAGGTACATTGCTAAGGAACAAGTACGAAAAGATGGGGAACAAATGGGGAGAACTGACGTCCCTAGCGCTCTGAGAGGCGCGGGGCGCTAGCCTTCAACATTCTGGGACTGGTCTAGGGTGCATTGGCTGGCACGGCGCCTCAAGGGTGAAGATTCAGGGACCCCTTTTGGGGAGCGTTGGCTGGCGCAACGGCCCACCCCTATCTCCAGGTGTTTGACGACTTTTCCTCTCCGTTTTTCATCTCTAAACCCTCTAAACTCAATTGGTTTTTTTCCCAAACACTTAGAATCATTTATATCCTCAATATACATTAGATTCTACTAGAAAAGACAACTAAAAACATGAATCAATCTTAAGAAAACTCCAACAATACAACCCACAAGGATTCAATGAACTTCATCAAGAATTCAAGGGATTTACTTTCGAATCTAATAAACTTTGCTGAATTGAATCATGATTGGCGCATGGGTGAACTAACCCAACGCTATGTGATCTCACATACCTCGTAGGGATCACCCCTTGATGAAATACACAAGCTATTCTTGATGAATTCGACGATTTTGGCTCTTTTCTCCTTTCTTCTCCTCTTGCGTTCTTTCTAAAAAAAAACCCTAACTCTATCTTTTTCAACATCGTAAACTGAATCCTATCAGTTTAGATCTTAAAAATATTACCTAAAATGAATTAATTAAATTGGGTATGTAAAAGACCAAACTACTCTTCCAAAATCCGGATTGGACTTTCCTTATTTGAACAACCCAACTTCCAATGGGCATAACTCACTCATACGAACTCAAAATCGCACAAACTCAGCGGCGTTGGAAATATTATTCCAAGATATTTTCTACGATATCTGGAAATGAGCTAGGATTTATGATTGTTTGAACTTGACCAAAACTCATTCTTAACTTAAACAAATTTCCAAATTTTCATTATTTCCTAAAATGGCTATTTCCAATTCCTAACTTCTTCCTAGTCATTTCAACTTGCGAGATGTTACAATATCTCCCCCTTGGGAACATTCGTCCTCGAATAAGATTACTCTTAGTAGTCTAAGGGTGTTAACATGTAACGTTCAGTTCAAACACCCCACAAGCAATGCAATAACAACATGACAACTCATAAATTAAAGAGTACTAAGAAGAGAATTAGTACCTTGATCTGGAATTTCTCTGGTCTCATAGAGATGTGGATACCTCTTCTTCATATCTTCTTCAGCTTCCGAAGTAGCTTCCTCAACAAATTGGTTCGTCCAAAGAACTTTGACTGATGCTACCTCTTTTGTTCTCAACTTACGAACTTGGCGATCTAAAATATGAACTGGAATCTCTTCATAAGATAAGTTATCCTTGATCCCAATATCCTTAGTTTGTATGATTAATGAAGGATCACCCATGCACTTCCTCAACATTGAGATGTGAAATACCGGATGGACCACGGCTAAGTAGCTCTAACTCATAAGCTACATTACCAACCCTTTTTGATATTCTGTAAGGGCCAATATACCAGGGACTAAGCTTCCCCTTCTTACCAAATCTCATAACACCCTTCATGGGTGAAACTTTAAGATATACCCAATCATCTACTTCAAACTCTAACTTCCTTATCCTAACATCAATGTAGGATTTCTGATGACTCTGCCTCGTTTTCAACCTCTCTTGAATCACTTTCACCTTCTCCATAGCTTGATGAACTAAATTTGGTCCTATCAACCTAACTTCACCAACTTCGAACCATCCAATAGGAGATCTACATCTTCTCCCATAAAGAGCTTCATAAGGAGCTATTTGCATGCTAGAGTGGTAACTATTATTATAAGCAAACTCAATGAGAGGTAGGTGATTATCCCAATTACCTTTTGAAATCAATCACACAAGCCCTCAACATATCCTCCAAAGTCTGAATGGTGCGCTCTGTTTGACCATTTGTCTGAGGCTGAAAAGCAGTACTTAAGTTCACCTTTGAATCCAAGCATTTCTGAAAAGATTTCCAGAATTGTGCAGTAAATTGCGCACCTCTGTCTGAAATAATCGAAACTGGCACCCCATGAAGTCTTACCAACTCCTAAATATACAACTTAGCATAATCCTCTGCTGAATGGGTAGTCTTTATCGACAAAGTGGGCTGATTTTGTCATTTTATCGACAATCACCCAAATAGAATCATGATGCCTGCGAGACATTGGTAAACCTGTGATGAAGTCCATATTAATCATCTCCCACTTCCATTCTGGAAGTTCTATATTTTGGGCCAAACCACTGGGCCTTTGATGCTCTACTTTAACTTGTTGGCAATTGGTGCACTTTGCAACAAATTCAGCGATACCCTTCTTCATACTACTCCACCAATAAACCTCTCTCAAATCGCGATACAACTTTGTGTAACCCAAATGAATGGAATATCTGAAGCTATGAGCTTCCTCCATGATCCTTTCTTGGAGTCCATCCACCATTGGTACACACAATCTACCTTGATTCCTAAAAACACCATCTCCTCTTTGTTCAAAAGCCAATACTTTTTGCTTATGAACATTTGCCTTCAATTCAAGCAAAATGAGATCTTGGTCTTGCTTCTCTTTTACTTCTGACACTAATGATGATTTAGTCCCATTCATCACCACCACTCTTCCTTTTGTGGAATTCATAAGTCTGACTCCCAAGCATGCAAGTCTATGCACATCTTTTGCTAACTCTCTCTTTTCTTCCTCAACATGGGCGGTACTACCCATAGACAACCCTGCTTAATAAATTGGCAACAACATTAGTCTTACCTGGGTGGTAAAGAATACTCATGTCATAATCCTTGAGTAATTCTAGTCACCTCCTTTGTATGAGGTTAAGCCCTTTCTGAGTGAACACATATTGAAGACTCTTGTGATCAGTAAATACATCAACATAAACATAAGTCAAATAATGACACCATATTTTCAAAGCAAACACTACAGCTGCCAACTCTAAATCATGGGTTGGGTAGTTCTTCTCAGGAACTTTCAACTGTCTGGAGGCATAAGCTATAACTTTGCCATTCTACATTAACACACAACCCAACTCTAGACGTATTGTATCTACATTAACACACAACCCAAACCAACTCTATAAGCATCACAATACACCACAAAACCTTGAGTACCTTTTGGTAAGGTCAATATTGGGACAATAGTCAACCTCTTTTTCAATTCCTGAAAGCTTTTTGTCACAAGCTTCAGACCATTGAAGCTTCACTGTCTTCTAAGTCAACTTGGTCAAAGGGGATGAAATAGATGAGAACCTCTCTATGAACCTTCTATAATAGCCAGCCATACCCAAGAAACTCCTAATATCAGTTGAAGATGTGGGTCTAGTCCAATTCTGCACTGCCTCTATCTTTTGGGTATCAACTCTAATTCCATTACCGAAAACTATGTGGCCCAAGAATGCCACTGACTCAAGCCAAAACTCACATTTTGAGAACTTAGCATATAGCTCATTATCTTTCAAAGTCTGAAGAACTATTCTAAGATGGCTAGCATGATCTTCCTCATTCCTCGAATAAATTAGAATGTCATCAATGAAAATGATAACAAACATATCTAAATAAGGTTTGAATACTCTATTCATAAGGTCCATGAACGTTGCAGGTGCATTAGTTAAACCAAACGACATGACTAGAAACTCATAATGATTGTAACGGGTCCTGAATGCTATCTTTGGAATATCACATTCCTTTACTTTCAACTGATGGTAACCTGATCTGAGGTCTATTTTTGAAAAACATGAAGCACCCTGAAGCTGATCGAAAAGATCATCAATTCTTGGAAGAAGATACTTATTCTTGATGGTAATGTTATTCAATTGGCGGTAATCTATACACATCCTAAGGGAACCATCTTTCTTTCTCAAAAATAAGACCGGAGCGCCCCAAGGTGAGACACTTGGTCGAATGAAACCCTTATCAAAGAGATATTTCAATTGTTCTTTAAGCTCTTTCAACGCTGTTGGTGTCATTTTATATGGTGGAATAGAGATATGACGAGTATCTGGAAGAATGTCTATATCGAAGTCTATTTCTCTCTCAGGAGGGACCCCGGGTAGATCATCTGGAAAGACTTCTATAAACTCTTTTACTATAGAAACTGACTGAATAGGAGGTATCTCAACACTGGAGTCGTTAACTCGGACTAAGTGATAGACACACCCCTTGGAAACTAACTTTATTGCCTTAAGGTATGAAATAAAACGACCCTTAGGCACTACTGAACTACTTTTCCACTCTAAGACTAACTCATTAGGAATTTGAAACTTGACAACTTGAGTTCTACAATCTATTAATGCATAATAGGCATGAAGCCAGTCCATACCTAGAATGACATCAAAATCTACCATGTCTAACTCAATTAAATCAGCCATGATGTCTTTGTGATTGATGGAAATGACACAATCACAATATACTCGCTCAGCTAGAATAGATTCCCTAACAGGTGTTGAAACACAAAAGGGTTCACAGAGTTTCTCAGGAATAACATCACACTTATTTGCAATATAAGGGGTTACAAAAGATAAACTTGCTCCTGGGTCTAGCAAAGCATAAGCATCAAAAATAAAGACTTTGATCATACCAGTGACAACTTCTGGAGAATTCTCTTGCTTATGACGAATAGTGATCGCATAGAGGCAGTTTGCTCCTCTGTCAGTACCGAAAGTAGCTCCTCTAGGTGCAGTCCTGTCTGGTGGAGAAACTGATGAAGATTGGGCCCCATTTCCCTGATTTCCACTACCTTGCCTGTTCTTAAGGCACTCATTCATGAAGTGACCCTCTTGTCCACACTTCAAACAACCTGACTAGCTATCATGACACTTACCTGTGTGGGTTCTACCACACCTAACACATGTAGGAGCCCAATTACCTCCTTGTGCCATACTACCTTGAGACTATGCAGGTCTAGCTCTAAAGTTTTGCGAATTCTGACCATTATACTCACCTTTGTTTGTGGGTGCAGGTGCACTAGCAGATGATGGAGCAGCTCCCTTGTGCTTTTGCTAAAAGGACAAACGGTTCACATTACTTTTCTGCTGCCTGGACTCATTCCCTGTCTTAGCCTTCTTATTCCTGAATTCCTCCTTATCTCTCAGTTTCTCTTCTTCAACTTACTGCACATAGACCATCAACCTTGATATATTCATGTCCCTAATTAGCATCGCTGCCCTGCCCTCCTTGCTTGATAGACGGGACAACCCAGCAACAAACAGACTCATTCTACTCCTCATATCCGCAACCATCTCCGGGGCATAACGGGATAGCTGGGTGACCTTCAACCCATACTCATGAACACTCAAGGAATCCTACTTAAGGGTAAGAAATTCTCGTACCTTAGCCTCTTTCAGTTCTCGGGGGAAGAAACTCCCCAAGAAGGCCTCCTCTAAACATGCCCAACTCGCATATGGTGCATCCTCAGCTTTACCCTCTTTCCACTGGTCAAACCAAGTCCTGGCAGCATTCTTCAGTTGATATGCAGTTAGTTCAACTCGCTCAGTATCGGTAACATGCATAACCTCAAATACCTTATTCAGTTCCTCAACAAAACTCTATGGATCCTCAGTAGTGCTTGAACCCATGAAACTTGGAGAATTCTTCCTCAAAAACTCTCGGATCCTCGAAGTATCAGTCACTTCCTATTTAGCTCCTCTTTGTTGCCCAGCTTGGTTGGTCACAACTTGGCTCAACATCCGGATAGCCTCGCGGAACTCAGTATTGGTAACTTCTCCTTGGGGTTGCACTTCAGGTGCATTGGGTACCCCTTGCTCCTCAACATTACGCCTAGTAGGACGACCTCTGATAGCTCTTCAAGAAGGCATGATTATCTGAAAGCAAGCGCAAGTACGAATTAGAAGGAAACTTTTTAGATACCAAACTCTAACGCATGAAATGAGTGTGAAAGAAGTGAGATAATTTTCCTAAGTGTCGCAGCCTCTTAATTATGGATGTGGCACGCTTCACACCGATAACTAGGACTCTATAGACACGACTTCATAGACTATCTAGGACTCTTGAACTCTGTGCTCTGATACCAAGTTTGTCATGCCCCGAGCCTATACCCCGGACGTGACTGGCACTTGAGAACCATTGTTGGCCCCAAGCGAACCCTTGGCCTGGTTTACTTACTCAGCGGAAGACTCTAAGCATTATTATAATGATCAAATGCACTAACTCAATTGTTTAATAAAATAACTTAGAATGTTTAAAAGTCAACATTCAACTTGGCCAAAATGGCAACTCAAGTCTTAACATATGAAATGATAATGTAAAGATAACTGAACTACTAACTGTCTATGAAGCCTCTAAAACAAAGAGGGATGTCGGGACAAGACCCCTGATCATCCTAACAATGAAATACTGAAAGCAAATGATAAAAAGGATCCATACGGAATGTAAGGAGGCTCACCAACAGACTCTGAGTGCTCAACTGGATCAACGAGGCATTGGATGATGATCCTGGTTACCTGCGTCTGCATCATAAGACAATGCAGGCCAACTAGCATCAGTACATTGAATGTACGAGTATGCGAGTTGGAATGCTAAACACACTTAAGCTTGAAAAGAATCTGGAAGGAACACTTACCTTGGCTTTACTCAACTCGTGAACAACTCAACTCAATATAAAGCAATAAAGCACATGCAATATATATAAAGTTTGTAAAACAGTGGAAAACAACTTAGTTTGTTAAAGAAAATAAAATAACAAACTCAACTTTACTCGTGTAATAAAGTAATATAGTTTCTGTGGAAGATTCTCTAACCAACAACCACCACTATGAAACTAAGTAGTGATACATCGTCTTGTCCACGCTGCCAAAATTGTCCTATACTTTGCCATCATATAGGATGCCTTAACTAAGTGGATCCACTAGTCTATACTAAAAGGATCTTAAGGAGTCATCTGAAAAGTATAATCCTTTACTATCCATGATTGCTACATGGTTTTATAGAGACTTGAGTTAATATGAATTCGCATCCCTATATCGGTGCTCAATACTACTCCCAAAATATACTTGGCTCATATGTTTTAAAACAAACTTCTTTCTTTGGTTTGAGATAATTACTCAAAACTTAGCTTAAAAGCTCATTTGGAAATCGGTGTTTCCCTTTCTTGTTTAAATGTGAAAACATTTTCTAAACTCTTGAGAATACTTAGTCCCCTTATAAAATTTGGAGAAATGAACTCAACTCTTTACTCTTTGCTTAACTCAAAACTTAAGTCTTAAAACAAAGTTAAAACATTTGTGAATGACTTTTGAAAACTTTAAAAACTTCTCTTTGACTTGCTTTTAACTTCTAGACTTGACTCTTAACTTTCCTTGAATTGAAGTATGGATTCAACGTTCATAATCTCATGTTTATGGATGATTTCATGGTGTTAAGATGTACCTAAGAGTGTTGGAATCAACTAAGAAACATAGATACATTGCTAAGGAACAAGTACGAAAAGATGGGGAACGAATGGGGAGAACTGGCGTCCCTGGCGCTCTGAGAGGCGCGGGGCGCCAACCCTCAACATTCAGGGACTAGTCTGGGGCGTGCTGTCTGGCGCAGCACCTCAAGGGTGAAGATTCAGGGACCCTTTTGGGGCGCGCTGGCTGCGCGACGCCCCACCCCTATCCCCAGGTGTTTGACGACTTTTTTTCATCATTTTTCATCTCTAAACTCAATTGGTTCTTTCCCCCAAACACTTAGAATTATCTATATCCTCAATATACATCAGATTCTACTCAAAAACATAACTAATAACATGAATCAATCTCAAGAAAAATCCAACAATACAACTCACAAGGATTCAACGAACTTCATCAAGAATTCAAGGGATTTACTTTCAAATCTAATAAACTTTGCTGAATTGAATCATGATTGGCGCGTGGGTGAACTAACCCAACGCTATGTGATCTCACATACCTCATAGGGATCACCCCTTAACGAAATCCACAAGCTATTCTTGACGATGTCGAAGATCTTGGCTCTTTTCTCCTTTCTTCTCCTCTTGCGTTCTTTCTCCAAAAAACCCTAAAACTATTTTTTTTCAATAGTGTAAACTGAATCCTATCAGTTTAGACCTTAAAAATATTACCTAAAATGAATTAATTAAATTGGGTATGGGAAAGACCAAACTACCCTTCCAAAATCCGGATTGGACTTTCCTTACTTGAACAATCCAACTTCCAATGGGCATAACTCACTCATACGAACTCGGAATTGCATAAACTCGGCGGCGTTGAAAATATTATTCAAAAATCTTTCCTACGATATCTAAAAACACACCTAACTCATCCTGAGCTTAGAGTTATGGTCGTTTGAAGTTGACCAAAACTCATTTTTAACTTAACATAAACAAATTTCCAGATTTTTATTATTTCCTAAAATGGCTATTTCCAATTCCTAACTTCTTCATAGTCATTTCAACTTGCGAGATGTTACAATGCACATATCATATTCATCTTAACTCAATACTTTTAACGTGAATCATAAATTTATTATTAAAATTTATTTAAATTACAACAAATAAAAGTCTAAACTCATGAGTCATGGTTTAGAAAGTACATAAAGATCAATACTAAAATGTAAAAACTTTAAAAGATTGAACTTATAAAATTAAAATATTGAATCCACACCTTAGGGCCTTTAAGTAAATTTAATACATCAATTAATGTTGCACAAAACCCTTGGCTGCTGCAACATTAGATAAGCTCTACCATCAATAGGTGACAACCTCCTGTATCAAATAATATGTCCATTTAACAAATCCTTTGCATAAATAAATATTATAAGACTAAGCTAATTAATTAAAGAAGACCAGCAAAAATAAAGAAAGTATTATTTACATGTATTTGTGTAGTCATCTTCAAATTTTCAAGCAATTTGAGTCTGGATATCTTCATTTGATACAAGTGCTCTTAAATCATCATCTGTTATATTCTGAAGAAAAAAAAGCAGATATAAGGAGAGCTTAATAGGTGAAAAACATACAATAACAACAATATATACCTAGTGGAATTTTATAAGTAAGGTTTATGTAGGATAGGATGTACGTAATCCTTACCAGGGGTGGAGCTACACTACTGTCAAGGTGTCATACTTTGTCTCTACACTTCTCCACGTTAGTAGTATTATTTGGTAATCGCGTTATTGTACGTTCTTCTATGTATATTACTATATGTTTCTCACATTTGCTTAGTTTCTTTAACCTCGTAAATCTTTAATTTCTCAAGTAAACTTCATCGATAAAAAAAAAGGGATAAGGCACAAGTACCCCCTATACTATGACTGAAATCCCAGAGACACACCTTAACTATTCTAAGGTCCTATTACCCCCTAAACTCATTTTTTGTGTAATTTTGTACACCTTTTGACTTACGTGGCACACTCTGTGACTCCACTTAAGTGAGGCGTGTGGGAGATGTTTGGAGGCCACGTAGGCCAAAAAGGTGTACAAAATTACAAAAAAATAAGTTCAGGGGGATAATAGAACCTTAGTTTAGGTAAGGTGTGTTTCTGAGATTTCGATCATAGTCTAGGAGGTACTAATGCCTTATCCCATAAAAAAACATCAACAATATAATTTACCTTTTTACTACCCGCCATTGACTTAAATCTCCAAAAGAGGTCTTCAAGTACTTTTTCCTCAAAATTATATCCAAGCTATGACAAAATAAATTGAGTGTTAATACATATCGATATAAAACTATCATAATTTAATTGTTGAACTCTTAGAATATGCATGTTACCACAAGCATTTTGGCTTTCAATGCATGACGCCCACTGCACAAAATATTCACCATGTTATCAAATTTGTCAAAGTAGAATACAAAATTCAAAATTTAAAAGATTTCAAATATAAATGAAATAATCACTCTCTCTTAAATACTTTTTTTAAAAAATATTATCACATAAAATAAAATGGAAGGAGCATAATAAATATGTAAGTCGACAAGAAAAAAACATGAACAATTTGTGTCACAATATGTCAATGTCACTGCAATAAAAGAATTATTAGATTTAGATTGAATATCTTTTCTCTTATACGATTTAAATTTATCTTATTGAATACTTTATTAGATTCATATTTTTGAGTTTTATCTTATTTGATATCTTTTTTTACACATGTGATTTTTTATTTTTTATTTTTTTTCTTTAGTTAATTTTCTTTACATTATTACTATAGAAGAGTGGAATGAATTTCTCTTTTGATCATTTTGCATGTTCTTTTAATTTCATCACTTTTTAAATAGTAAAAATATCTTGAAAGCTTTTGTCAAAATTCAGTATATGCAAGTATGCATTGTAACATGTTCTAACTTCTACTCATGTCTCTTACATAATATATTTTTTTTTAAAAAAATTAATCTAACAATATCAGGAACAACATACATCGTGTAATTTCACAAATGAATTCTGTGAAAAATAGAGTGTACACAGATCTTATCATTACCTTATAAAGATGAAGAGGTTGATTTCGATATCGACTATCGACTTAAGTAAAACATTTCAAAATAACTCAAAAAAGAGACTACATAAATGAAAGCAGCAACAATAACTAAATAAAGTGAAATAGAGCACATGCAAAAAAGAACTAAAATGATAATGCAATAATCGAAGATCATACTCTTATTATTGAATTTCCATTATTTGCACGTAATAGCTCATTCTCTATATTTTTTTTATGCTCAATCTTCCGTCGATAGCTGGGCTCAGGGGCATTACTACCACGGCTACTATCGACTCGAGCCCAAAGAAGGAAAAGAATGGACTAAGGCGAGGAGTTCATTAGCCATACATAGTTAAGGAGGATGGGGGTCGTTCAACCACTTGATTGTAAGGGGAGGGATGTTTTCGAAAGACTAGAAAGTGGTCACCTGTGGCTAATACCTTCTCGAGACTATCAAACCTGAAATCTACGGCATTATCACAGAAAGAAAACATGGCTAGTAGATAACTATTTTCTTATTGTAGAAAGCAAACCGTACCAATATTAATAAAAACATAAAACCACTGAGACGATTTCGAAAAATGTATAGAAATTTTGTAAAATAATCGATCGAAATGAATCATTGAGAACTTTAGGAGCATAATAAATACATAATCGAACAAACAAACAAACAAATCCAACAATTTATATCACAACATCAACATAATAAAACAATGACTGTATGAAAAATAAAAATAAATAAAAAAAATCAATTCGTACCTGAGTTTTCCCAATTTAATACCATGTTCACTTGCACGAATAAATCCAATATCTTCAGGAGATATAAACTCATATGTACTTCTGTTCTTTAATATTCCATCCTAAATTAAATACGTATAATTTAATAAAAAAAAAGAAGAATGAAACCTTTTAAATTGAGAACATAATGTTATTTAGAAGGTAGATTTTACTTGCTCTGTCTCAATTTATATTACTTATTTTCCTTTTTAGTCAGTCCAAAAAAATGACACATTTTTATATAAGGTAACAGTTTAACTTTAAAATGTTCATTTTACCCTTAATGAAATAATTTATATCCATACAAATTTCTATCATTCATTTTAGACCACAAGTTTAAAAAGTTTTTCTTTTTTCTTAAACTTTGTGTCGAGTCAAACTACCTCACATAAAATGAGACGGAGGGAGTAGTAGATTTTCTAATTATTTTAACTTACTCAAATTATGAATATTGTTAATGACTAAAATAGACATTATAAGGGTAGTTTAGTCATATATTGCTGCCTAAGGTTGTTAATTAGGCTAGTGTCCAATAGTTAGGATTAAAAATTAGTTATAATTAACTAACTATCTCCTAACTACTAAAATGTATATAAATACACATGTACTCCAAATATTAAAATAGATTTTATAAAATCTGATTTCATCATCTTCTTTCATCTCTTTTATGAATTCTCTAGGGTTCTTACCTAGATATTAAGGGGTCCTTTGGTGGGAAGTATTAGGAGAAATAGTTTATGTATTATGTATGGTATTATAGTACTATGTTTGGTAAGAATTTGGGTCTATGTATAACTAATCCATGAATTAGTTATACATCCTACATGGTATTAGAGGATGTATTACTAATATCTTCTATTTGGAGGTATTAGTAATACATAGAATTTAATATGATGGAATAAGTTTATGTAAAGACAAAAATATCCCTCAAATCATTTTAATCATTTTGTTTATTTTCTTGATTTTATGTTTTATATTTGTATTAGTAAATTAATTTAAACAAACTAGCATATAAATTATTAGAGAAAGTTGTTTGTTACTAAATAAATTCAATGCAATTTTTGAAATGCGAATTTAACATATATTAATTAAAAAGGTAAATATATCATCACATGATGTTTCTTAATTGGATGTATAACATATGTGTGTGTGTGGTTTTCTAATTTATTTGTATTTTGAACAATTTATAAAGCTGCATACATATTAAAACTATAACTTGCAATTTTTATGTGTAAATGTAGATGGTTTACTCAATTTTGCTAAGTATTGTTTACCGTCTTATCGGTTTTAAAAGTAGATGATTTATCTTTTTTAAATTGAAAAATGTCATTTTGTGAGAGCTAAATTTATTAGAATGACAATTATTTATCCTCAAATAATTCAAGTGAAAAAATAGCAATCATGACAACAAAATTGTTCTTCACCTAGATAGTTAGAAGGTCATAAAAAAAATAACATTGTCCGGCAATTATCTACCTTGACCCAATTACATAATAATACAAGGGTATAACTGGAAATAAGATTTTTATAGAATTTTAATCCAAACACAAGATGAAGTAGGAAACAATGAACCAAACACTCCTGCATTACTAATTCCTGCATTATTAATCTCTGCTTTACTAATCCCTGCATTACTAATCCCTGCGTTATTAATCTTTGTACCAAACGACCCCAAGTGTGTGTGTCTTTGCAGCAGTTTCTAGGGTACATAGATACTCAATTTAATCAAAAGGTGACAATTATCAGGTCTATAAAACTTGACTGATTAACAAAGTCTGTGGCACAATTGAGATTTAATTAAGGTTGTTGGTCGATCTTCACCTGATGAATTCCACTTTCATGAGAAAAAGCATTAACACCCACAATGGCCTTATGTGGCTGCAGCTTAAGCCCACTATACTCCTCTACCTGCATATATGTATTATTATATGCATAATTCATTTTAACAAGTAAAATACTATATATATATAGATATATACATACCATGTTGCTTGTGGTGAATATGTGTTTTGTATTAATCCCAGTATAGACACCGCCTAATACTTCCTTTCCACGACATTTTATGGCCATTACTATCTATATATAAAAAGTACAAATTCATAAGTACAAAAAAGTAGAAATAATAATATAATTAAAGTTTATTCTCCCTCACCTCTTCTAGAGAAGCATTTCCAGCTCTTTCACCAATACCATTGATGGTTACATCTACTTGTCTTACTCCTGCACAAATTCCCTGAATTCTATCGATGTATGAGACTCAAACTAACATATATTATATTTTTAGTTAGAAGCTAACAAATACATACAGCTAATGTGTTGGCAGTAGCAAGTCCAAGATCATTGTGACAGTGTACTGCAAGGATCACATTTTGGATACCCAATGTATTGGCTTTTACGTGAGCAACTAGTTGTCCAAATTCATTTGGTAAATTGCATCCAACAGTATCAGCAACACAAATGCATGTTGCACCAGCTTTGATAATTTCGCCCATAATATGACAAAGAAACTTCTTATCAGATCTGACAGTGACAACTCAAGCTAATTAGTGATCTAAAATGAAAAACTATATATATATAGTCCTAGGTAAAACTTGCAAACCTTGTAGCATCTTCAAATGCAAATCGAACATGCTCACATCCAAGGCTTCTAGCATAAGCTACCATACTCGTTGCTTTCTCCACAACTTGTTCTCTACTCATATTCAATTTATACTTCATATGTATATCACTTGTTGCGATAAACGTACAAATCATTGGTCTCTTTGCATACTTCAAAGCCTCCCAACATCTTTCAATCTCCTTCTTAGTACATCTCGCTGCACCACAAATCATCGGCACATATCCCTCTTCATCTACGCTATTACCTGTTGAGATATAATATAAATATGCATGGTAATATATATATATATAAACATTTTCTTAAATAAGACGATCATTTAATTTAACATTACCAATTTCATGTGCTATACACTTTACAAGTTCAAACTCAACCTCAGAGGCAGCTGGAAAACCAGCCTCAATAACATCAACACCAAGCTTGACTAGCTGATGTGCAATGTCCATTTTTTGTTTAGCTGTCATGGCGGCACCAGGAGCTTGCTCTCCGTCACGAAGCGTCGTGTCGAAAATTGAAACATAGTTAGGATCAGAGAATTTGTCCAAACCATTAACAAGAGTGCTTTTAGAAGCCATTTCTTTTTCTTTCTAAAATTGAATGAGTGATGAATACATAATTGGGCTTAACTTTTATAGGCCAACTTACCATGTGAAGTAGTGTACAAGTTAATATTAATCTATCAAAGTCAACTTGCACTGACCAATCAAATGAAATCGAAGCAATTCCATCCGTACACAGCAACTTATATTGATTTTAAAATAATAATTTTGATAATTGCACTTATAGCTATAGTTTTGTTTATTATGAAAACTGTGATTTATATAGTTCTATCAATTTATAAATTTCGCTTGCGAATATATTAATAGAATAAGTATATATAAATTTTGTATTTAGACATTTTAAATTTTTTCAAAATTCACTTTATATATTTCGCTTATTAATATATTAACAATATAATTTATTATTTATTTTGGAAGAGTAGGTGCTTAGCAATAAATCTGATATTGAGAGATTTCGTCACATGTATGGTTGATGTCTCTGATTCAAATCAAATCAACTTCAAACTGATTTGGCGTTGAAAAAAATAAATCACGTTGGACAGAGGGAGTATTCATTATTCTTTTCTGGAATTGACACACCCCACTCTCTCATGTCTATTTTTGTATACCATGTGTAGGGATTGATATGGTATTATATATATCCAATTATTATATTATATTAAATTTTTTAATATTATGATTTTAAAATTATGATATTTGGTGTGGTATATATATATATATATATAACATTTGGTATTTAGAAATAACATATCGAACTATCGAATAATATATCGAAGTATATAATTCAACACACGTGCGCGCGCACACACGTGTATGTATGTATATATATATATATATACACACTAACAAATATGCAACTTAGTATTAGTATAAACCTAGTATAACAAATATATATTTTGATTGAAATGTATTTGAATTGTAATTGATTAAAAAAATGAGTTGTTTGTACTTTATTTTGCATATATATCTCTACTTATGTAATGTGTTCGTATGATACAATTGAAACATTTTTATTTATTATCGAAGTCATAATATTCTATTATACGAATATATTATAGTTGAAACTAAACAAATTATGATTACCGATTTACCATATCGTTGAATAACGAAATACCGAATCATATCAAATTAAATTGATATAGTAATAATATAGTATTTTAAAAATCAAATACTAAAATTATGATATCAAAACTTTCAAATATTGTACTGTATCATACCATGTCCACCACTAACCACGTCTGTGTAGATTTGCATCTTAAGCAAAAAGTCATATCCTAATATTTATAACTCTTGGCATAGGAATTCTTATGTAACTATACTGCCAACAAAAATTGCTGTATATATGTGTAATATATCGGTATTATATAAATAGTGCATCATCGTGTATAGAAGATATAAAATAGATAGTAACTCATATCTTCAACATGAGAACATGCACTACACGAATACAAATAAAGAATTTTAAAACAAATTAAAATAGGAGATTAAATTGAGCTCAATTGAATATTTTATAAAAATTTTACGGCTTGAATGAGTTGATATTGGGTCAGGTGGGGTGGAGGCGGGGCGATTTGAGCTTAACCGTGAAAAATTCAACCCACCCAGCTCTACCCCACATAGCAACTTTTAAAAAATTTAATCCGCTCCGCTCCAAAAATTTAACCAACTTTTTTGGAGTTTCCCAGCTCTGTTTTTTTTTAAGCTAAGCAATGCTCCCATGACTATAGAATTTATAAAAGTTGGAATTTCAGATCTTTCCTTCTCATTTTGGTTTTCTTCTTTGTTTCAAAGAATCAATTTTGCTTTACGATATTTATTCTAGTACATCCATTTTTACAGAGAGAAAAGCGAGCGAGAGAGGAGAGTTGCGAATGAGACAGGAGAGAAGTCAGCGAGAGAGTCATATACATGCGAATTACTTGAATATAATGTATTTATAACAAATTACACCTAATTTTGATAAATAGGTTGGGGTCTGCCTGACCCCTCACCATGATAGTGGTTTTGTTAAAAAAAGAAAGAAGTTAAAACTAGACAAATAAAATAAAATAGAGCCGGAAGAAGTGAGTAGTATATGCAACCTATCTAATTAGATAAACATTTTTATTATATTTACTAATTCTTCCTATAGTTTGAAATACTTACATATTGTCTCATTAATTAATAATTTTATATCAGTTTTTAAATCAAATACACCTAGTTATATATACTTTTGCTACCAGTACACTAAAATATGGAGAGAGGTGGCCGAGATAGGAGAGCAGCAAGCAAGATAGTCTACGTATGCACATATACATATAAATCACACTACATACATATAACTAAAATATCAGTTACAGAGAGAGAAGCGAGTGAGAGAGGAGAGTTGCGAATGAGACAGGAGAGAGGCCAACGAGAGAGTCATATACATGCGAATAACTTGAATGCGATATATTTATAACAAATTACACTTAATTTTAACTCTGTATAATCGAAAAACATGCGCCAAATATACGTATTTGAAGTCCAAATTCTCATAAGTTTCATAATGATGAAAAATGAAGAAAAAAAAAGATAATTAGTTACTAATTAGATCAAAAAATTTCTGTAACCTATCTAACAATAGGGATCCACTTTCATAAGAAAAAGCATTAGCACCGACGATGGCTTATATTTATGCATATGTGGCTGCAACTTAAGCTTACTATACTCCTCTATCGGCGTATATATATGCATAATTTCAATTAGTATTTAACCAATTATAAGATAGGATCAATTTCTTGTGTAATCACTCAATTAATAGTTATTATCTTAAATAATCATATTTTCGTGTTATTCCAATTTTTTTAATTAAAAAAATGACTTCAAAAATATATTGCCAGATATATATCCCAAGTTCCCAAAGACTAGAAAAAACTAGTATTTGGGTCAAGTTCTAATATCTGAAAATTTTTAAAAATTAGAAAATTACCCCAAGCTTTTATATCTTTTTTTTAAAAAAAACCACCTATCCTTTATTAATTTCAACTAATATGTATATACCAAATTACTTCATTAATAATTAATAATTATTCCTCTCTGCTATTTATATAGAACGTGGCAAAAAAGAACAATTCATTTTTAATGGGTTATAATTCATATTTTGAATCAGTGATAAGTTTGAATATGCGATTAATATATTGTTCTTGCCCATATTGTTATTTTATTGTTGCCGATTGTTATCAATTATGTTATAATGTTATTTTTTAACGGAACATGTTCATTATAAAATGACAATTCAAATAAGTTTATCTTTGTCCGTAAATTTTTCATATATATTTTAATTATTTTGAATTGCAAATTATTGTGACTCATAATACTTTTTACATAGTTTACATATATATAAATTTCATTTTTTAAAAAATGAAGATTTCACGCACAAATTTTCGATCAAACTTAAACTGTCTGACTCTCAAAAAACGAAAAGTGTCACATAAAATTTGAGATAGAGGCAGTACAATTTTTAACTTATAACTTTCGATTTTTTTTTTAATTTTGGGTAAGATATTTATATATAATGGTCCCTTGTGCTAGTTGTACCAAATCAATTCTATTTGTGTCATAGGTGAAAGAACTTCAATAATTTTTCTGTGGTACTGAGATTGAATTATTTTTCTGTGGTTTCTTCACACATATAAGCATATAATAAGGCTATTGGAAACAAAAATATGTTGTACATATATAGAAGGAAAAGAAATTTCATAGGCTAATTCTATTAATTGAAAATAAATTTTTGTCATATAATTAGTACATTTATTTCAGGTCATGTGCTATAGACGTTCTGTCAAAAAAAAAATATTTAAATATTATATTAATAATCTCTTTCCATCTCAAATTATCTATCGAGTTTATAAAATAATTATTTTTATTTTTTGTTTCATTTTGGATGTTCAAGATTAAATTAATTATGTTTCTTCTACTTTAGTTTTAGTAGAATTGTTTTTGAAGATTATAAATACCTCAATAGAGTAGGTAAATATTTAATGAAGAGAGCTTATATCCTTAAAATATAAATTAAGATAAAACACAAAAACCACCTTTAATTAATATTGACATTTACAAAAAAAAAAACTATTAAAATTATAATAATTCAAAATTCAAAATTATATTAAAAATTTGATTAATTCTCAAAATTTCACATGTATTGCATAATTAGAATTGTGTGAGTAACATATATTATTTGAAAATTATGTAAATAGTACTAAGAATTCAATCGAAATTTCATATGTATTGCATAATTGAGATTGAGTGAGTAATAAATATTATTTGAAAATTACGTTAAAAGTTCTATAAATCACAATAATTAACAACTTAAAATATTTGAAAAATATATTAAAATGTGATTATCTCTCAAAATTGCACATGTGCAACATAAATTGAAATCAAGAAAAGTGTCATATATTATTTAAGAATTATGTTAAAAATATTATAAATTAGCTACATAAATTGAGACAAACGAAGTAGCAAATATTGGATCCGTGGTTGCACTTGCCCATTGTGTCTATTGCATATAGTAAGGCCATTGGAATTGACTATTTAGAATCAGAGATATCAACCATGCATGTGACCTACTGACATCAGAGATTCATTGCCATTTTTTGGCTTTTATGATTTTTTGGAGATTTAAGTCAATGGTTGACAGAAAAAGATCAATTAAATTAGTGGTGTGCGAAAATCAAATTGAACTGTTAAAAATGCTATAGATTTATTATTATTGGATTGTTAAATTAACGAATTTTTAGTGATTTTGAAAAAAAAAAATTTATTAATTTATCGGTTGGTTTTTATTTGTAATATTGGGTTATTAATTGAATCGATAATTTATTAAGAAGGTAATGATTAATTTTGAAATATATTTTTTACCCTTAATGATATAATTTAGAATTACATAAATACCTAAAGATTGTTTTAGATAAAAAAAAATATATCTTTTTTTTAAAAAAAATTTCATGTCAAATCTAACGGTGCCACATAAAATGGAACATAAAGAAATGCTAGGCATGTTCATAATGCACACTTAATCATAATTATCTAAGATTAGAATAACATGAAAATATGATTATCTAAGATAATAACTATTAATTGAGTGATTACACGATAAATCAATCCTATCTTATATTTGGTTAAATACTAATTGAAATTATACATGTATATATACTCAGATAGAGGAGTATAGTGAGCTTAAGCTGCAGCTACATATGCATATATATAAGCCATCGTCGGTGCTAATGCTTTTTCTCATGAAAGTGGATCCCTATTTTGTTAGATAGGTCAAGGAAGTTTCTTGATCTAATTAACTACCTAATTATCTTTTTTTTTCCCCTTCATTTTTCATCATTATGAAACTTATGAGAATTTGGACTTCAAATACATATATCTGGCGCGCCAAATACATGTATTTCAAATATATTTAGTCAAAATTAGATGTAATTTGTTATAGATATATCGTATCCAAGTAACTCGCATGTATATGACTCTCTTGTTGGCCTCTCTCCTGTATCATTCGCAACTCTCCTCTCTCGCTCACTTCTCTCTGTAACTGGATTACAGAGATATGTATGTAGTGTGATTCACATGTATCTATGATACATAGACTATCTTGCTTGCGGCCCTCCTATCTCTCTTGTCTCTGTCCTTCTATTGGTCACCTCTCTCCATATTTTAGTGTACTGGTAGCAAAAGTACATATATCTATGTGTATTTGACTTAAAATCTGACTTGAAATTTTTAATTAATGAGACAATATGTAAGTATTTTGAACTATAGGGAGAATTAGTAAATATGATAGAAATGTTTATATAATTAAATAAGTTGCATATACTACTCGCTTCTTCAGGCTCTATTTTATTTAATTTTCTAGTTTTAACCTCTCTCTTTTTTCTTTTTTTTTTTTTGTTTTAACAAAACCACAATCATGGTGAGGAGTCGGGCAGACCCCAACCTATTTATTAAAATTATGTGTAATTTGCTATAGATATATCGTATTCAAGTAATTCTCATGTATATGACTCTCTCGTTGGCCTCTTTTCTGTCTCATTCGCAACTCTCCTATTTCGCTCGCTTCTCTCTCTGTAATTGGTATTCCAGATACATGTATGTAGTGTGATTCACAAATATCTATGATACAATGTTTATCTTGCTTGCTTCCCTTCCATGTGGCTCGTTTCTCTCCTTCTTTTTGTCACTTCTCTCCCTATTTTAGTGTGCTAGTAGCAAACGTACATATATCTAGGTGTATTTAACTTGAAATCTGGTATGAAATTATTAATTGATGAGACAATATGAAATTACTCCCTCCGTCCCATTTTATGTGACACTTTTCGGATTTTGAGATTCAAACAAATCTAACTTTGACCGTAAATTTTTCATAAAATTTTTAAACATTTTGAATTATCAATTATTGTGAGTTATAGTACTCTTTACGTAGTTTACAAATATATAAACTTTATTTAAAAAAAATTGAAGATTTCATGCGCAAGTTTTCGGTCAAACTTAAACTGTTTGACTCTCAAAAAATGAAAAGTGTCACATAAATTGGGACGGAGGAGTATTTATTTTGGAAGAGTAGGTGCTTAGCAATAAATCTGATATTGAGAGATTTGGCCACATGTATGGTTGATGTCTCTGATTCAAATCAAATAAACTTCAAATTGATTTGGCGTTGAAAAAATAAATCACGTTGGACAGAGGGAGTATTCATTATTCTTTTCGGGAATTGACACACCCCACACTCTCATGTCTCTTTTTGTATACCATGTGTAGGGATTGATATGGTATTATATATATCGAATTATTATATTATATTAAATTTTGAAATGATGATATTTGGTGTGATATATATATATATATATCACATAAACTAAATGTTCAAAAGTTAAAAACTTGACACTATATTTTGATTGAAATGTATTTGAATTGTAATTGATTAAACAAATGAGTTGTTTGTACTTTATTTTGCATATATATTTCTACATATGTAATGTGTTCGTATGATACAATTGAAACATTTTTATTTATTATTGAAGTCATAATATTCTATTATACGAATGTATTACAGTTGAAACTGAATAAATTATGATTATCGATTTATCATACCATTGAATAACGAAATTGAACTTCAATATACCGAATCATACCAAATTAAATTGGTATAGTAATAATATAATATTTTAAAAATTGAATACTAAAATTATGATATCAAAACTTTCAAATATTGTACTGTATCATACCATGTCCACCCCTAACCATGTGTGTAGATTTGCATCTTAAGCAAAAAGTCATATCCTAATATTTATAACTCTTAGCATAGGGATTCTTATGTAACTATACTGCCAACAAAAATCGTTATATATATACATATATATATATATATATATATATATATATATATATATATTTGTAACATATCGATATTATATTGTATATATGATATATAATTATACACCCTGGGCGGGACTGGCACTTGAGAACCATTATTGGCCCCAAGTAAACCCTTGGCCTAACTTGCTTACTCAGCGGAAGACTCTAAGCATTATTACAATGATCAAATGCATTTATAAAAGAACTATCTCAGATAAACTTAGAATGTTTAAGAATAAACATTCAATTAGCCATAGATGACAACTCAAGTCTTAGCATAAGAAATAACAATGTAAAGACAACTGAACTACTAACTGTCTATGAAGCCTCTAAAACAAAGAGGAATGTCGAGACACGACCCCCGATCATCCTAACAACTGAAATACTAGAAAGCAAATTAAAAAGAGTCCTCCGAAAAGCAAGGAGGCTCACCAACTGACTCTGAGTGCTCAACTGGATCAACGAGACCCTGGATGCTGATCCTGATTACCTATGTCTGCATCATAAGACGATGCTGGCCAAATGACATCAGTACATTGAATGTACGAGTATGCGAGGGGAATACTAAAACATATGTAAGCTTGAAAAGAATCTGAAAGGAACACTTACCTTGGCTTTACTCAACTCATGGATAACTTAACTCTAATGCAAAGTAACACAACAGTAATGGTGCAGTTATACAAAGCATTTAAAACAGTAGTAGCAACTCAATTTGTTAAAGAAATGCAATAACAACTCAATTTACATATATAGTAATATAATACAGTGGGAGTTTCTCTAACCGACAACCACCACTATGAGCCTAAGTGGTGATACAACGTCTTGCCCACGCTGCCAGAACTGTCCTATACTTTGCCGTTATATAGGACGCCTTAACTAAGTGGATCCACTAGTCTATTCTAAAAAGCACTTAAGGAATCATCTAAAAAGTATGATCCTTTACTACCCATGATGGCTACATGGTTTATGGAGACTTGAGTTATTATGAACTCGCATCCCTATATTGATGCTCAATACTACTCCCAAAAATATACTTAACTCATATGTTTTAAAACAAAACTTCTTTCTTGGGTTTGAGATAATTACTCAAAACTTAGCTTAAAAGCTCTCTTGGAATCGATGTTACCTTTCTTGCTCAAATGTGAAAACATTTTTAACTCTTGGGAATACTTAGTTACCGTATAATCTTTGAAGAATGAACTATTAATCTTACTATTTACTCAACTCAAAGCTTAAGTCTTAAAACAAAGTTAAAACGTTTGTTCAAGACTTTTGGAAAACTTTATGAATTTCTCTTAACTTGACTCTTAAATTTCCTTGAATTGAATTATGGATTCAAGGACTGTGATTAGTGATAGGAAAGTTCTCAGGATGTTTAGGAGTGTTTTTAGATAGTTAAGCATGAGAAACGATCAAGAAATCACAGTCTGAAAACAAGTCCGCGACGCGGAGATGCATTTAAATATTTGATTGCGAAATTTATTTTTGAAACAGAGGAGTCCGCATCTTTTCTGCGACGCGGAGGTGCTTTTTGTGCACTGGGGGAGCAAGTCCGCGACGCGGACTTGCGTGCCAAAACCTGCTCGACTTTTTCCTTCTTTGTTTTCTCACCCCTATTCGCCTAAATTCAATTCTTTTTCTCAATCCCTCTTTAAATTCAAATACACAGTATATATACCCAAGAAGGTAACTCAAAACAACTCTTAAATCGACATGAATCCATCAATAACTCCACAATCCTATCAAATCTCAAGAACTAAAGCAAACTTCAAGAACATAATTCAAGAACATCATACTTTCAACTTTCTAGAAACGAATTTTGCTGAAACAAACATGATTGGCGCGTGGGTGAACGAACCCAATGCTATGAAAGTCTCACATACCTCGTATGATTAAATCCTTGGCGAAATCCACACCCAAACTCGCAATCTTGACGAATCTTGAACTTTTATCTCCTTTCTCCTCTTTTCTCTTTTCTCCAAACCCTAGCATATTTCCTAATTGCGTAAATTGGTCAGTTTAGACCCCAACTAATTACCAAAAATGAAATTAAATTAATAGGGTATGGAAAATACCATAAAGCCCTTCTAAAATCCGAATTAGACTTTCCTTATTTGAACAATCCAATTTCAAATGGGCATATCTCACTCATATGAACTCGGAATCACACAAACTCAGCGGCATTGGACAGAAAATTTCAAGATCTTTCCTACGGTATCTGAAAGCACACATAACTCATCGTGATCTAGGAGTTATGATCATTTGAAGTTGACAAAAAAAACCCAAACTTAACATAACAAGTTTCCAGATTTTTCATTCTTTCCTAAAATGACTATTTCCTATTCTAACTCTTTTTAGTTCTTTCAATTAGCGAGATGTTTCAATATCTTCCCCTCGGGAACATTCATCCTCGAATGAGATTACTCTTATTAGGCTAAGGGTGTAACATCTATCATTCAGCTCAAACACCCAACAAGCAATGAAAATACAACATCCCAACTTATAAATTAAAGAGTACTAAGAAGAGAATTAGTACCTTGATCTTGAATTTCTCCAGTTTCAAAGAGATGTGGATCCCTCTTCTTCATATCTTCTTCAGCTTCCCAAGTAGCCTCAACAAACTAGTTCTTCGAAAGAACTTTGACTAATGTTACTTCCTTAGTCCTCAACTTGCGAACTTGGTGATCTAGAATCTGAATAGGAATCTCCTCATAGGATAAGCTATCCTTGACACCAGTCTCTTTAGTGGGTATAATAGGTAAAGGATCTCCCATGCACTTCTTCAATATGGAAACATGAAATACCGGATGAACCGTTGCCAACTCTTAGGGTAGCTCTAACTCATAAGCTACATTGCCAATCCTCTTGGATATCCTGTAAGGACCAATATACTGGGGACTAAGCTTCCCCTTCTTACCAAACCTCATAACACCCTTCATGGGTGAAACTTTCAAGTATACCCAATCATCTACTTCAAACTCTAACTCCCTTATCTTAACATCAGCGTAGGATTTCTTACGACTCTGCGCTGTTTTCAACCTCTCTTGGATCACTTTCACTTTCTCTATAGCTTGATGAACTAGGTCTGGTCCTATCAGCCCAGCTTCACCAACTTCAAACCATCCAATAGGAGATCTGCACCTTCTCCCATAAAGAGCTTCATAAGGAGCCATTTGGATGCTGGAGTGTTAGCTATAGTCGTAAGCAAATTCAATAAGAGGTAGGTGATCATCCCAATTAACCTTGAAATCTATCACACAAGCCCTCAACATATCCTCTAAGGTCTGAATGGTGCGTTTGCTTGCCCATGTATCTGAGGTTGAAAGGCAGTACTTAAGTTCACCTTTGAATCCAAGCCTTTTTGGAATGACTTCCAAAACTGTGCAGTAAATTATGCACATCTGTTTGAAATAATCGAAACTGGCACCCCATGAAGTCTAACTACATCTTGAATCTACAACCTAGCATAATCTTCTGCCGAATGTGTAGTCTTTACCGGCAAAAAGTGGGCTGATTTTTTCATTCTATCAGCAATCACCCAAATAGAGTCATACTGCCTACGAGACCTTGGTAAACCTGTGATGAAGTCCATATTGATCATCTCCCACTTCCATTCTGTAAGTTCTATATTTTGAGCCATACCACCCGGCCTTTGATGCTCTATTTTAACTTGTTGGCAATTTAGGCACTTAGCAACAAACTCTGCAATGCCCTTCTTCATACTACTCCACCAATAAACCTCTCTCAAATTGCGATACATCTTTGTGGAACCTAGATGGATAGAATATCTGGAGCTATGAGCTTCTTCCATGATCCTCTCTTGGAGTTCATCCACCCTTGGTACACACAATCTACCTTGATACCTTAACACACCATCTCCCCCTTGTTCAAAAGTCATTACCTATTGCTTATGAACATTTGCCTTCAGTTCAAGCAAAATAGGTTCTTGGTCTTGCTTTTCTTTCAATTCTGACACTAAGGATGATTCAGCTCCATTCATCACCACTACTACTCCTTCTGTGGAATCCATTAGTCGAACTCCAAGGCATGCAAGTCTATGAACATCTTTTGCTAGCTCCTTCGTATATATCATCCTCAAAATGGGCGATACTACCCATAGATAACCTACTCAAGGCATCAGCAACAACATTAGCCTTACTTAGGTGATAAATAATACTCATGTCATAATCCTTGAGTAATTCTAACCACCTCTTTTGTCTGAGATTAAGCTCTTTCTGAGTAAACACATACTGAAGACTCTTATGATTGGTGAACATATCTACATGAACACCATAAAGATAATGGCACCATATTTTTGAAGCAAATACTACGACATCCAACTCTAGATTATGGGTTAGGTAGTTCTTCTCATGAACTTTCAACTGTCTGGAGGCATAAGCTATAACCTTGCCAATCTGCATTAATACACAATCCAAACCAACTTTAGACGCATCACAATAAACAACAAATCCTTGTGTGCCTTCTGGTAAGGTCAATACTAGGGTAGTAGTCAACCTCTTTTTTAATTCCTGAAAGCTTTTATCACAAGCTTCAAACCATTGAAATTTCACCGTTTTTTGAGTCAACTTGGTCAAAGGAGACGAAATAGACGAGAACCCCTCTATGAACCTTCTATAATAGCCAGCCAAACCCAAGAAATTCCTAATATCCATTGGAGATGTGGGTCTAGGCCAATTATGTACTACCTCTATTTTTTGGGTATCAATTTTAATTCCCTCTCCAGAAACAATGTGGCCTAAGAATGCCACAGACTCAAGCCAAAACTCACACTTAGATAACTTAACATACACCTCTCTATCCTTTAGAGTTTGGAGAACTATTTCGAGATGACTAGCACAATCTTCCTCATTCCTCGAATAGATTAGTATGTAATCAATGAATACGATAACAGACATATCTAAATATGGCTTGAATACTCTATTCATAAGGTCCATGAATGCTGCAGGCGCATTGGTCAAACCAAAGGACATAACTAGAAACTCATAATGACCATATCGGGTCCTGAATGTTGTCTTTGGAATATTACAATCCCTTACTCTTAACTGATGGTAACCTGATTTGAGATCTATCTTAGAGAAACAAGTAGCACCCTGAAGCTGATCGAAAAGATCATCAATTCTCAGAAGAGGATGCTTATTATTGATGGTAACCTTGTTCAACTGGCGGTAATCTATACACATCCTAAGGGAACCATTCTTCTTCCTCACAAATAAGACCGGAGCGCCCCAAGGTGAAACATTTGGTCGAATAAAACCCTTATCAAAGAGATCTTTCAACTGCTCTTTAAGCTCTTTCAACTCTACTAGAGTTATTCTATATGGCGCAATAGATATTGGACGAGCATCGGGAAGGACATCTATATCGAAGTCTACTCTCTCTTAGGAAGGACTCTGGGTAGATATTCTAGAAACTCACTCACAACTGGAACTGACTCAATAGGAGGTATCTCAACACTAGAATCTTTAATTTAGACCAAATGATAGACACAACCCTTGGAAAATAACTTTCTTGCCTTAAAGGTACAAAATAAAATGACCCTTAGGTGCTGCTGAACTATTTTTCCACTTTAAGACTGTCTCATTTTGAAACTGAAACTTGACAATTTGAGTTTTACAATCAACTAAGGCATAACATGCATGAAGCCAGTCCATACCAAGAATGACATCAAAATCTACCATGTCAAATTCGACTAAATCAACCATGGTGTCCTTGTGATTGATGTAAATGACACAATCACGATATACTCGCTCGGCTAGAATAGACTCCCCAACAGGTGTAGAAACACAAAAGGGTTCACAAAGTTTCTCAGGAAGAACATCAAACTTCATTGCAACATAAGGAGACACAAAAGATAAACTTGCTCTTGGGTCTAGCGAAACATAAATATTAAGAGTAAAGACTTTGATCATACCAGTGACAACATCTGGAGAATTCTCTTACTTTTTATGACTAGTGATCGTATAAAGGCAGTTTGCTCCTCTTCCAGTACCGAAAGCAGCTCCTCTAGGTGCAGCCCTATCTGGTGGAGCAAATGACGAAAATTCAGCTCTATTGCCCTGATTCATATTACCTTGCCGGTTCTTGGGGAACTCTTTCATGAAATGACCCTTTTGTCCACACTTGAAATAATATGTGGAGCCATTGCGACAATTACCCGGGTGGGTCCTACCACATTTAGCACATGCAGGAGTCAAGTTACCTCCTTAAGCCATACTACCCTGAGACTGTGCATGTCTAGTTCTGAAGTTCTGCAAATTCTGACCATTATACTCACATTTGTTTCTGGGTGCAGGTACACTAGCAGATAATGGAGCATGTCCCTTTTGCTTTTGCTAAAAGGATGAACGATTCACATTACTTCTTTGCTGCCCGGACTCATTTCATGTCTTAGCTTTCTTGTTTCTAAACTCATCCTTATCCCTCAACTTCTCTTCCTCAACCTGATGTATATAGACCATCAACCTTGATATATCTAGGTCACCTATTAGTATTGCAGCCTTACCTTACTTACTCGACAGACGAGACAGTCCAACAACATAAACACTCATCCTGCTTCTCATATTCGCAACCATCTCCGGAGTATAACGGGATAGTTGGGTGAACTTTAAGTTGTACTCATGAACACTTAGTGAGTCCTGCTTAAGAGTGAGAAACTCTCGTACCTTGGCCTCTTTCAGTTCTCAGGGAAAGAAATGCCCCAAGAAAGCCTCTTCAAAATAAGCCCAACTCACAGGTGGTGCTCCCTCAGCTCTACGCTTATTCCACTGGTCGAACCAATACCTAGCAATATTCTTCAGTTAATATACAGCTAGTTTTACTTGCTCCGTATCGGTAATGTGCATAACTTCAAATACCTTTTGCAGCTCCTCAATAAAGTTCTGTGGATCCTCACTAGTGCTTGAACCAGTGAAACTTGAAGAATTCATCCTCAAAAACTCTCAGATCCTTGAAGTGTCAGCCACTTCCTGTTAGCTCCTCTTTGTTGCCACAACTGGTTAGTCACAGCTTGGCTCAACATTCGAATCGCTTCCCTGAACTCAATATTCGTGAATTCTCCTTGGGGTTGCACATCAGGTGCTTTAGGTACCTCTTGCTCTTCAACGTTCCTCCTAGCAGGACGACCTCAGATAACTCTTCATGAAAGCATGATTAACGAAAAAACACGCGCAAGCACGAATTAGAAGAAACTTTTTAGAGATCAAACTCTAATGCACGAAATGAGTGTGAAATAGTAAGGTGATTTCCTAAGTGTTGCAGCCCCCTAATTATAGATATGACACATTTCACACAGATAACTAGGACTCTACATACACGGCTTCATAGACCCCCTAGGACTCTTGAACTCTGTGCTCTGATACCAAGTTTGTCACGCCTTGAGTCTACACCTTGGGTGGGACTGGCAATCGAGAACCATAACTGGCCCCAAACAAACACTTGTCCTGGCTTACTTACTCAGCGGAAGACTCTAAGCATTATAATAATGATCAAATCCATTTATAAAAGAACTATCTCAGATAAACTTAGAACGTTTAATAATAAACATTCAACTAGCCATAAATGGCAACTCAAGTCTTAACATAAGAAATAACAATGTAAAGATAATTGAACTACTAACTGTCTATGAAGCCTCTAAAATAAGGAGGGATGTCGAGATATGACCCCCAATCATCCTAATAACTGAAATACTAGAAAGCAAAGTAAAAATGAGCCCTCCGGAAGCAAGGAGGCTCACCAATTGACTCTGAGTGTTCAACTGGATCAACAGGGCCCTAGATTTTGATCATGATTACATGTGTCTGTATCATAAGACAATGCAGGCCAAATGGCATCAATAGATTGAATGTACGAGTATGCGAGGGGAATACTAAAACATATGTAAGCTTGAAAGAATCTGAAAAATAACACTTACCTTGGTTTTACTCAACTCATGGATAACTTAACTCAAATGCAAGTAACACAACAATAATGGTGCAGTTATACAAAACATTTAAAATAGTAGTAGCAACTCAATTTGTTAAAGAAATGCAATAGCAACTCAATTTACATATATAGTAATATAATACTGTGAGAGTTTCTCTAACCGACAACCACCACTATAAGCCTAAGTGGTGATACAACGTCTTGCCCACGCTGCCAAAACTGTCCTATACTTTGCCGTTACATAGGACGCCTTAACTAAGTGGATCCACTAGTCTATGCTAAAAAGCACTTAAGGAATCATCTAAAAAGTGTGATCCTTTACTACCCATGATGGGTACATGTTTTATGGAGACTTGAGTTATTATGAATTGAACTCGCATCCCCATATCGGTGCTCAATACTACTCCCAAAAATATACTTAGCTCATATGTTTTAAAATAAAACTTCTTTCTTTGGTTTGAGATAAATACTCAAAACTTAGCTTAAAAGCTCTCTTGGAATCGATGTTCCATTTCTAGCTCAAATGTGGAAATATTTTTAACTCTTGGGAATACTTAGTTCCCGTATAGTCTTTGAAGAAATAAAATTTTACTCTTACTCTTTACTCAACTCAAAGCTTAAGTTTTAAAACAAAATTAAAACGTTTGTAAAAGACTTTTGGAAAACTTTATGAATTTCTCTTAACTGGACTCTTAACTTTCATTGACTTGACTCTTAACTTTGTTTGAATTAAATTATGGATTCAAGGATTGTGATTAGTGATAGGAAAGATTTCAGGATGTTTAGGAGTGTTTTTAGATAGTTAAACATGAGAAACGATCAAGAAATCACGGTTTCGAAACAAGTCCACGACGCGGAGATGCATTTAAATATTTGATCGCTAAATTTATTTTTGAAACAGAGGAGTCCGCGTCTTCTTCACGACGCGGAGGTGGTTTTTGTGCACTGGGGGAGCAAGTCCGCGACGCGGACTTGCGTGCCAAAACCTGCTCGACTTTTTCCTTCTTCATTTTCTCACCCCCAATTCGCCTAAATTCGATTCTTTTTCTCAATCCCTCTTTAGATTCAAATACCCAGTATATATACCCAAGAATATAACTTAAAACAACTTTTAAATCGACACGAATCCATCAAGAACTCCACAATCCCATCAAATCTCAAGAATTAAAGCAAACTTCAAGAACATCATACTTTCAACTTTCTAGAAATGAATTTCGCTGAAACAAACCTGATTGGTGTGTGGGTGAACGAACTCAACGCTATGAAAGTCTCACATACCTTGTAGGATTAAATCCTTGGTGAAATCCTCACCCAAACTTGCACAATCTTGACGATTCTTGAACTTTCTTCTCCTTTCTCCTCTTTTCTCTTACATATTTCTTAATTGCATAAACCGACCAAGTTCAGTTTAGACCCCAACTAATTACCAAACATGAAATTAAATTAAAAGGATATGGAAAAAACCATAAAGCCCTTCTAAAATCTGAATTAGAATTTCTTTATTTAAACATCCCAACTTCAAATGACATATCTCACTCATACGAACTCAAAATCACACAAACTCGATGTCATTGGAAAGAAAATTCCAAGATCTTTCCTACGGTATCTGGAAGCACACCTTACTCATCCTGAGCTAGGAGTTATGATTGTTTGAAGTTGACCAAAAAAACCCAAACTTGACATAATTTAACAAATTTCCAGATTTTTCATTCTTTCCTAAAATGACTATTTCCAATTCTAACTCTTCCTAGTTTTTTCAATTAGCGAGATGTTACATAGGCCCAAAACGAACAATATCACTAACAGACTGAGCCATTACAATTAATTTAGTGAGATGTTTTTGTATTAGAATATTGATATTTATTACTCAAATACAAAAAAGAAACAATTAGCCATATTGGGGAACTAATTAGCTCTAGGATAGGTGTTAATCGTCTCAAAGAAAGAAAATACATATCTCAATTCACGGTTTGTATACCACGTGTGTGTAGATTTGCATCTTAAAAGTAAAAAGTGATATCCTAATATTTTTAACATTTGCCTTAGGATTCATATGTAACTATACTGACAACAAAAATTATTGTATGTATATGTAATGTATCGATATCGTATAAATAGTGTATTACTGTGTATATATGATATATAATTATATATCAAAGATAATATGTTATAATAGTTCTGTTATTTGTAATTTTGATAATTTCACAAACAGGGACCTAGTAAAGGCACCTGCTTCTTAGCATTCTTATCCGTATAGTTGACAGCTGGAAAAGTACACAAGTGTGAAAGGTTGGTGCACGGTCTCCTAGTGTGGCAGAAACCTCAACCAATGGTATGAGCTTGAAGGTTGTGTCTCTTCTCATAATAACATCCTTCAACAGACACAACCTTAATTTTTGCATCATAGATTTTGAAGAGCAAAAAGAAAAAACCACTCCTCTCAAGAAGTACTTACCAAAGAGCAACAGGCACCAGATTGAGCAGCTTGCGTCTTAGTTGTCCTAGGTTTTTACTTCAGTGCTTATCGTTGTAAATCTAATCCTGAACTATAAAGGAATTAGATCTTTTGTTCATTTTGTAAAAAGTCTAAATCAGTTGAATTTAACTGGTTTAGTGGGTAACATTGTTTGCTGCTTAGTCAAATCTTAAGTCATCCAGTGTTAGGTGAGTTAGTGGGCAATCGTGGGTTGCTTAGTGAATTCTAGGTTATTCTGTGATGGGTAGCTTAGTGGGCAATAGTGATATTGCTTAGTTGCTCTATTTGTAGTGAGGTTGCTACATTTAGGGTGAAAGGATTTAGAGGTAAATTCCTAGGTTGCAAGCTGTTGTAATCTGAATCGTTGCTCTATTTGGAAGAAATGGAGTCTGGTTTGAAAAACCTGTGTGGACAGGTCATGGTTTTCACCGCCTTTAGAGCAAGGGGGTTTCCACGTTAAGTACTTGTGTTGTCTTACCTACATTGCTTATTTACTGCTCTTGCTTGCATTATTGTTCTTACTGTGTCAAGGGACCTGGTCCATTGACTCATAGTGGATGCCTATATTCTAACAATTGGTATCAGAGCAGGTACTCTTTATATTGGTTAACACCAAGAGAGGTTCCTGTGCAGAATGGCTGCTCCACTTAACTTAGAGGAAGGACAATCATCTACAAGATCACTTCGTTTTAAAGGCCTATTCTATAGTTGGAGGAAGACGAGGATGCACGACTTCTTGATGGCTAAAGATAGTGAGTTGTGGGACATTGTACTGGATGGTCCCTTTATACCTACAATAGAGGTTAAGGAAGGTAATATCACAAGATTTGTTCCAAAGACACGCTAACAATACGATGAAGATCATAGAAAGAAAATAGAGACAAGCTACAAGGCCAAGAAGTTGCTGGTGTGTGGGATTGATGCTGAAGAGTATAACCGTATCTCTACCCGTGAGTCCTCAAATGAGATTTGGGACTGTCTCCGGACAACTCATGAAGGGACAGAGCAAGTCAAGGAATCAAAAGTAGACTTTTTAACTACACAATATGAAAACTTCACTATGAAAGAAGGAGAGACCATTCATGAAATGAGCACTAGATTTGCCTCTATCACGAATGAGTTACAGTCTTTGGGTGAATCGGTTCATACAAGCAAACAGGTCAGGAAGATTCTCCGAGTTCTTCCAAAATCTTGGTCGAGCAAGGTCGATGCCATCATTGAGGCCAAGGACCTGAAAGTGCTCACAATGGATGCTCTAATCGGAAGTCTTCAAACTCATGAAATGAACAGAAATCAGGAGGTATCAAAGAAGGAAGTGAAAAAAGATAAATATCTATCCCTCAAGGCAGCAACAAGAAGCACATCTGATGAAGAAGAAGACATGGCCTACATCACTAGGAGATTTCAAAAAATTGTGAGAAAACATGGAGGATTTTTAAAAGGTGGAAGCTCTGGCAGGATTGCGACTACAAATGATCTGTGTCACAAGTGTGGTAAGCCTGGTCACTTCATCAGAGATTGTCCTATGGCCAAGGTTGAAAACATAAGACCTGGAGGAGATAAGGATATGAGAAGGGACCTGATCCCTGACAAAAAGGAAAGGAGAGCAACTGTCGATTATGTTGTCAAGAAGGTCCTTGTTGTCTGGGGAGATTCCTCAAGTGAGTCAAATTAGCCAGAACAACCTAAAGACGTATCAATGTTTGCTGTAAAGAAGGATGAAAATGTGTTCAACACCATGTTTGCTCTCATGGCAAACTCTGATGACGAAGAAGCTAAGGAAGAAGTAACCCTTTCTAACATTAAACAAGATATGCACACTTATTCTGTTAAGAAATCGAGAATTCTAGCTGCTATATTAATTAACTCTATTACTGAGTTAACAGCTGAAAAGGACTTGATGAACAATAACCTAGATATATTTCATAAAGAAAAGTTTGGGCTAGTTGAACATATGTCTATTATGGAGGAACAACTAGTAGTTCTAGAAACTGAGAATCTAGATATCAAAGAAAAATTGAAAGTGGTAAATGAAAAACTTGGTAGAGAAAAGGGAGAAGCTAGCAACCTTCAACTAGAGCTAGAGACTCGTCTGAACAGTGCTGAGACTAAACTTGGTCTGGCGTTGGAGAGAAATAGTCAGTTGGAAAGGGACCATGTTCGACTTAAAAAAGAACTTGAAAAATCTATGAGATAGGCAAGCTCCTCTACAGTATCACGACATAAGGTCAACACAGTGTGCAAGGGCTAGGTAGTTCCAATATCTACCCTCCTTATAATCCTCATAACAAATATGTATCTATTTGTGACAATTTGTTGTGTCTTCATTGTGGTCGCAATGGCCATCTGAAGAAGGATTGTCCAGCCTTCAAAAGGTCTCAAGAAATTTTTTTGTCCTACACCACTCAGAAAGTTGCTCAAAACAAGGGACCTGCTCCCATTGCAAAAACCCTTAAAATGAGAAAGATTGTTTTGCCTCATTGGACAAAAATCTTTCTTATCACACCTCTATCTGCTTACTGGGGACTCAGACTGAAATGGGTTCCCAAGTCTAATAAGTGATCTTTGTTGCAGGAGAGTGAAGGAAGTAGCAGTCATTGGTGGTTCATGGACAGTGGATGTTCAAAGCATATGACTGGAAGGACTGATAACTTCCTATCACTCAAGGCACTTCAAGGTGGAGGTGTCTCTTTCGAAAACAAAAAAAAGGGCTATATTCTTGGAGTTGGAAAACTTGGACAGTCACTGGAACACTCCATTGAAAACGTGTACTATGTGAGTGGACTAAAATATAGTCTCATCAGTATTTTCCAAATATGTGATAAGGGAAATGAAGTGAAGTTTCTATCAGAAAAATGCATTGTTACCAATATGGCAACAAAGGAAGTGATTCTAACAACAAGAAGGCAAAAGAACATGTACATTGCTTACCTGGATTCGGCTCAGGGAAATGATCTTACATGTCTCAATGCTCAAAGTGAGAATGTCAATCTGTGGCATAGAAGGCTCGGACATGTGAGCTCCTCTTTACTAATCAAACTTTCTTCCATGGACCTGGTCCGTGGGTTACCAAAGTTAATGTTCAGCAATGACAAGGTATGTGAGGCAAACGAACCAGATCCACCTTCAAGTCAAAAAAGCAGGTGAGTTCCTCACAATCTCTTAAACTTATTCACATGGATCTATGCGGACCTATGAGGATTCAGAGCAGAGGTGGCAAGAAGTATATTTTGGTGATAGTCAATGATTATTCTAGGTTCACTTGGACTATGTTCCTAAGGTCCAAGAAGGAAACTTACGATATACTGACGACCTTCATCAAGATGGTTTAGACAAAGCTGAACTGCAAGATTGCACGCATCAGATCTGATCATGCAACTGAATTTGAGAATGCAAAGGTTGACGACTTCTGTGCTAAAAATGGAATTCATCATGACTTCTCTACTCCCAGAATACCTCAACAAAATGGTGTTGTGGAAAGGTAGAACAGAACTCTGGTTGACATAGCCAGAACCATGCTCATTGACTCAAATCTTCCAAACAATTTATGGGCTGAAGCTGTCAACACTGCCTGTTATGTGACCAACAGATGCTTGATCAGGTCCCTGCTGAATAAGACACCATATGAGCTGCTCGATCATAGAAAGCCCAAGCTGAACTATCTGAGGGTCTTCGGATGCAGGTCTTTTGTACTAAACAATGGCAAAGATAATCTAGGAAAATTTGATCCTAGAAGTGATGAAGAAGTATTTGTAGGTTACTCATCCTCCAGCAAGGCCTTTAGAATCTACAATAAAGGAACTTTATGCATTGAGGAGAGCATTCATGTGATATTTGATGAAGTTGGTACCTTGTCAGACTTAAATCACAAAGATGATAATGAACTAGAAGAACTCCTTCAGATTCAGAGAGATGAAGTAAATGGATCTCGAACTGATATTTGTCAAGATCTAGGAGTAGTTGATCATGAGGCAACAGAAGAAGTGAAGGAAGATGATGGGGATGGAGAGGGACATGGTCCTTATGGTAGTGCAAATCAAAATGATGCATCCAGAGTGGGAGAAAATATTCCTGAGGAAGAAGGAGAGGAACAAACATATCAGCTTCAGCCTCTCAATGCTTAGTCTAAGTGGAAACACCCGTCATCTCATCCTCTTGACAATCTTGTTTCTCCTTTGAATACTGGGATGCAGACCAGATCTAAGGTTAGGAACTTGGTTGCATTTTCAGCTTTTATACCATCCATCGAGCCAAAGAACATCAAAGAGGCCTTGACTGATGTTTACTGGGTAAATTCTATGCAAGAGGAACTTCATCAATTTAAACGGAGCAGAGTATGGCACCTGGTCCCCATACCTGATGACAGAACTATTATTGGGACTAGGTGGGTGTTCAGAAACAAACTTGATGAAAATGGCATTATTACAAGGAACAAATCGAGGTTGGTGGTTCAAGGCTATAATCAAGAAGAAGGCATTGACTATGATGAAACATTGGCTCCGGCTGCCAGAATGGAGGCCATTAGAATTCTTATTGACTTTGCGGCTTACATGTAGTTCAAGTTGTTCCAGATGGATGTCAAAAGTGCCTTCCTGAATGGTGACTTGAAGGAAGAAGCGTATGTAAAGCAACCACCTGGGTTCGAAGATATTGATCTCCTAAATCATGTATTCAAGCTAGACAAGTCTCTTTATGGACTGAAACAGGCTCCTAGGGCTTAGTATGGAAGACTGTCTAACATTTTACTAAAGAATGACTTCAAAATGGGAAAGATTAACAATACTCTGTTTCTGAAGACTAGAGGGAGAGAACTGCTTATCATCCAAGTGTATGTGGATGATATCATCTTTGGAGCCACATCCGAGGTCCTATGCGAAAAATTTGCTAATTTGATGGGGAAACAAATTCGAGATGAGCATGATGGGAGAGCTAACCTTTTTCCTAGGTTTGCAGATCAACCAAAATCCAAATGGGACCTCAATCTGCCAAGAAAAATATATCAATGAATTGCTGAAGAGGTTTCATATGACTGATTCAAAGCCTATTGTCACCCCCATGTGCACAAATTCAAAATTGGGAGCTGATGAATCAGGTGGATTGGTAAATCAGACTATGTACAGAAGAATTATCGGATCATTATTGTATCTAACAACAAGTAGACCTGACATAGTGTTTAGCATAGTTATGTGTGCAATATTTCAAACATGTCCCAGAGAGTCACATCTGAAGGTTTCCAAGAGGATTCTGAGGTATCTAAAAAGAACAAGGGACCTGGTCCTCTTCTATCCAGTTGAGGATTCTTTTGAGTTGGTCGGGTATGCAGATCATGATTTTGCAGGTTATCAGGTAGACAGAAATAGTACTTCTGGAATAGCCCATTTTCTCGCTTACTCACTCATCTCATAGGGAACTAAGAAACAGAATTTTGTGGCCCTGTCCACTGCTGAGGCAGAGTATGTGGTTGATGCATCTTGTTGTGCTCAAATACTCTCGATAAAACAGTAGTTGAAGGATTTTGGAATTCTCACTCACATTATCCCTCTCATGTGTGACAATACCAGTGCTGTCAATATGGGGAAGAATCCAGTTCAACACAAGAGAACCAAGCATATTGATGTTAGACATCACTTCATAAGAGACAATGTAAAGAATGAAACCATTTGTATGCAGTATTGCAGAACTGAAGATCAAATTACTGATATTTTTACCAAGGCCCTGAACAAAGATCAGTTCGTGTCTAACGGGCTGAAGATAAGGATGTTGAAAATGGATTGAGCTGGCCTTCCCTAGGCATCCAACCCTCAATGGCTATGATCTGCGAGGCATGTATCCTTGTTAACTGTAATATCTTGCGTGTTAGACCAATCTTGTACCTCTTTTGTAGGTATACACTAGTGGGAACTGAAGAAGTAAGGAAGACTCTCAACCAGTCAGAAGAAATCTTTCTCTTTGCATTCAAATAGGGACTTGGTCCTGTCTAAAGGTTAGCATTCTTTTCATTGATTTTAAAACTGTCATTGAGAACCGTTGAGACCTCCATGTGTCAGTCATCGGTCACTCTAATCGTTGTGTCCCATCGCTTTAAATTCAAATGTCGCGTCTCTTAGGGACTTGACACATCCTTTCAAATCTTTTTATAGCTCCTCTTTCCACCACGTTTCTAAATTATTTCAAATTCTCCATTTGCCTTTCTCTACCAAAACCCTAACTTCCCTTCTTCGAGGCTTCTTTTCTTTCCTTCTTCTCATCATGTCTCAATCGTCTTCTCCTCCTAGAAATGTACTAGGTACTCCAAATGAGATAGATCCTATCAATTTCTACTTGTATTATAAAGTCCCCTCTCTGATGAAATTGTCAACCTCCCCTCCGATTACTGAAACAAGTTATCCTACTCCCTTGTCTCCTTTTAATCTTAATAAACCTGCACATCCTAGCCAACATGTTCCCTATATGTCTACCCTTTCTGATTGCTTGTTTCAGGGTGACCTCCATGAGCATCGACATTCTGAGTCGAACATCCTTACTGCTAGTGAGAACATGGTTATAGAGAGTCTGACACAGATGCGAGAAAGTTGGAGAAATGTTTAAAGTAGTGGTTTTGGTGAAGTATCTCTTGAAAACACCGAACCAATCTTTGATAGAATGCCACAAGTTAGACTTCCTGTTGCTAGTGACTCAGACGACACTGATGAGGACAGCACTCCACTAAAATAGACAGTGCAGAAAAGAATGGTGCCTATCTCTGCAAAAGGAAATGAAAAGGCGGAAGAGGAAACTCCTAAAAGAAAACCTATAACTAGAGCTACCAATAAGAAATCTATGGGCGATGCTATGAAGTTTAACAAAACCACTACTGAAGAAAACAGAAAAAGGAGAAAGGCCGGTAATTTGGAGGTTGATATACTTGGAGAAGAACTAGTGGTGGTCCAAAGTGAGCACTCTGAAAATGATATTGAACCAGAAGATACCCCACTGGCTGATATACAGAGGAGAAAGAAGGAACAAGAAAAGGGGAAAGAAAAGGGAAAATCTGTAAAACCTAGATATCTCTCTGCACAAGGGGTTGTTGCTGCAACAAGAGAGAAAGCTAAGGAGCTGATTAGGATCGAGGAAGGCAAAGGGAAAATCAAAAGTAAAGATGGAGGCAGTGCTTGTTGTGAAGAATGCATCAGATTAGGGACCCGGTACCAAGAGAAAGCGAAATGGAAAGGAGTACACCAAGCAAGATGCTGTTAATAATTTGCGTCTGCAGAAGGTCCTAGGTGGAAGAGTTTTTGATCCCAGGATCATCAAGAAACCTGGAATGAACTCGTTGGCAGATCTAGTGGAGATTCAATCATGGACTCATTTGTTCATGACTAAATCTCCTGTAATTTATAAATATCAAGTAAGGGAGTTCTATTACAATGTGGAGTTTAATGAGGATGGAAGTCTTCATACCTTAGTGGGAGACAAAAGGGTCCAACTAAATGAGAAGTTGCTGGGAGAGATTCTGGAGGTAACTAAAGAAGGGATCAGGTCCGTGGCTGGAAAACTTTGCACTCAGCACTTTGCCAATGAGTGCTCTAAACTTCCAGACATGTATATACAGGTATTCAGAAAAAGCTTATGAAAGGTGAATACCAATTGTTGTTTGAGTTTGTGAACAATATGGTTCTCCCTCGATTTAAGAAGCGTACTGTTTCCAATTCAGCAGATTTATTCCTAATGGAATCGCTCTGCAAGTTTGACCTACTGAATCTACCAGCACTCATGTTGGAACATATGCACAAGATGGTGATAGAGCGTAAAGGCAAGCATGGAATGAGATATGGATACTTTCTCACGAAGGTGTTCGATCATCTGAAAATTTCAGTAGGACCAGGTACTGTTGGCACAGTTAAAAAATATTTTTCTCTTAGCACCTTGTCGAGTATGAATGCATCGAGGGTCGAACGGGACAACTGAGTAAGATGTCTCAGTTAGTGGCTGAACGAAATCAACTCAAGTGTGAACTGGAGGAACTGACTGCACTTATGGGGAAGAAAGGTGTTGAAATGGCACTGCTGAAGGCACAATTGGCCAAAATTTAGTCTAAGGGACCTGGTACTGAAGAGGTCAAAGAGTTCTGAAAGATGCAGCCCTTCTGACTCAAACTGTCGATCTTCAAGAGAGGTTCATCAAAGCTCATGACTCATCAAATCTCTCACCCATCAGCCTCCCTTTTCCTAATTCGCTCCATCTGTACTCCTTCCCTATTTGTTTTTGTGTGGTAGTGTCCCAGATTCTCTTTAGCAGTTTATTGTCAATGTATTAAATGCTTACTTTGTGCAATGAAAAGGACTTCTGTTTGGTTGTGACACCTTCCGGTCTAATTCTTTTTCTATGATGTGTTGCCATAAGCTATGATCTTTTGATGCAGGTTTACTTTTAATCTTGGTTTACTGTCTCTCCTTTTTATGATGCCAAAAGGGGAAATCATGGGGTGCTTAGACAGGGGGAAGTGGAAGGAAGCTTAAAGCTTAGACAAGGGGAAGTGGAAGGAGGAAAGATGTTACAAGGAACGTACATGCGAGGCATTTTGAGTTTGTCATCATCACAAATGGGGAAAATGTTATTTGTAGTTTTGATGGTTTGATAAACAGGGACCTAGTAAAGGGACCTGCTACTTAGCATTCTTATTCGTATAGTTGACAGCTTCAAAAGTACACAAGTTGGTAAGATTGGTGCACGGTCTCCCAGTGTGGCAGAAACCTCGGCCAATGTATGGCCTTGAAGGTTGTGTCTATTCTCATAAGAATATCCTTCAATAGACACAACCTTAGTTTTTGCATCATAGATTTTGAAGAGCAAAAAGCAAAAACCACTCCTCTCAAGAAGTACTTACCAAAGAGCAACAGGCACCAGATCGAGCAGCTTGCGTCTTAGTCGTCCTAGGTTTTTACTTCAGTGCTTATCGTTGTAAATCTAATCCTGATTTATAAAGGAATTAGATCTTTTGTTAGTTTTGTAAAAAGTCTAAATCAGTTGAGTTTAACTGGTTTAGTGGGCAACATTGTTTGCTGCTTAGTCAAATCCTAAGTCATCTAGTGTTAGGTGAGTTAGTGGGCAACCGTGGGTTGCTTAGTGAATTCTAGGTTATTCTGTAATAGTTAGCTTAGTAGGCAATAGTGATATTGCTTAGTTGCTCTATTTGTAGTGGGGTTGCTACATTTAGGGGGAAGGGATTTAGAGGTAAATTCCTAGGTTGCAAGTTGTTGTAATATGAATCATTGCTCTATTTGGAAGAAATTAGGTTGCAAGTTGTTGTAATCTGAATCATTGCTCTATTTGGAAGAAATGGAGTCTGGTTTGAAAGTCTATGAGGATAGGTCATGGTTTTCACCGCCCTTAGAGCAAGGGGGTTTCCACGTTAACTGCTTGTGTTGTCTTACCTACATTGCTTATTTATTGCTCCTGCTTGCATTATTGTTCTTACTGTGTCAAGGGACATGGTCCATTGACTAGTAATGGACGCCTATATTCTAACAAGTTCAATGTAAAATCAAACAAACACAAAGACAGATTTAGGCTCTTATTAAATAGGATTTTTTGAAAACTAAATAACTTTTACACATATAGTATAATTGTACTGAAAAATTCAGTAAAAATATAAGAAATATCACTTGAAAACTCATTAATAAAGAACCGGCCTTGATTATTTTTTCATTTTTTAAAAATTATTTGAGATCAAAGACAAAATTGACGTTTAATCTCTGATGTCGAGAGATTTGGAAGAGTAGGTGCTTAACCATTTTTTTAAGGAAATCATATAAGAGTAGGTGCATGGTTGATGAATAATTTATGATTCTTAATTAAAATACTTAGAATTGGTACAGCTAGCATACCATGTGAATTGTGAGGGTAGCAACTAGCAAGTTTTGCAGATTTATTAATTTATGATTATTTTAATTTGATAAAATATTAAATAGTTCAAAGATTTATTTCCGTTTATTAGAGTAAACATAATAGTTTGCCTTAGAAGTCACACCTAAAACCTTTTTTTTATTTGTTACAAACTTGTTAAATAAGTAATGGTAGTTATTTTATAGACATCGAAATTTTGTAGGACTCTACAAGACGAGTTTTATTTCAATTAGGGTTCTTGGAGGCTACGGTTCTCTAAACCATGGTTTATGCCAATATAAAGAATAATATATTCCCTTGAAGAGGCATCTCGAAAACTTCATAAATTCATGGAATATTTACAGTGAGATAAGGATGTGACCTCCTATGTTCGAGAAATAGGCTACAAACAACACTCGAACGGAGAAAATAGAGAATTTCAGAGAGAGGAATCAAGGGAGGAACATAATTATACACGCACTATTTATCAATAAAACATTCTTGTTTCTTCATATTCTTTTTTTTATTGCAATTTATTTTCTGTCATTTTAAAATTTGTTGCAAACAATCTTATCAAAATCAACCATCCTTAAAACTTATTAGACATTATTCCCCCATCATTACCAAACACCATATATACGTAATAAGTTAATTAAATTGTCACGACCCAACCTATCGAATCGCGCGGACACCTAAATGTGGAAGTGAATAAAATATAAGAAATCTCTTTTAAAATTTGGAATAACCAAGAAAACTCAAGTTCAAGAATCATCTTCAAACAAAGGGAAAAGGGAATGATATACCCCTCAACTTTGCCATTTGGAGCTGATATGCCCCTCGTTATGAAAGTGACTCATATATACCCTTACCGTTATACAAATGGCTGACATATACCCCTACCGTTACAAAATGAGCTCACATATACCCTATATTTAATGGGAAGTGAAAACTTAGTTTTAAATTTATATTTTTGACTTTTAATTTTTTAAAAAATCATTTAGGGGTATATATGATTCTTCTAGCAAAGTTCATGGTATATTTTAATCTTTTTCATACATAAATTATTATTTTTACTTCTTTGATTATCATTATTTGAGTTTCTTATTCTTTTTTTTCCTTTCATTCCTTAGTGTAAAGAAAAAAAATTAAAACTATTTTTTGTGGCTATATTATAATTTAAAATTTTTTTTTTTTGGCTATATTGTAATTTAGTTTTTGTATTTGAAGAAAAAAATTGGGTCGTCTATAATAAATTTTACAAGAATATTAGTGAAACATAAATAAATTTGACCATCAAAATAATAAATCTAAATTAGTCATTGAAATAAAAAAATAAAAAAAAATATGTTTGAGGAGGATTAAATATACCCATATGGGATTATATTTTTTAAAAATAAATAGTTAAAAAATTAAACTAAAATTAATTTTTTTTCACTTCCGTTAGAGGAAGAGGGTATATGTGTGCCATTTGTATATAAGTAGGGATATATATGAGCCACTTTCATAACGAGGGGTATACCAGCTCTAAATGGCAAAATTGAGAGGTATATCAGACCATTTTCCCTTAAACAAATAACTGAAATTCTTCCTAAGGAACTAGTCTAAATGGGTACAATAACTACTAAGAGAGGACAAAATAAAGATTACCATGTTTTCACCTATGAGACATAATTGGTCCTGCAATCAGACTATGTCAAATGACATAGCAAGAGTAGTACCAATACAAACAAGTAGTATGAGTACAAACAACGTTAACATATACTGATAGGCATCATCGGTCGATCCAAATTCACCCCTAATATAAAGTAGACATGCGTTCAGAAGAAAACATACAATATAAAGATTACACCACCCCAAATTTTTACCCACGCTCTTTTTCCATCCCTAATATAATACCCATAAACTAGTACACCTTGATACCGCTGCCAAGTTCTCTCTTCGTATATACTTTGAGTTATGTCTTTAATATTGCTTAATCTTGTTGGAATTAGATTATGATTTTCTTTTTATTTTCAAATATGTCGTGTTCATTTTAAATGATTAAGAATTTGGTTAACAAAAAAAATAAATGATCAAGAATGTAAAGGATGTATCTGTTCTTCAAGAAAACTGTTAGTTAATAATTTGTTTGCTATAAATAAAATATATATATGTTTGTATATTTATAAATTATTGGATAAAACAAAAATATAAAATCAAATAGTTATTAAATATAGGAATATGTAAAATTTTATAGAACTCATCATGATCAAAACAAGAAAACGCGTGACATAAATTGAGACAAAAAAATTATTTATTTACTACTCACTTCGTTCCTATTTACTTGTCAAATATTTTCTAATTTGATTTCTCCTTTTACTTGTCATTTTTGACAAATTAAAAAAGGACAATTTTATTTTTCTTATTATATCCTCAATTTATTAATATTGAATATCTTTGAAAAATGTTGTCACTAAACATATTTGGGATCCTATCATATAATATGATAAGTGAAGTATCGTTCCTAATGAGGATTTGTGATTAACTATCAATTAAATCAAACTAATACAAATTATCTATTTAACTGGCCTCAAAAAGTGATTATAATAAACTAGTACTTGTGTAGTCTTTATAATATATCTATATCGAGTGATATATCCTCAAGGACACTGTCAATGGGCATGCCTCAAGCTTCGAGAGTTTCCATGATTTCAAAGTTCACATGATTTCAAAGACGCAAATAAAGAAAAGGAAAAGAGTTCAAAGAGTTGTGAGGTCCAAGGGTTATGATAGCTAACAACCTGTTGAGTTATCCATGATGAGAATTCAGTAATTAATTTATATGATTTACTAATCACTTGGTTGGCAAGACAATCAAATAATTAAGCACACAAATAAATAAATAAATAAACTATTATCATAAATAATATAATCAATCTGAGCTTCAAACTAAAACAAACATCAAAATAAAATACTCTAGAATTCAGATAGAGGCGGAACTACGATTTGAGGTTTAAGAATTCATATAAGAGTAAAAACTAGGCGATCGAATTTGAATACGGTACAATCTAAAAAAGTACTATAAGTAATAATTCAAATATTTAAAAGATATATAAAAAATTTATGATTAAAGATAAATTTATTTAAATATCAAAATTTGAAAAGTGTAACGAAGTGGATATTTTTTTTTGGAATTGACACACCCCACATTCTCATGTGATCTTGTGTATTTTGTTTACCACGTGTGTGTAATTTGCATCTTAAGCAAAAAGAACCTACAAAATGTGGTTGGGGGGGTGGGGGGGGGGGGGGGGAGATTCACTTTGTATGTAACTTACATTTAACTTCAAAGGGACGACCTTTTCAGTTCAAAAAATAAAATATATTTCCGTTTATTAGATTAAAATAGTTTACGTTAGAAGTTAGAAGTCACTCCTAAAACAATCTTTTTATTTGTTACAAACTTGTTAAATAAGTTATGGCAGTTATTTTTGTAGATATCGAAATTTTGTAGAATTTTAGAAGAAGAGTTCTATTTTAATTAGGGTTTTTGGAGGCTACAATACTCTAAACCATAGTTTATGTTTTTATATATAAGGGGTAATATGTTGGAAAACTATATGCACAACAGAAGCATACCAGAATTAGACTGCTTACATGAATAATAGATAACCAATATGTTTATGCTAGAACACATATAATCATGTTAGAACACATCAACTTACTGAAATTTAATTCAAGAATTACTTTTTGAAGCGTGAGCAGATACTTTCAAGCGAATCTACAATCCACAAGTTAGACAACAGTTCAACGGTCTTCTACAATGATCCCAAGTTCACATTCAAACTCTCTCAATACTTGAGTGGACAAATATTGTACGGAAACCTCCAATCTTTTTCTAGGTTAGGAGAATCCATACTTATAGAGATTTTTTCCCAATCCAAAAAAGAGAAGAAAACAAGAAAACACACGTTACTCTTCCCTTTTTCTTTAGAAATATAATTCTGAATTCTAGTTAAATATGTGGCACGCCCCAAGCCTACACCCTAGATGGGACTGGCGCTCGAGAACCATTGATGGCCCCAAGCGAACCCTTAGCCTAGCTTAACTCATAGCGGAAGACTTAAATAACATGAAACAGTCTCAAAAGATAAACTCATGCAATAAACTTAGAATATCTTAAAAGAAACATTCAACTAGCCAAAATGGCAACTCAAGTCTCAATATCAATATTGAAAATGGAAAAGACTCAAGAACTAACAATAATTAAACTGTCTATGAAGCCTCTAACAACTGAGATGGATGTCAGGACAAGACTCACGACATCCTAATGAACTAACTGCTAAAGCAATAAAAAGGGATCCTCCGAAAGCAAGGAGGCTCACCAACAACTCTGAATCTCAACTGGATCAATGATGCGCTAGATGCTGATCCTGGTTACCTGAATCTACAACATAAAAAGATGCAGGTCAACTGGCATCAGTGCATTGAATGTACGAGCATGCGAGGGGAATACTAAAACAAGACATAAGCTTGAAAGGAACTGAAGGAACATACCTGGTCTCAACTCAACTCAATTCAATATAAAGCAATAATATAAATGCAATATAAAGAAAAGTTTTTAAAACATGGATAGCAACTCTGTGTATTTAAAAATACAATGGTAACTCAGTTTGTATGCAAGGATACAATTTAAACTCTGTTTGTATGTGAAAATACAAGTAATCTCTGTGTATATAAGAATACAAAATATAATTGTGGTAGTTTCTCTAACCGACAACCATCACTTAAGAGCTATGTGATGATACAACATTTTGCCTCATGCTGTTAGGGCTGCCATATACCTTGGCGGGGGTATAGAACCTAACTACTAGGTGGATCCACTAGTCTATGCTAAAAAGTACTAAAGAATCATCTAAAAAGTATGACCCTTTTCTACTCACGTTGACTACATGGTTTATGGGGGCTGTGAGTTGTCTGAACTCTCCCTTATATCGGTGCTCAATACTACTCCCAAAATATACTAGCTCATATTTTTAAAAACATAACTCTTTCTGTATTTTGAGATAATTGCTCAAAAACTATCCCAAAGGCTCTCTTGGAAATCACCCTCTCTTGATTAAATGTGAAAACATTTACTCTTTATTGAAAACTAGCTCAAAGGCTATTTTTGGAAATCATTGTTTCCTTTCTTGATTAAATGTGAAAACATTTACTCTTTGGGAATATATAGTTCCCTTATACTCTTTTGAAGAAATGAACTTCACTCTTTACTCTTTACTCAACTCAAAACTCAAGTCTTAAAACAAGTTTAAAGCATTTGCAAAAGACTTTTGAAAGGACTCTAAGAACTCTTTAGACTTGGCTCTTAACTTTCCTTGAATTTGAAATTTATGGATTCATGTGATTTGTGACAGGAAAGATCTCGTGATGTGTAGGAGTGTTTTTAGATAGTTAAACATGAGAAACGATCAAGAAATCACTGTCTTGAAGCAAGTTCACAACGCGGAGATACATTTAAATATTTGGTCGTGAAATAAATTTTGAGGCAGAAGGGTCCGCGACGCGGAAAAATCTTTTGTAAAATGGTGGGACAAGTCCGCAACGCGGATTGGGATGCCAGATTTGCCAGACTTTTTCCTTTTTCGTTTTCTCACCCCTATTCACCTAAATTCGATTCTTTTTCTCAAATTCTCTTTAGATTTAAATACCCAGTATATGTACACAAGAATCTATTCATAAACGACTCAAAAATCGACACGATTTCCTCAAGAAATCAACAATCCCAACTTAATTTAAGAACAACAGCCAATATTCAAGAACATAATTCAAAATTATCAACTTTCAACATCCTAGAACGAATTTCACTGAACTACATGATTGGCGCGTGGGTGAACGAACCCAACTCTATGAAAGTCTCACATACCTCTTTAGGGATCAACCCTTGGTGAAATGACTTCGATTCCGCAAGAAATCTCCAAGAAAGCCTTGACTTTTCTCCTCTTTTTTCTTCTCTCAAAGCCCTAGCGTAATTCTTAATTAATTGTGTAAACTGAACTAACTGAGTTTAGACCCCAAATAATTTACTAAAAATGGATTTATTTAATTGGGTAATGAAAAGACCAAAATACCCTTCTAAAATTCGGGTGACTTTCCTTATTCAGACTGCCCTTCTTCAAATGGGTATATCTTCCTCATACGAACTGGAAAACTAGCAAACTCGGTGGCGTTGAAAATATAATTCAAATACCTTTCATTTGATATCTTGTAGCCCACCTAACTCATCATATACTAGGAGTTATGGTCATTTGAAGTTGACCCAAAACTCATACTTAACATAACTTGTCAAATTTCAGATTTTCATTCTTTCCAAAAATGGTTCTTTCTAATTTTTAGCTCTTTCAAATAGCGGGTGTTACAATATGGGCACTTTAGGGACCACAGAATTAATTGCTGAGGCTTCCTATTATGAAAATAATTTGAAATAATTAATTTGAATTATTCTTACCATAATAAATTACAAATCATTCCACTAGAAATTCGTAATTGCACTCCTCTATTTATATTTCGAAATTCTCCATTAAACACTTATGTAATTCCTTATGGTAAGATTACAGATAGTAATCAATAAATTATATTACTGACAAATTTAATTTAATGATTAATTTTCTTTAGAGCACTGCTTAACTTATTTCATGTGTCGGATTAAAAAATCCACTTGCAAGGTTTGACACATTGAAAACTTATAAGCTTCTCAAAAAGGCATATCATCAATCTCTATATCGAGACATGAATTCCATCAACTAACTTATTATTTCACCAATATATATTATTATCATCCAATCTACCATACATATTGATCCATCTCAGAATCTCACCTTTTAATAAAATAAAATAATAATTAATATATACAGATCATAATAGTTATATCATAATTAAGAATATAAGTACATTTAATAATTTAGAGAATATGTTTTTGTCAGTTAGTCTAAAACATTTATTTTCTAATTTATTTTCTTGTTTTTATTCTAATTTTCTTTTTCTTTTAATTATTTTTAATCAAAATTCTTAGGTCTACGCTCTTTTTTGCACGTGGAATCACGTGTTTGTTCCAACTCTTTAGTTAAGTTGCCACATAGGTCTAATCAATGGTCAGAGGGATTTAAAATGTTAAGTTTTATTGAGTTAGAGGGTTCAGTTGACAAAGTTCTAAGTAGAAAGGTCTAAAATACAAATGCATATAAGTATGAGGGTCCATCAGACCGTTTCTATGAAAGGATTTAGACAGAGATGGAGCTAGGATTTAAGATTTATGAGTTCTGATAAGAGTGAAAAACAAGCGGTCGAGTCGAATAAGGGTGGGTAAAAAATGAGTCGGATGAAAATAGATAAAAATATACAACTCACCTATATTTGATATGGATAAATAGTTATTCATATTATATATTGTTTCTTATTATGGAAAAGAAACAAGTATTCCTATATTACAAACATTTTCACATTTTTTTTTATCCTTTTAGGGTGTGTTTGATATAAAAGAAAATATTTGTGTCTCTTTCTATAATATATAATTATATTCTTTAAAAAGTAACAAATCCTAGCTAATTTTTCGTTCAAAATATGATTTGGAAATTGTATTTGTGAAATAGTGTAAAGAAATGACAAGTTTCTTTTTGGATAAAAGAAAATGTGCTTTTCGCTTTATTCAATTGTTAATATTATGTTTTTTTTAAAAAAAAAAATTAAACTGTGAAAATAAAATTTGTACATATTGTTGGGCTATGACCCATGTTCTAGCCAAAAGATTATGACCTAATCCTGAAAAAAGGATTGAAATTTTACACCCTTTTTTTTGTTCCAAATTTATTTGGAAAAGGATTGAATTTTAATCCTATTTAGTGTTTGTTTTGGTTTTTAGGAAAAAACATCATTCTATTTCGAGAATTATAATTGCTCATTCATATTTGTATTTGAAAAACATTAGCACATAAGAGAGGTTTTTGAGAGAGCTTTCAACAAGAGAAAACAGAGAAGAAAAGTGTTCTTTTTGTTGCACATTATATCTCCGATCAACAACCTTCAGATTGCATTTTCTGATTTGTTAACTGTTGGATCGGCCCGAATTTTTTTATTGTGTTTCTAACATCTTGGTGTTTGATTTGAACGATGGAGATTGGATTCGAAGGTCAACAGAATTGAGATTCAGGTCCCAAACAACAATTAGATTTTGATATTTTCTTTCTATTTAATTTTGTTGGTGTAGCTATTGCTTCTTCATTTTTGCCAATTGTTGTGTAGCCACTTAGGAGAATATCGTAACTCTCTTATTGTTATAGTGAAGCAATTCGGATCTCAACAATCTCATAGTTATTACCTTCGATTCGAAGGATTTTTCCACAATTAAATTTAGTGTTCTTTATTTTCGCATTACATATCTCCTTAACCAAAAATGAATTGGTTCACCACAAGGGTTGGCATCTGGCACCCAACATTGCAACATGCACATATTTCTTCGAATTTTATTCAGAGTTGTATGTCGTAGGTGATCCTTTTTAACTTCAAATCATTTCAAGTGCCCAAAATCATGTCCTTCTACATCTAATTTTTTTTTGTTTCACACTCAATGATTGGTATCCATATTAGAGTACGATTAAATATGGTTTCGCATCGGAAAGTCCCACATTGAGTTAAAATGCTCCCTAACAAAGACGACTCTATACCAAATGAAACTTGAACTCGAGACCTCTTAGTTAAGGATGAAGGAGTACTTACCACTCCATGCTACAACCCAAAAATCATATCCTACATCTCCTACTTTTACTCATACTTCAAAGCTCCTTTTTTTCTCATGAATTTAGAGCCAAATCATCACTTTTCCGCAAAATCATATCTTACGTGCACAACAAAATGTGAATATTATATAAGGAAAATTATACAAAATATTCATTAGATTATATTTATTACACAAAAATTAGCCAACTTAAAAAAAAAAGTTATTTATTACTATATATGGTCATTCGACACTTTTCCTAACAAAATTTAGCCCGCATTGAATAGTTTGAAAATTCGGAAGAAACAATCTGTTATATATTGGAGCAAAAATGTATCAGTGGAACTACTTGAGGGTACTGATGAATTATACATCATATATACACTATCAATACATGATATATACAAAAAATCATTTTTTATTGTACAATATCGATACATGCACTATATGTTATATAGACACATTTATACACAATTATATAATATTGATACATTACATAATCTATTTTTATAATGTATATATATTAAATAAACAATGTGTGTGTATATATATATATATTTTGATACGTAGATATACATCATATATACATGACTATACACTATATATACAATATCAACACATTGCATGACTATTTATACAATATCGATGCATTGCATGATTATTTATACAATATTGATACATTAAATGTATAACAATTGTATTTGTTGAAATTTTTTGTCACATGTATAGAAGTGGCAAGAATTTGCTCCATTATGTTGTTTTCATTTTTTAATGTGAGAAATAACTTGAGAAGTCATGTATATAGTAATGATATTCACTACAAAAAAACCTACAACATTACCCATGATTTCGTTTCTATTTAGCCACGATTTTCTGGTGGCTAAACCTCGCGGTATTTTTTCTTTTTGGGCTATTTTTAATGTAAAAGAAGTAGGACTATATTTATTCTAAACTAATTACTTTATTGTATATATATAAAACTGTCCTTATCAAATATAAGACGAATAAACTTAATTAAACACAAGTTAATGATCTAAATATATGGCAAAACATAGCTAAAATTATGCCACTTTAGCCATCGATCAATAAGCACAATGAATAATTATTGGCTAATACATAAATATATCTTTTAACTTGACCTTATTTTATATTTATGTCCTTAAACTTTGGGTGTGCATATGTAGGCACTTTAACTTATATAAAGTTAAACAAGTAGACACATGAGTCCTACATGACATAATAAACATAGGACACCATGTAGGATGAAAATTGTCACGTAAGATGTGTGTCTATTTGTTCAACTTTATACGAGTTTAAGTATCTATACACGCACAGCCAAAGTTAAAAGACATAAATATGAGCTGAGGTCAAGTTAAAGATAAATACTTAACTTCAAAGGATGGCCTTTTGGGTTCAAAAATAAAACAATTAAAATTAGGTCAACGACATCTAATTAGATAATTATTTATAGGCTTACAAGCAAGGATCCTCGATTTATTTTCATTTTTAGAGTAATAATTTACCTTGGAAGTCACTCCTAAAATCTTTTTTTATTTGTTACGAACTTGTTAAATAAGTAATGGTGGTTATGTTATCAAAATCAACCATCCTTAAAACTTAAAAGATGTTATTCCACATCATTACCAAGCACAATAAATCTTAGGTATAATACTAGATAAATGTGTCATTTAACTTGGCTTCAGGTTGCACTTATGTTTTCAATTTTGGGAGTGCACAAGTAGACATTTAAATTTGTAATAAAGTTGAACAAGTAGACATATGCGTCATATGTGGCATCCTACGTGGCCAATTTGCTTTCTACATGGTGTTCTATGTGTATTATGACACATAGTTAGTGTATGTCTGCTTGTTTAATTTTATACAATTTAAGTGTCTATTTTTGCACATCCAAAATTGTTGAGCATAGATGACAACTCAGACCAAGTTAATGGATATGTTTATATATTATGCATATATCTTATTAATAAGTTAATTATATTAAATACCTATTGTATTATTCTTATCCTATCACTAATTTGTCTTTAATTTCACATTCATGTCCTTCTAATTATGTTGTCGAAAGACATTATACTTTTACACGGCCTATAAATAGGAAGAAAGAAAAGAAAGAAACATGAATAATGATACCCCCTACGTTCCTTTTAATTTGTCACAATTCATTTTTGAGAGGAAAACAACATGAACTGTGACCAATATTTTAATATTTTTTTAAAAAAATTATCATATTGATATGAGAAAAAAAATAAAAGAATTAATGTGAGGTGATCGTTGGATAGTTTTTATTTATTCCCACACATAATCCCTCAAAGGTAAATGTGTCTTTTATTCGTACATTTGTCTCTTCATCATGGTGAAGTAAAGCGATATGTAGTTTTACTTTAATTTTTAATTGTTGTAGTTAAATTGTTTGATGTTATGTTAATATCGCCGGATAAGTTATTTAATAAAATCCCTTTAACCATAGATTATGCACTATTCCTTCCTTTTGAACATACGTTTAATTCATAGAACAACGATCATAGAAGAACATTATTTAGATCTCATTATGAATTACATTATTATTCGAGAGAAGACCCAAAATAGTCCCTCATTTTTGGGTTAAGATTCAAAGTCATCCTTGAGTTTTCACATGGAGCACTAATAGTCCCTCATGTTTGCAATATTGGTGCACTTTTGGTCCCCCCCCCCACCCCCTCCCCCCCACCCCCAAACTTTTGCCTATTTTTTAACATTAATTTTGTTCATAATTTTATGTAAGGAATGTCCCATGGTCTTTTTATATATTTAGTAGAAATAATAATTACTCTATGTGAGAGAAGGTGAGAAGAAGAACACCTTATTTTGTTCAGTATAAATATTACTGTAGCTAAACTAAGAATATTTTAGCATCTGACATTGCAAGAAAAGAAAAAACTGTACTATTGCACGTGAAATCGTCGTGATGAACCTCTCGACTTTACCTGCAATACGATTTCTAATAAACAAAACAAGGTGTTTTTCTTCTCACAATCTCTCACATGGAGTTATTATTTCTACTAAATATATAAAATGGCGATTAAACATTCCATACATAAATTATGAATAAAATCAATGTTAAAAAATAGGCAAAATTTTGGAGGACCGAAAATACACCAATATTGCAAACATGAGGGACTATTAATGCTTCATGTGACAACTCAAGGATGACTTTGAGTCTTAACCCAAAGATGAGGGACTATTTTGGGCCTTTTCTCTTATTATTCTCACAAGATGGTGCTCTTTAATTTCTACAAATTGGTATATTTCAAATATAAAATAACATTAATATATTCCAAACACTAGAAACAAATTGGTGTTATTGATAGACTTAAAATTTCGATAAAATTCATTTTCTTTCAAGACTAAATAGATCACTTGGTGAAGGAAAAAAAACATTAAGGAAAAAATGAAGTTGAACAAGGTAAAGAAGTACATATGGTAAATTATTATTATGATAGTTATGTAATTGTATTATACTTTTATTTTGGTAAGGTGAGCCTAGGGCGGCTATGGATTGTGTAAAAGTAGATGATATCGTGAATATTGAATAATAGAAAGAAGAGAAAATTTCTTACAAAAGTTTGCTTTTTGTTCTTTATTTCTGCATTATCACTTTTACATGATATTGGAGTCATGACAAGGGGAAATAAAATGTCACTACCCAAAAGCCGAGGTCATCATGATACACATCTCGAGAACCTCAAAAATGGTGTGTAACTCTAAATAAACACACATATGAGCCACCCAAAGGGAAGTCAGGCCACGTGATAGAAAAACAACCAGTAGGGGACCTGATTAGGCTCTTGACCCCTCGATTCCCAAGAAACTTGGTGATCTCGAAGTTTTTCGAAGCCTGGTTAGAGTACGACTTTCTCCCACTCGGAAATCGTAATAAGCCGGGAGAAAGACATTCATATATTCCCCCAGGCACGGGATAAAGGGAAAGAGAGCCGAGAACCGAGAGAGTAATAAAAAGAATTTCCCTCTACTTATAGGTCGAGCTAAATTACATCCACTCTGTCACTTCGTTCGAGCTTCCTTTTCAACCCTCTCAGGGAAATCTGTAAATTTAGAATATGTACGAGACTACGAAAGCAAATTAATGGGATGACAATGGTCCGCTGGCAAGCTCGTTCTAATCTTGGACGCAGTACATTGGAATCCTGAAGCACCACCACGAACACTACCACACATTCGCCTGTAGTGCACTACCCTGTTGTGCCAGTAGCCAACTCCGGTGTGTAGCATAAGTATAAAGAGCATCTAATACATTTTTAGAATCTAAACTACATCTCAAGTCTTCGAAAAGTAAGTTAAAGACTTAAAACGAGTGATGGAGACTAATGGCGATCCAGAAAAAAAATATCTCACCACAACTCCAAAAGAGAACTCCGTTGGACCCAATCAACTGATACGAGGCTCACCTTGACTAGGATATGCATCAATGGGATAACAGAAGTAGGGGGTGAGAAAAATCCATATTTACTCAGTAGGTTGGACCATTTGAGTATAAAAGCAACTAAACAGACTTAAGAAATAAACTATAAGATGTTTCCACTACACGTAGAAAAGTTCCATTCTGGCGTTGATGCCGCCACTTTATATAGAACATGCTCTAATATAGTAAACAAAATAAGAGGAAAGCTAATAGTTAAATCAGCACATAGACAAGTAAATCAACATAACAAAACTGGCTAATGTGATGCAATGAGATGATGAAATGATGAGATGATGTGGTGGTACTAGTACCAAGGTCGTCGCACTACCTGTCGTATACACCTTGCTGAGCCTCCAACTTCTAGAAAATGGCTCATGGGGAACTCGCAGTCCATATAACAATCTCATATCTCAATGTCTCATCAACTTGCCACCTCAGCGTGGTCAAGTATATAAGTAAGTTGCCACATTTTCTTTCTAAAAAATATAGTATTTATCCACTTTCTGATATTTTCATGAACAATGATATGTTACATGAAGATGAATGCATCACAACATATACAACACAAGGCATAATCAGTTCATCAAGGGATGTAACTAGTATCAAGTTCCCAAATTTAGCAAGTCATGAAATATTTTCTCAAATGATAGGGATAGTAGAGGAATCCATTTGAAATCAATTTTTATCACTATAGAAATCATTTTTTCATTTTAAGATGTTCAGAAATCAACTCAAGCCCCTAACTCGGGCATCTCAATATCAAAAATAAGATAAGTACATAGCCCCTCGCTCGAGCAATTACTCAAATATCACAGACTTTCCATAAAAATTAATAGTATTACACAGGCTAAACATCACAATAAGGCATCATATGAATTAAAGTAGGGAGATCAACACTTACCAATTTCTAAAAGACGTACAACCACTCATTTCATATTTGACTTCCTAAGAATATGTTAATTACTCATCTCAGTGTAAAAGAGGGATAGTCAAATCTACCTCAAGGCCAAAAACTCACCCGAACAATTCTATCAGAGTAAATCCCCAACCACACGCTAATCAGAACGATCCTCAACTATCAAGAATGAAAAGAGTTCATTAAAAGGAGTCCTGATACCCATATTGATAAGATTTGAAATCGGGGGTACAATAGTCCAAAAATTACTTTAAACACCCAACTCTCAATCTAAGGCTTCAAAAACTTACCAACCACTCTACTAGTTCAATCTTGACATTCCGAATATGATGGAACTGACAGAATTCCTAACCGATGCTCGAAACTCAAAATGTTGACTGAAGTCAACCCTATTAGAAATTCTCAACTCAAGCAAAGTCAAATCACCAAAAATACACCTGATTGCATCGGGGACCACACCATTATTCCCAAAATACAAACTAAGCATGGAAACACTACGGAAAATGGAAAAATGGTCACTTCAAAATTTAAAAAAATCACAAGAAATGGAACATTACACAAAAGGCATTAGAGAGACAATGGAAGGAAATGGCAGCAAGATAACCAATGATAATGGAAAGAGGATTTTTGTCAAAGAAGAAAAGAATATGTCATGACCCAAAGAGTACCTTAAGCATAACATGGTGTATAAGACCCCGAGAGGCCCTACACAAACCACTTAGCATACATCATACAAGATAATAGAATTTAAAGAATTCAAAAGAGCAATCTTATATCATAAAGAGTTAACAAAAGCGGAAGTCTAACATAAGTCTCAAAGTCATCTAGTACATCATAAAGAAAGTGATTGAGACGTAACACATACATCACATACAAGTCTGAAAGAAAAATGACATAAAGCAATAAAAAATTCTCGATCATCAGAACATCAGGACTCCAAATCTTCAAAAGCTCAAAAGGATCAACTAGCCACGAGTGTGCATAATAGGAGCGTCGGACCCTACATTAGTGAAACAATGTAGGAACAAGTATACGTTAGTACATGGAACGCTCTAAGTATGATAGCAATGTATAAGAGTTATGAAATCATGCTAAAAGGGACTTTACATGACATGTAATGACTAAGCTAAATCATAAAATAACATGTTAGAAAACATAAGTCGTAATCATGGTCAATGTAAGTTAAACATATTTAAAACACACGTGATACACTTTTAGAAAGTAATCTTAGTTCGTTATTGTGGGAAGCTTTTCATTAACCGACATAGAACATGTGAGCTATAACATGGAATCTGGTGTCTATCCCATACCGAAAATAGATGTCCTTACTTTCCAAGGTAAGAACCATAAACTTGAGCTAACGTGGATCCACTAACTAATGTATATCTAAGACAAACCTATGGTGCACATAGTTATGGGACATGGATAATCACCGCTAGTCCACTCGGTGCTAAGCATAAATTCCACGGAATAGTCATTAATCATATTCATCTTATTATCCATGGAAAGACACAATTTGTTAACCAATACAAGCTAGAGTTCATTTAGAATAGCTACTAAATCTTGATTCAAACTTAGTTGAGAAAACCTTTCAACCTATGAATCCTTCACATGAGAATAACCTTTCACACTAACAAAATTGATGCTTTACTCTTAAAGCAACCTCAATCATTCATATCAATTCCACAGAAAGGACATGCATACATTCATAAATTCATAATTCATAGTTCATAAACTTAATCATATGCTCATAGTCTAAAATTCATGGGTCATGCATGAGTTCATATGAATTTAACTCCAAAACATGTAGTTACATCAATTCATGCATAAATAGAGAGAAAAAATTAAATTGATCAAGATTGAAAAGAACCCATGAACATTGAATAAATCCTAACTTTGATTGGGTAATCTAGCTTTGTAAAATTAGAGAATTTAAGAACCCTATGGAGGAAAGGACTCCATAGGTGAATACTAACATACCTTGATTCTTTAAGCCTAAGAAAAATGATTTATTGGAGACTTGATCTTGAAACCCTAGATTCTTCTTCCTTAGCTTTAGAGAGAGAAATTTGAGAGAGGAACTTGGAGGGAATTTGAGAATTTCGGAGAATGATTTATAATGGGCAATTTGGGGGTTTAAAACCTTTATATAGGGCTTAGGGTAGAAGGTAAAACGACATAGTATTGGGTTAAAACAATTAAGAAAAGGCTTAAAAGTCCCTTTAAAATAACTGTCGGACTCGACCTATGATTTGGACCTCCTTCTACGGACCGTACTGGTGAATCGTAGATAAGTTACTGGACTTCAAATTTTAATCACTTTCGACGAAACCCTATGTACGTCTCATAGGTCTTCTTACGGACCGTATATACCAACCGTAGAACCCAACTTTGACCCTCAATATTTCACTAAGTATGGGACTCACCTACGAGACCTACTTACGACTCGCACATAGGTTGATGGACCGTCCTAGTGAACCATAAAAAAGGTACTGGGACTTGATTTTTGCAAAAAATTATTTTCTCACTTCCTATGGTTGCCATCTATGGTCCGTAGAAGCATCTAAGGTTCGTAGATGGGATCTGTAGACACTAACACCAACTCAAAAACCGTATTTTCCTTCTTTTCCAAATCTGAGGTGTTACAAAATCAAAGGAAGACTATTTCACCATATGATCTCATTACGAATGATAATCTGAGTATTGTGATAACACAAGTCTTATTGAACAGAGAAATGTATAAAAATAGCCTACATCCACGATGAAGGACTTAAGAGCAAGAATGACATTTGATTTTGTTGAGGGAACAATCAAAAAGCAAAGCGAGGAGTTACTTGATTTGGAAGACTAGTGAACTATAAAGTCATTATTAATGTCATGAATTCATAATACAATTGTATCTATGCTTAACTTAGTTGTATCACAGAGCTCAATTATTAATGAGTTAGGTTACATTGTTATAGATTCAATCTTCAAAGGATACACTAATTCTTGAAAATATAAGTTAGTTTTTTTTAATCAAAGACCATATGGGCCACTTTATTAAAATGAAACTATGTACAATCAGGTGACCCAAAGTGCCAAAGCCTAAGAAAAATAACAGAACAAAATATACACAACGTAATAGGAAAGTAAGAGTCCTGGAATGAAACTCGACAAACAAGTGACGTTTCTAGAGAGAAGTTCATCGTCGTCGGAGGGTTTCCAAGCTCAAAATCGCATAGAGAAATGGTGTATCAAAACAGTGAACTTTCAATAGCTACAAGGTGTTCTTCTTCATCCATGTGTTCCATTCTGAAAAATCAAAATGATTTGGGTTGTTCATCTAACCTCTTCCACCTCTTTACCACAATTGTATCTCAAACTTCTAAATATCTTTCAAATATTGTGTTTACCATAAACTAGATTCATTTCTTAGATCTAAATTTCAACTGGTTAAATCCCTAAAGGAGATCGATATATACTACCATTGACATTGTAATCCTCGAAATGATCTCTAATTTTAAATGTTTTTAGGTAATTGGAATCGAGATGCTTCAGGGCGATTATGCTTCATCTGCTCATGCTTGTCAAAAATGTATCATGCTGAAATCTTCAAGCATAAGCAGTACGAATCTATACTAACACTTTAGTCTTTGCACTCTATTCTTTAATGAATTGAACCCACATGGGTTAATACCACCATTTTGAGAGAAGAATCTCAAAACTAGAAAGAATTAGTAATATTTGTGATTGAGTGTATAAATACTAAACAAAACTAAATAAAACTTTCTACTATTGACCTGTGAGTTTTAATTTCATACCATATGTAACACCTCAAAGTTATCACTAGATGCATGACATATAATCAATAAAAATTAATTCAGACTTCACAAAGTACATTAATAGGTTAGATATGTTAACTCAGAATTAGTATTCATAATAACAATATAAACCAAAGGATATGACTGTCTAAGATGTAAACCTGGTAGAAATAGAGTGTCTGATTCTCATGTTTGCTAAACTTAGCTTATCATGATTGATAATTTTTTTGCTTTTAATAGGAACTTTTTGAAAATTCTTGTATTCCATTGTACCTGTAAAATCAAAAATTAAGTTAGCAAAATAGTTAGCAAGAGTATTCCCCTCCCTCAAAGAGTGTTGTACTCTTACTGACATAATCTCCATAAGCCTTTTAATGAAATTAACCTCCATAGTCACACTCCAAGGGACTTTTGAAACTACTTTAGTGATGTTCACCAAAGCCAATGAATCAAATTCAATAATGACATTTAAAAATTCATTCTCCCAGCAGTATTGCAAGCTTTCTCTTACTGCATTAGCCTCAGCTACCAAATTAGTTAAATCATCTAGCTTCAAACCTTTAGCACCCACTAGATCACCATCACTATTTCTTACATAAAAGGTTGCAGTATTAGGACCTAGATTACCTCTTGAAGCCCCTGTGTTATATCTCCACCAACCAATTGGAGGTGGAAACCATTTCACCAGTTTGCACTGAAAATAATACGTGTAACCATCCAGTAGAGCTACATATAGAGCCAAGTTTTAGGGATCTCAATATACTGAATCTTTACTCTAATAAGCTTCTAAAAGTACTATTAATGTCTCACAAAACCTTTTCTAATGATTAAACTTCACCATGTGATATTATGTTTCTCCTCTTCCATAAAAATCATAAAACAATATTAGGAATAGCTTGAAAGATCTCTTTTTGTTTAGAATTTCCATGAACATTTCAACAATTTTTCATGATTTTTTTCACGTGAATCCAAATGTCAATGATACCAGCTGCATTTGAAACAAAACTTAAAACATTGGTAGCTATTTCACCTTTAATAAAAAGGTGTTCCAAAGTCTCTCTAATTGGTACTGTACAACAAGAACAAAGTTGAGAAATGTTATGATTTCAATTAGTTAACATTTTTTAAATAGGACCCTGTTAGTCTATACTCTCTAGCAAAAATATTTTTAAAAAAGAAGTCCTTGGATACATATTTTCTTAAAATAATTTTTAACTTCTTCTTTTTTCTCACAATTTCTCATACATTATTTACTGAAAAGTTATCATAACTTGTCTTGGTCCGCCATGATTTATCCCCCATTTCAGATTGCCTAATAAGATTCATGTGATATCCAACATGATTCATAATGTGTTTAGGTAACTTATTCTTCATTTCCTCATAATCTCATCATGTATTTTTAATAAACACTTCAATACTTGTTATTGGATAACAAGAAAGTACCTTTGATTGATGATTGTAAAACGGGCTCAACATTGTTCAATTATCATACCAAACAGAAACTAACCCTCCTTTAGATTTCCACTGTAGATGTTGTTCAATGAAATACCTATTGTGTAGCATATGTTTTCATTGTTGAGAACACCTCTCCATTGCACCAGTGAAGGTGTTTGTTTCATATAACAGAACTTGTTCCACATAAAATTTGCCCATAAAGAGTTCCGAGTTTTAAATCTCCACCATAATTTAGCATATATTGTTTGTGAGACATCAAACATAGATTTAAAACCTACAGCTCCTTCCTGATTAGGTAAACGAACTTTAGGCCAAGCAACCCAATGTTTACTCCTACCAGTGATATTACTCTAAAAGAATTTAGCAGAAGTTATATGTAGTTCCTTTAACAACACACATATGAGGAACTATAGTTGAAAGAACACTTTATAGAACACTAGTAATCAAAACCTCTTTGCATAATATAACATATTTCTTTGTCAAGCTTAGAGCTTTTTCTTGGCTCTCTTAATAAGATCAGCGTAATATACTTTCCTATTTTTGGAATGAGTTATGGAACACCCTAAATATTTCAAAGGCAAGTGACATAGCAAAAGCTATACATTTCTCCACCAGTTGTATCACCTCAGTTGTTGCATTTTGAGGTAGATAATAAACATTTTTATCCTTATTGACCTTTTGACGAGATAGGACCTCATACTCCTACAAAATTGACACTATTTCTCTAAAGAATACTTTTTAGAAGAAACAAATATAATATATATATTGTCATCTGCATATACAAAATTATTTAACTTAGCTCCACTTAGGTAGGTAAATCATACCCTGCAGATTGACTATCTTCAAAACAAGGAATTTAAAGTTGTCCTTAACACTTCTTCTCTGATAGAATGAATAAAGCAGGGGACAAAGGATCTCCTTACTTTACTCTCCTAGTGGAGTGAAAAAAAATTCATGTGATTGACCATTAACCAAAATTGAGTACTTGTTATTTGTTATGAACCTCCAAATCAAATCAAATGAATACTTCTAAAAAAACTTATTTTTCATAGAAATTTCATTTTAAAAAATAAGATTTATACTCTGTCATAAGTTTTAGCCATATCAAGTTACATGACAACATTGATACGTTTACCCTTCTTCCTAATATCAGTAACAATCTTCTGAGTCAGCAACACATTCTCAATGATACTTTTACCATTAATAAAACTTGTTTGATTAGAGGAAATCAATCTGGTAGCGCTGGCACATCACTCGGCTCCTCAGCTCACTTCGATTGCAAAGACTTTCTCCTTAGGCGCATGTCAACAATACAAAATGAGGGTTTTAAAGAGCTTCTATTCTATCATGAAGAATTCTGGATACAATTACATTGTTAATGAAATTGCTCAAACCAACTGATCTCAGATTTGTAAAATTTTACACATGATTCTTTTTGGGTAGAAGAATCAAATTAGTATGAATGATAGATATAGAAAGAATATTATCCCAGAAAAAATCATGCACCAATCTAAGGATATCATTCTTTCACGACCCAGACCGTCGTGATTGGCACTCACACTAACCCTCCGGTGGGAGAACCACTACTACAACCCCAACCAATAACCTAAGCCAAAATACTAAAGCATTTAAGTTATGAAAGTAAGTTAAATGCTAAGGAAAGAAATAGGAAATTCCCATAAACTCCAACAAAAGTCTAACAACTAAACAAATGCAAAAAATACGCCTATAACCTGAAAGTCAACGTACCAAAACATCTAAAGTTCAACCAAAGTCTAACAAGAAGAATACAACCCCAAACTAAACATATCATTCTAAAGAAATAGTCTAAGTCCGAAATGTGGACATAGACAGAACATAAAACTCATGGCAGCCCAGAAGAACTAGCTCACCCTTGAATTCGAACGATGATCACTGATCTTCTAAGCGAGGTCTGTCAATAGCCGCCGGAAGATGCCCTGTACTCAACAAAGAAAGAGTAAGTGCAGTATTAGTACACAACCACAGTGTACTGGTAGGATCACACGGCTATCCCACTAGTGGAACATACATAAGCCATTACAACAACATAACAACATGCATATACCGAATATATACAATATCAACAACATTCAACAACAACGGAGCATTACACAATTCTCAATTATATAGTTATGTCAAGTCAATGGTCCTCTCATGGAACCCAAACCCAAACTGTTAGCATATCAAAACGTGGTACTTGATCTAATGATTATGCCGGAACGTGGAAATCGATCCCATAATTATGCTAGAACGTGGCAACCTATCCAAGTTAGCATGTCGGAACGCAACACCCGATCCATTCAACAAGCCACAATCACAATCACAAAATACATTCTCATAATCATACAATCAAGTCATGATTAATGGCATTCATCATTCATATATCTTCATTTACAACTAGTGTGATCAATAATGCAACATTCACATACATACATGTATTATAATGAAGCAAGAACAAACATACATCACACAATCATGAAATCACAACCATCACCTACCTCAAAACAAGCTTGAATCCCCTAAGAAACTTAATTCTTCCCTTTCTGGATTCGTTCCACTTGTTCTTGGTCTACAAACAATCATAATAACACGGAAATCAATAAACAATCACTAATTACTCGGATTACCAACAATCCTATCAAACCTAGGTCAAACCCATGATCCCAATATCCAAATTAGGGTTTTTTCCACTATAATTCCCAGATCAAAACCCTTCCTCATCAATAATTACCCCATTAGATTACGTTCTACAATCGAGAAATAAATTCGGGGAGTGAAAATCTTACCTTTAGCCTCAAGAATAGTCAAAAACTGTCAAGAAAAGCCCTAGGTTCGTTCCTTAGCTCTCAAGTTTGAAAATTGCAGAATAAACGATTTTAGGGTTTATTTCCGACTTTAAGTCGCGACTGTCCCGCCATAGCGGTACTCACCCCTCTACAGCGGCCCCGCCTTGGCGGCTTGCACGGAAACAGTGAGCAAAATTAATAATTCCATGACCCCATTTCACAACACACCTTCACCCAACGACACTCAGAAACTACCCGTTCACGCTAAGATTAATTTCGAGAGTTCTACTCTCCCGAATTCAATCCTGTAAAGTCGTACGGTTTCTTTAACGTCTTAGTTGTTCATTCATGTAATCAAAATCATAATTAGATTACCCAATTGCTACTAGATTTCCCTAGACTTTAATGACTTCGATTTCGTCCAAATTTGGATTAGGTTGGGAAATCTTTAAGATACTATGAAAAAATTTTCTGACCCAAAATTTTTCCCTATAGGATTTTCTATAATGACGGAAACAGGTCGTTACATATTCCCCACAATCTTTCAGCAGCTCTGATAGAATTTTTTATAGACCATCGAGTCACTATAACTATCTTCATTTACTTAAAAAAACAACCCTTCTAGCTTCATTTAGATCTTTTTGTTTACAAAATTCAAAATGTTCTTCCTTTCTGATAGATTCCAAATACGACTTGACTATCTATAGTTTCATTGAATGTGCTCGGGGTATAAGTTTTATAATGTATCGTCATACTAATAAGTATTTTTATGTAAGTTCTTTTCTTTCTAAGAGGTGGAATAGAATAGCCCGGTTAAAGTGTAATGATCATACATCTACCGCATTGTATGTCCTATAATATGTCACATTCTTCTACTTTTTCTTGGAAGTCGATGAATATTCATAGTCTATTACCTTGACACCAAAGAAGAGTTTGACTTTATGCTTTATTTTTGTCCTAGTTGATCTTGATTCGACATTAGAAGTATATTGATTTTTTTCCAATAATTGAACACATTTGTTTGTAAATATTGCATATTTAATGTTAAACTCATTAAAAAAAAAAGCATTAAAATCAATTTTTATTGACCAATCAAAATTGTCTTCCAAGATCTATAATTGCCACAAAATGTCCAATATATATGTATTATTGGACCTTTTGAATAACAACCAAGAAGATCTTATGAAAATTGAACATTTTTCGTAATGAAGAGATAAATAGATATTGGGCATTTTAGAAAAATATTTTATAATTAATTTAGAAAAAAGTAAATTTTAAATCTATTGGACTTACTTTGTGAAAATAGATTGAAAAAACACATATTTAGTGAGAAAGAAATGGATTGCTTATCCTCCGGCCAATTCCTCTGATTACTCTTAATCTTTTGCAACTGAGGTTTGTTCCTTCTCCCTTACACAATATTGTGGAGGGACCTAGTATTTCCTGTCACCAATCTCAAACTAGTCATATCCTACCTTTTATTGCAAGAAAATCTCTTCAAAATGAATATACCTTCTATACTCAACATGAGCTTTTTGCACTATTTCTCTATTTTCATGTGTGTCACCTCATCAAACAACTTTTCTTTAATCTTGAAAATATATTTCTCTAATTATAAGCTTCTTAAAAATATAGCCATAAGTATATATCTCTACTACATTTTTTTTTTTAATTTCTTGATATTATATTTGAAATGTAAAAAAATTAAGAGGCACTGGAGATCCAATTTTGTCTAACAATGTCCTCAAAAGAATCATTCTCAGTCTAGAATTTGAGAAATTTAAATGATTTTCTATGTCTGTCCAGAATAACTTCACATTGTAACAACATAAGAGAATGATCAGAATTTATTTATGGTAAGTGTTCCACCTCAGTATGATTAAGTCAGTCTTGCATCTGTTGATTGATTACAATTTTAACTAATCCTTCAAATATACACTCATTACTAGCCCTATTAGTCTATCAAGTGAAAGGACTTCTCCTAAAATATACTTATGTCAGGTTACAAGATGATATGTAATTCTCAAAATCTTCACAATCAACATATTAACTGGCAAACTACCAATATTTTCTTCTGAGTTTAGTACCACATTAAAATAATCTCAATCAATCAAGAGATATTTATTTCTTGTGTTAGTTGATATATATCCTCCTAAAAGATCAATCTTTAATCATAATTGCATTTAGCATACACTAGTGTAGCAAAAATGTTGTTTGTATGACTGTGATGCTTTAACTTCATGGTTAATTCTTGATTTGTGTCTCTAATAACGATAGAATCTACATCATGATTTGTTAAAAAAAATCAATTTTTCATTAAAATTTGTTGTAGCACTTGACATCCTCAATCTCCTATACTTTTAGACGTGTCTAAAATTTAAAAAAGTTCAATTAAGCCAATGAATAAGAAACTATAGAACTTATGTATTACTTTCACTCTTCGAAAAGCTTGCAGAGATTTCAATGATCTTATATTTCATATAAAAGCTCTCATTAATACATTTTGAGGGTTGCTCTGATTCTCTTTGACTACCCCCTCATCGATTGACTATGCTCTCCATTGTCGTGTTTCTTTCCTTTTCTAGGAACCTTCAAAAACCTTAGTGACCTACTCCCCATAATTTTTGACCTCTCTATCTGAGTGATAATTTGAGCTATCTGATTTAAATATGTAGCTTTTCTAATAGGGTTTTCTCCAAAGTTATGAGATACTTTCTCATGTAAGATTCTATTAGGAGATTTTATTCTAATCAAACATGACTCATCTATTTACATAGCCTCGGATATTTCTATCACTGCTCATCTATCATTTTCATCATCTACCTGTTAAAGATCTCCTCCATCCACTGGAAAAATATTAGTATTGTTGGTAACCTCTTTCTCATAGTAAAAATTTTCTATATTGCCTGATTATTGCAATTATTGTTGCAAATATCACTAACTTGTTTAGTAACATATTTAAAATTTTCTTCTATAATATGCATCTTCTTCTTTTTTTCCTTCTAGAATCATGTTAACATTTGTTTTTCCTTTGAATTACTCTAACATGTTGATTTGTTATTGATCATGTGTATTATTCACTATTGCAGCTTTATTTCCTCTGCTAGGACTACCCGACATTGAATAACCATTTTCCTTTCGTAAGGTAAGACCAAAAGCCTTGGTGACCCAATCTTTTGTTGATTCTTTATTTCCCTTATCACTATCTTCCTAGCTAATTTGTTGTTGGTTGCTCATAATTGTTTTATTGTTGCCTTTACTGCTATATTCTGATTACATAATATCTTTACAAACCAAATCTTGAAATTGGTTCTCCATAATAGGAAGAGATTGATTGTTACTATTGACAAATCTCCTTTTTTCCCTAACAACACTTCAATTCCCCGGATTCCATTTAATCTACCACTTGGAAGCACTTTGACTTTTTCTGTTTGTAGTCTTGGAATCTACTTTGGTGGAGTATCCTACATTATCTGTGAGTCTTTAATCATGTGATTAACTTGTTGTTACCTATGTTTTCCTTAATTCATGATTGTTTGAGAACTCGACAATTATCAATATCATGTCCTTGCATTATGCATTCGCCACAATGCTTACGGACATAGTCGTATATGATATCTACCATAGTAGTTCTCACTTCTCCAGTTTTTTCATCTGCAATATTAGTCCTCACCGCCTTAGAAAAAGTCTCTCATAAATTCACTAGCACTTTCATACGCGCATAACTAGCTAAATATTATTCATAGTTTCTTAATCTATTTGGATTGGTTTACCCACAGTCGTCGCAATTGAAAGTAAACATTTTTTTACAAAGAAGGTGAGCAATATGCTTGGAAAGGAAATTCATGTCATAAACATTCAGGTTTTTCATTCAATTTTTAACCTCAAATCATAGATCAAATTTATCATCATATAGGTATATCCATCCTTGCACGTAATATAAAAAGTCCCTTTTGAAATTAGGTTAACAAGATCATCGTTTTGGGACAGTCAGATAATAATATGCTTAATGCGAAACACGACCATTTGACGGCCTCATTTTATCTCACATTGTTGAGAAATTTTTTTCCTCAGTTACTCCAATTAGGAATAATCAAAAAGAAATTTACTAGCAACCGCATATTAAAGCTCTTCAATTTATGTCTTTAGATTCACTTCTTCTTCCATCCATTTGACTTGAGGAACTCCTTCAACTATATTGATCTCTTTTCTAAGGGACTCATAAATAGACTGGACAACCGACTGATTAATGATATTAGCAAATTGTTACACCCCGAGCCTACACCTTGGGCGGGACTGGCACTCGAGAACCATTGCTGGCCCTAAGCGAACCCTTGGCCTTGCTTACTTACTCAGCGGAAGACTTAAACACAAGAAATAGTCTCAAAAGGACAACTCATACAATGTCTTAAAGATATATTGAACTTAGCCAAAATGGCAATTCAAGTCTTAAACGTATACAACTGAAAACGAAAAGACTAAAGAACTATAACTACTCGTCTATAAAGCCTCTAAAACAAGAGGGATGATGGGACAAGACCCCCGATCATCCTAACAAACTGAAATACTAAAACAAAGTAAAAGGAGTCCTTCAGATAGCAAGGAGGCTCACCAACTGACTCTGAGCTCAACTGGATCAACGAGGCACTAGATGTTGATCTTGGTTACCTATGTTTGCATCATGAAATGATGCAGGCCAAATGGCATCCCTACGTTGAATGTACGAGTATGCGAGGGAAATACTAAACAAAACATAAGCTTGAAAGGAATTTGAAAGAAACACTTACCTTGGCTTTACTCAACTCATGAATAACTTAACTCAAATGCAAAGTACACAACAATAATAGGGTACAATTATACAAAGCATTTAAAACAATAGGTAGCAATTCAATTTGTTAAAGAAATGCAATAACAACTCAATCTACTCATATAATAAAGTAACATAATTACTGTGGGAGTTTCTCTAACCAGCATCCACCACTATAAGCCTAAGTGGTGATACAGCGTCTTGCCATGCTGCTAGAACTGTCCCATACTTTGTTGTCATATAGAACGCCTTAACTAAGTGGATCCACTAGTCCATGCCAAAAAGCACTAAGGAATCATCTAAAAAGTATGATCCTTTTCTGCCCATGATGGCTACATAGTTTATAGAGACTTGAGTTATTATGAACTCGCGTCCCCATATCGGTGCTCAATACTACTCCCAAACTATACTCAGCTCATATGTTTTTAAAACAAAACTCTTTCTTTGGTTTGAAATAACTGAACTTAGGCATATTTATATGCCTAAGTTGTCAATATTTGCCATGAATTGATTAAATTAAAAGAATGATCTTTAGTTATTAACTTGATTTTGTTATACTTGCTATGATTATGAACTAATACATGTGATTAGAGGTTTCAGGAACTCTAAAGGAAATTGGAGTCAAATTGAAGAAAAGAGATGCAAGAGAGCATGAAAAGCGAGATAAGGATGAAAGCCCCAGGGCCAGGTTCACTGCTAGGCGCGATGCGCCAAGGGCCAACATTCAGAGCCCTTTCTCAAGTGTACTAAGAGGCGTGACGAGCCAAGTGTAGAAGTTCTGAGGTGCCTGATTGGCGCTATGCAAGGCGTGACAAGCCAAGCCTCAACATTCAGAGGTGTTTTCATGGTGCGCAGCGCCATAGTGGAAAGTTTTGATACGAGTCCTAGGCGCGATGGCAGGCGCAACACGCCAGTGGGATTCTGACTTTTCCAGCTTAAAAATATTTAAAAAGGATTCCTAATTGTAATAGACTTTGGCTCTAATTTTCCTACTATTATAAATGGACCCTTAGGGCTCTATTGTTAGGGTTCTACTTTTATTGGGTGTGCAAGAGCAAGTATCAATGTTTGTAATAGGTTTTGATCTTCTAACTCTTCTATTTTCCAGAAATCGTATGAACAATTGTATTTTGTGGTTTTCTAATAGCATGAGTGGCTAAACGCCCTAGTTCTGGGGCTGTAGCTATGAATGGATTGTTGATTATTAAAGGCTTTTTGAATTAATTATTAGTTGTCATTATAAGTTACTTCTATATTCTTGTTTTAGTATTTCATGCTTGATCACCATGAGATAAATATATTGTCTAATCTTAAAATCGAGAGAGGTGGGATAAGATAGACTAGAGAATATAGAGAGCTTGGTCGACCCATTTGATTGAGGTGATTAGTGTTCAGGAGTGACGCTCGGACGAACAACTTTCTTGGTTACGAAATAGAATGAAATATAAATGCTTGCTAGTTAGTCTATTCATCCCCACTCAACAATGTAGTTAGGTAGCTAATTGGAGTAGGCAACGGGAGGTGTGTAGCCCGACTCATATAATTAACCCTATAAACTAGTAACTTGACAGCTAAAATTAGTTCTAAGCTGATAATATGATATATGAGATTCAATACATGTTGCAGCCCTGGAATTGTCTTTTACTTGCTTGAAACATCATCTTAAAGTCATTCAATCTTGGTTACTTTTATTTATTAGGAGATTAGTAATAGTTAACAACCATCACCATCTCTTTAACGGTTACTTTTATTTTATTTGTAGAATTAAGTGTTAGATATAAATAGATCATAAGTCCCTTGGGAACGATAACTCGTTTCTTTAAAGAATCTATATTACTTACGCGACCGCGTACACTTGTGTGTATATTGGGGAGCAACAAGTTTTTGGCGCCGCTGCCGGGGACTTAGAAATTGATTTACATTCGATCTTCTTAAGTCTACAATTAGAATATTTAGGTATTAAATACTTGATCTTAGCTTGTTTATTGCAAGCACTTTCCTTTCAGGTCTGACTCGAAAAGGAGAACTTGTCGAACATGACTGCGAACCCGAAAGAGCTTTACGTCGACGTAGGAAAATAGCTAATCAAGGACATCATAGGGAATTGGGTTAGGTCTTCATGGAAACAATGATGATAATAACCAAGGCAATGTGAATAACCCAGAGAATCTGAACAACCAAGAGAACTTGAATAACCAAGAAGCACCCTCTGTAGTACGCGCAAGGCGCATCCGTGATGTGGCAGTCCCACTCACAGTCAATTTGGCATCTAGTATTAGGAAACCTCCACCGGGGGGAGATTTGAACTAAAGCAGGGCATGGTACAACTCATTCATTCTAATGGGAAATTCACGGGTCTCCCACAAGGATCCACAAATCCACTTTAGGAACTTTGTAGATATTACTAATACATACATCCCAACTGGAGTCTCATCGGACTATGTGAGGCTGACGTTGTTCCCATACTCATTGTTAGGAGCCACAAGGCGTTGGTTAGATTCTTAGCTACCAAACTCCATCACTACATGGGATTATCTAGCAAAGAAGTTCTTGAGTCGATTCTTCCCATCCAAGAAAACCGCTAAAATGAGGAGTGAGATATTAAGCTTTAATCAAAACCAGGGATACGACATGTACCAAGAATGGGCTCGTTTTAAATAAATGTTGAATGCTTGCCCGCACTACATGCAAACTAATGAGGTACTTGCTCACACTTTCTTTAAGGGTTTAGATTATAATGCACATGTTCTTTTAAATAGTGCAGTAAAGGGAAAAGCCTTAGCAAAAACCTCTGAGGAGTTGTTCGACTTACTCGATAGATTCTCTGAAGGGAACCCAGGGTATGAGGGGGAAATGCCTAGAATCACAACCTAAAGAGCAGTGGAATTTTAGATGTAGATTAAGCCACCGCCATAAATGCCAAATTAGATGTGATGCAACACAATATAGCCATGCATTTCAAACAGATGTCCTTGAATCAAGCACCGATTAACATGGTACAACAGGTATCAAATTGGTGTGCGGTATGTGGTAGTGGAGCTCATGAAACCGAGCAATGTGAGGCAAACCCGGATTCGGTAAACTATGTGGGTAATGTGCAAAGGGGAAGAGGTCAGCAAAATTATGGTAACACTTATAACCCTAGTTAGAGGAACCATCCTAACCAATTCCGCTCTCAAAGGGCTGGGCAAAAATACCAAAATCCTAACCAAGGCGCAAATCCTAATGCACAAAAAGGGGGGATGACCAATGAAGAGCTACTCCAAAAGCTCATGACTAAAATAGAGACCAAAATAAATGCTAGAATTGATAAGCATGATAAGAACATCAGAAACATCCAAATGTACCGAATGAGTTGAGAGAAACAAGTTACGCAAGTAGCCACTGAACTTACGTCCCCAAGGTGGGTTGCCTGGTGATACTGAACCCAAATCAAAGAAACTCCATGCGGTAAGTACTAGAAGTAGGTTATAATTAGAGGAACTAGCTCCAAAGAAGAGAGATACTGAGGCAAGTACCAAGGAAAAGAAAGTGGATGAGGTAGTAAAAATCTCTAATTTTAAGGCACCCGTTCCTCAAAAGAAACTACCACCTCCGTTTCCACAAAGGCTCAGAAAGCAGAACGAGGATGAATGCTTCGATAAGTTTCTCTCTCTTTAAACAGGTTCACATTAATTTGCCTTTGGTTGACATTTTGCAGGGAATCCCGAAGTATGCTAAATACGTAAAGGACATTGTGGCTAGCAAGAGGAGGCTCACACTTACTGAGGAGTGCAGCTCTAGAATCCAAAACAGACAGCCCGAAAAGTTAAAAGGTCTGGGTAGTTTTACTGTGCAGATTACAATTTGGCAAAGTGTTCATGCCCGAGGCTTGTGTGATTTAGGGGCATGTATAAATCTAATGCCCTTGTCATTATATCAAAAGCTTGGATTGGGTAGTCCAAAATGAACCACTATTATTCTCTAACTCGCTGATAGATCCACTCCTAGGCCAGAGGTGGTAGAAAATGTGTTAGTGCAAGTAGGTTCTTTGATTTTTACGGTGGATTTTGTGGTCTTAGATTTTGAACCCGATTCTGAAGTTCCATTCATTTTGGGATATCCATTCTTGGCCACGGGTAGGGCATTGACTGATGTAACAGCTGGTCAATTGACTATGAAGGCACATGATAAGGTTGAGGTATTCGATGTTTACTGCGCTTTAAAATTGTCTTTTATTTATGAAGAGTTTCTGCTATTACTGTGGTTGATCGCATAGTGGAATCGCAAGTAGTTATGCCCGAAGATCCCTTAAAGAGACTATTAGTAGGTCATGATGTGGATGGAGATACTGAGGCTCAAGAGATAGAAACATGTTTGAATCTAGCAATGGTTGACACTCGTAAGCTTCGAGCAGAGTCATTAGATCGTGAGTTAGGGCCCCCACCAAAGCCATCAATAGAAAAGGCTCCCAAGCTGGAACTAAAAACTCTGCTGGCTCACCTAAGGTATGCTTATGTGGGTGCTAATGAAACTTTGACTGTTATACTTTCTACAGAGTTGTTTGAATTACAGGTTGATGCGCCATTGAGGATCTTAAAGTAGAGGCAGAAAGCGATTGGATGGAAAATGGCTAATATTCATGGGATTAGTCCAGCACTATGTATGCACAAAATCTACATGGAAGAATATCACAAACTAAGTGCACAACATCAACGTCGGTTTAATCCTTTGATGAAAGAAGTGGTAAGAAAAGAAGTGATAAAGTGGCAAGATGCTGGAATTGTGTACCTGATCTCCGATAGTAAATGGGAAGTCCGGTGTAATGTGTTCCCAATAAGGGAGGTATGACAGTGGTAAGGAATGAAAAAATGAGTTGATTCCTACTAGAACAATGACCGGTTGGAGAATTTGTATGGATTTTATGAAAGATCACTACCCCGTTCTCTTTATTGATCAGATGATTGACTGACTAGTAGGGCAGGAGCATTATTGTTTCTTATATGGGTATTTTGGTTACAACCAGATCTTAATTGCACCCGAGGATCAGGAAAAGACCACGTTCACTTGTCCTTATGGTACATATGCTTTCAAACGCATGTCATTAGGTCTTGGCAATGCACTGACGACTTTTTAAAGGTGTATGATGGCCATTTTTCATGATATGGTGGAAGACTTTGTAGAGGTGTTCATGGATGATTTATCCGTCTTTGGGATGTCTTTTGAGGTATGTCTCCGAAATCTTGATAAAGTACTTGCTAGATGTGAGGACACAAACTTAGTTCTCAATTGGGAAAAGTGTCAATTTTTTGTTAGAGAGGGGATAGTGTTGGGTCACAAGGTGTCGAAATCTAGTTTAGAGGTTGATAAGGCCAAGGTAGAAGTTATTGAGAAATTGCCCCCTCCCATTTTCGTAAAAGGGGTGCGTAGTTTTCTTGGTCATGCAGGTTTTTACCAGCAATCCATCAAGGATTTTTCCAAGATTGTAAGACCTATGTGTAGCCTTTTGGAGAAGGAGGTGAAGTTTGACTTTGATGAGATGTGTTTGAAAGCTTTTGAGATGTTGAAGAGGAACTTAATTGAGGCTCCCATATTAATTGCTCTTGATTGGGAATTACCATTTGAACTCATGTGTGATGCAAGCGATGTAGCAGTGGGTGCAGTCTTGGGACAAAGAAAGAATAAAGTGTTCCACTCGATCTATTATGTGAGCAAGACTCTTGACTCTACACAAGCTAATTACACAGTGACTGAGAAAGAGATGCTAGCTCTAGTGTTCGCCTTCGACAAGTTCATATCGTATTTGGTAGGTACTAAAGTGATTGTTTTTACTGACCATGCAGCTATTAGGTTGGAGGGTTTTTCCCATATGAATGAAAGTGAGTAAATTCGGGAAGAGTTTCCGGATAAACAATTGATGGCATTAGATATCTCTCAAGTGTCATGGTATGCAGACATTGTGAATTTGATAGTAAGTGGAGATTATCCTCTGGGTGCAACCACCCAACAAAAGAAAAAGCTCAATCATGATGCTAAGTTCTATATCTGGGATGAATCGTTCTTGTTCAAGCAAGATGTTGACCGGGTAGTGAGAAGATGCATTCCGGAGTATGAGGTTCACAAAGTGATCGAAAGTTGTCATGCTAACCCATATGGAGGTCACCACGGAGGAGAGCGCACGACGCATAAGGTACAATCTAGTTTCTTTTGGCCCTCATTAAAGATTCTATTGTTTTTGCGAAGGGTTGTGATAAATGTCAAATGTTGGGTACTATTTCAAAAAGACATGAGATGCCACTAAGTAACATTTTGGAGGTGGAAATCTTTGATGTGTTGGGTATTGACTTCATGGGTCCCTTCCCACCATCTAGTGGAAACTAATATATTCTTGTGGCTGTGGATTATGTGAATAATTGGGTTGAGGTTTTCGCTCTTTCTTCGAATGATTCAAGTATGGTGATAAATTTCATCAAGAAGCACATCTTCACTCGCTTTGGCACTCCAAGGGCAATCATAAGTGATGGAGGTAAGCATTTCATTAACTATCTAGTGAAAAATATTCTTGCTAAGTATGGTATTTGTCATAAGGTTGCTACAGCTTACCATCCTCAAACGAGTGGCCAAGTGGAGGTTTCGAAAAGAGAGGTGAAACAAATTTTGCAGAAAATAGTGAATGCGCAGAGGAAAGATTGGTCTGAAAAGTTAGATGATGTCTTGTGGGCATATAGGACTGCCTATAAGACACCCATAACGACTTCTCCCTATCACATAGTATTTGGGAAAGCATGTCATCTTCCGACAGAATTAGAACACCAATCTTATTGGGCAATTAAGAGGTTGAACTTGGAACCCGAGCTAGCAATTTTTCTAATATTTTTCTTTTCTCCATCTTTCTTCTTAATAGGTAGCTCTTAGTATTCTATCTCTATACTTTGTTTTTTTAATGCGAGGATAGTGCTTATTTTTTTTTTTGGGTGTGGGGTATGTATATGTCTTTTTGTATATAGTTTTTGTTCTTTTTGCTCTAATGTTAGTTTTTTTTTTTTAGTTTAGTTTTTTGGTTTGAACTAGTAGCTTGTATGACTTAGGAATGTGATTGAGGCGTTTCTTTGAAATAGAATTCTTTTTCTCTACTTGTTGTATTACACATGAAAAATTATCCCTAGTAAATCCCCATTGAGCCTTTAGCCTTGCTTGTTGAAAAGCCACATGATAAGCCGGAAGCCGTTTGTTTGGTACAAAGTCTTTTGATCCTAATAAAATCCTTAATGCACTATGTTAAGAAGAAGGGTTGAAAATTGTTGGTTAATATAAGTAAAATTAATAAATTAATGCAAAGAAAGAAGAAGAAAGAATAGATATTTTTTCAGTTGGCGCCTTTTTTATTAATGATGTGACAATCCAATGCAGGTGTGAGTGGCTATTTGATATATATAAACATTGGCAAGGAAAACAAATGACATGTGGAGAGGGAGGGTGTAATTTCTTTGAAATTTTCAATGATTCCCTCTTAAGCACCTTAAGTGCATGTAGTGGGATCCCAACTTTACTAGCTTAAAAGTGTTAAAAAATGATTCCTAATTGTAATATACTTTGGCTCTAATTTTCCTACTATTATAAATAGACACTTAGGGCTTCATTGTTAGGGTTCGACTTTTATTGGGTGTGCAAGAGCAAGTATCAACGTTTGTAATAGGTTTTGATCTTCTAACTCTTCTATTTTCTGAAAATTGCATGAACAATTGTATTTTATGGTTTTATAATAGCATGAATGGCTAAACGCCCTAGTTCTGAGGCTGTAGCTACAAATGGATTTTTTATTATTAAATACTTTTTGAATTAATTATTGGTTGTCATTATAATTTACTTCTATATTCTTCTTTTATTATTTCGTGCTTGATCACCATGAGATAAATATATTGTCTAATCTTAAAATTGAGAAAGGCGAGATTATATAGATCATAGAATATAAAGAGCTCGGTGACCCATTTGATTGAGGTCATTAGTGTTCAGGAGTGACGCCCGAACGAACAACTTACTTGGTTACGAAATAGGATGAAATATAAATGCTCGCCAGTTAGTCTATTTATCCCCGCTCAATGATGTAGTTAGGTAACTAATTGGAGTAGGCGATGAGAGGTGTGTAGCCCGACTCATATAATTAACCCTATAAACCAGTAACTTGACAACTAAAATTAGTTCTAAGCGATAGTATGATACATGAGATTCAATACATGCTGCAGCCCTAAAATTGTCTTTTACTTGCTTGAAACATCATCTTAAAGTCGTTCAATCTTGGTTACTTTTATTTATTGGGAGATTAGTAGTAGTTAAAAACCATCACCATCTCTTTAACAGTTACTTTTATTTTATTTGTAGAATTAAGTATTAGATATAAATTGATCATAAGTCCCCTGGGAACCATAACTCGATTCTTTAAAGAATCTATATTACTTGCACGACTGCGTACACTTGCGTGTATATTGGGGAGCAACAATAACTACTCAAAACTTAGCTTAAAAGATATCTTGGAAATCGGTGTTTCCTTTCTTGCTCAAATGTGAAAATATTTTAACTCTTGGGAACACTTAGTTCCCGTATAATCTTTGAAGAAAATGAACTTTACTCTTACTCTTTACTCAACTCAAAGCTAAAGTCTGAAAACAAAGTTAAAACGTGTGTGAAAGAGTTTTGAAAAACTTTATGAACTTCCCTTGACTTGATTCTTAACTTCTTAACTTGATTCTTAACTTTCCTTGAATTGAAGTATGGAATCAAGGTTCATGATCACATATTTATGGATGATTTCATGATGTTTAAACATACCTTAGAGTGTTGGAATCAACTAGAAAATATAGGTACGTTGCTAAGGAACTAGTACGAAAAGAAAGGGGGGAGGGGGGAATGGGTTAATTGGCGTCCCTGGCGCTTTGAGAGGCACGGGGCGCCAGCCCTGAAATTTCAAACAATGAGTTGGGGCACTCTGGCTGGTGCGGTGCCCCAGAGGTCATATTTTAGGGGCTACTTTGGGGCGCGCTGAGAGGCGCGACATCCCAGCCCCTTCCCTAGAATTTTGACGAAATTCCTCATTCGTTTTTCAACTCCAAACCCTCTAATTTCACTTGGTTCTTTCCCAAACACTTAGAATTTATAATATTATCAATATATGCAAGATTCAACTCAAAATCACACCTAATTACATGAATCAACCTCAAGAAACTTCAACAACAAGAACCCACAAGATTTCAAATGAATTAACATCAAGAACTCATATGATTTGCTTTCAAAACTATACAACATCGTTGAATTGACTCATGATTGGCACGTGGGTTAACTAACATAATGCTATGTGATCTTACATACCTCGTAGTATTGAATCCTTGGCGAAATCCACAACCAAACTTGAATGTTCTTGACGAATCTTGACTTTTTTTCTCCTTTCTCCTCTTTTCTCTTTTCTCCAAGCCTTAGCGTGAATTTCCAATTGACTAAACTGATATAATTCTAATTAGACACCAAATAAACTCCTAAAAATGAAATAAAGTAATTTGTTAAGGAAAAGGCCAAACTACCCTTCCAAAATCCGGATTAGACTTTCCTTATTTGAACAGTCCAACTTCAAATGGGCATATCTCACTCATACGAACTCGGAATCGCACAAGCTCATAGGCGTTGGAAAGAGAATTCGAAGATATTTCCTATAGTATCTGGAAGCACACCTAACTTATCTTGATCTAGGAGTTATGGTCGTTTAAAGTTGACCCAAAACTTAAACTTAACATAACCAATTTTTCATATTTTTCATTCTTTCCTAAAATGTCTATTTCCTATTCTAACTCTTTCTAGTTCTTTCAAATAGCAAGATGTTACAATAGCTCCCTCTTGAGAACATTCATCCTCAAATGAGATTACTCTTAGTAGGCTTAGGGCGTAACATGTAACATTTAGTTCAAACACCCAACAACAAAAATGCAAACACAACATGTCAACTTATAAATAAATGCCAAGAAAAGGATTAGTACCTTGGTTTGGAACTTCTCCGAATTCGAAGAGATGTGGATATCTCTTCTTCATATCCTCCTCAGCTTCCCAAATAGCTTCCTCAACAAATTGGTTCCTCCAAAGGACTTTGACTGATGCTACTTTCTTGGTTCTCAACTTGCGAACTTAGCAATCTAGAATCTGAACCGGAATCTCCTCATAGGACAAGCCATCCTTGATACCAATATCTTCAGTTGGTATGATAAGTGAAGGATCTCCCATGCACTTTTTCAACATGGAGATTGAAATACCGAATGAACCGTTGCAAACTCTTGTGGTAGCTCTAACTCATAAGCTAAATTGACAATCCTCTTTGATGTTTTGTAAGGACTAATATACCGGGACAAAGCTTCCCCTTCTTATCAAATCTCATAACACCCTTCATTGGTGAAACTTTCAAGTATACCCAATCATCTACTTCAAACTCTAACTCACTTCTCCTAACATCAGTGTAGGATTTCTGAAGACTCTGCATCGTTTTCAACCTCTCTTGAATGACTTTCACTTTCTCCATACCTTGATGAAAAAATTCAGGTCCTATCAACCCTACTTCACCAGCTTCAAACCATCTAATAAGAGATCTGCACCTCCTCCCATAAAGAGCTTCATAGGGAGCCATTTGGATGCTAGAGTGGTAATTATTGTTGTAAGCAAATTCAATAAGAGGTAGTGGATCATCCCAATTACCTTTGAAATCAATCACACAAGCCCTCAACATATCCTCTAAGGTCTGAATAGTGCGCTCTGCTTGACCATCTGTCTGAGGATGAACAGAAGTACTTAAGTTTACCTTTGAACCCAAGCCTTTCTAAAAAGATTTCCAGAACTGTGCAATAAATTGTGAACCTATGTCTGAAATGATCAAAACTGGCACCCCATGAAGTCTAACTACCTTTTGAATATAGAACTTAGCATAATGTTCTGTTGTATGGGTAGTCTATACCGGCAAAAAGAGGGCTGATTTTTCCATTTTATCCACAATCACCCAAATAGAATCATGTTGCCTTCCAAACCTTGGTAAACCTGTGATAAAGTCCATATTGATTATCTCCCACTTCCATTCTAGAAGTTCTATATTCTGAACCATACCACCAGGCCTTTCATGCTCTACCTTAACTTGTTGGCAATTCGGACACTTAGCAACAAACTCTGCAATGCTCTTCTTCATACTACTCCACCAATAAACTTCTCTCAAGTCATGATACATTTTTGTGGTACCCAGATGGATAGAATATCTAGAGCTATGAGCTTCCTCCATGATCCTCTCTTGAAATTCATCCACCAATGGTACACACAATATACCTTGATACCTCAATACGCCATCTCCCCCATGTTCAAACGCCAATACTTTTTGCTTATGAACATTTGTCTTTAATTCAAGCAAAATAGGGTATTGGTCTTGCTTCTCTATTACTTCTGACACTAATGATGATTCAGCCCCATTCATCACCGCTATTCGTCCTTTTGTGGAATCCATTAGTCGGACTCCAAGAGTGCAAGTTTGTGCACATCTTTTGCTAGCTCTTTCTTATCTTCCTCAAAATGGGTGGTACTACCCATAGATAACCTGCTCAAGGCATTATCAACAGCATTAGCCTTACCTGGGTGGTAAAGAATACTTATTTCATAATCATTGAGTAATTCTAACCACCTCCTTTGTCTGAGATTAAGCTCTTTCTGAGTAAACACATACTAAAGACTTTTGTGATCGGTGACACATCCACATGCACATCATAAAGATAATGGCGCCATATTTTCAAAGCAAATACTACGGCAGCCAACTCTAGATCATGGGTTGGGTAGTTCTTCTCATGAACTTTCAACTGTCTGGAGGCATAAGCTATAAACTTGCTATTCTGTATCAACACACAACCCAAACCAACTCTAGACGCATCACAATAAACAACAAAGCCTTGTGTGCCTTCTGGTAAAGTCAATACTGGAAGTAGTCAACCTCTTTTTCAATTTCTGCAAGTTTTTCTCACAAGCCTCAAACCATTGAAATTTCACTATTTTCTGAGTTAACTTGGTCAAAGGGGATGAAATAGACGAGAACCACTCTACGAACCTTCTATAATATCCAGAACCCAAGAAACTCCTAATATCAGTTGGAGATGTGGGTCTATGCCAATTATATACTACCTCTATTTTCTGGGTATCAACTTTAATTCCCTCTCCAGACACAATGTGGCCTAAGAATGCCACAGACTCAAGCCAAAACTCACACTTAAAGAACTTGGCATACAACTCTTTTTCCTTTAGAGATTGGAGAACTATTCTAAGATGACTAGCATGATCTTCTTCATCCCTCAAATAGATTAGTATGTCATCAATGAATACGATAACAAACATATCTAAATAAGGCTTGAATACTATATTCATAAGGTCAATGAACGTTGCAGGTGCATTGGTCAAACCAAATGACATAACTAGGAACTCATAATGACCATATCGGGTCCTGAATACTGTCTTTGGAATGTCACACTCCCTTACTCTTAGTTGATGGTAGCTTGATCTGAGATATATCTTACAGAAACAGGTAACACCCTGAAGCTGATAAAAAAGGTCATCAATTCTCGGAAGAGGATACTTATTCTTGATGGTAACCTTGTTCAACTGGCGATAATCTATACACATTCTAAGGGAACCATCCTTCTTCCTCACAAATAAGACCGGAGCGCCCCAAGGTGAGACACTTGGTCGAATGAAACCTTTATCAAGGAGATCTTTCAACTACTCGTTTAGCTCTTTCAACTCTGCTGGAGCTATTTTATACGGCGGAATAGATATAGGACAAGTATCTGGAAGAGTATCTATACCGAAGTCTATTTCTCTCTCAGAAGGGACTCTGGGTAGATCATCTGGAAAGACTTTTGGAAACTCACTCACAACTGGAACTGACTCAATAGGAGGTGTCTCAACACTATAATCCTTAACTCTGACCAAATAATAGACACAACCCTTGGAAACTAACTTTCTCGCCTTTAGATATGAAATGAAATGACCTTTAGGCACTGCTAAACTACTACTCCACTCTATAACTGGCTCATTAGGAATTTGGAACCTAACAACTCGAAATCTACAATAAATAGAGGCATAACAGGCATGAAGCCAGTCCATACCAAGAATGACATCAAAATCTACCATGTCTAACTCAACTAAATCAGTCATGGTGTTTTTGTGATTGATGGAGATGAAACAATCACGATATACTCGCCCAGCTAGAATAGACTCCCCAATAGGTGTAGAAACACAAAAGGTTTCACAAAGTTTCTCAGGAAGAACATTAAAATTATTTGCAACATAAGGAGTCACAAAAGATAAACTTGCTATTGGGCCTAGCAAAGCATAAACATCAAGAGTAACGACTTTGATCATACCAGTGACACCATCTGGAGAATTCTCTTGCTCTTGACGACTTATGATCACATAAAGGCACTTTGCTCTTCTGCCAATACCGAAAGTAGCTCCTCTAGGTATAGCCCTATCTGGTGGAGCAACTGATGAAGATTGGGCTCTATTGCCTTGATTCCCATTACCTTGGCGGTTCTTAGGGCACTCTTTCATGAAGTGACCCTCTTGTCCGCACTTGAAACAACCTGTGGAGACATCGTGACACTTACCTAGGTGAGTCCTTCCACACTTAGCACATGCAGGAGCCCAGTTACCTCTTTGTACCACACTACCCTGAGACCGTGCACGTCTAGCTCTGAAGTTCTATGAATTTTGACCATTGTACTCACATTTGTTTCTGGGTGCAGATGCACTAGCAGATGATGGAGCAGGTCCTTTTTGCTTTTGTAGGACAAAAGACCGGTTCACATTATTCCTCTGTTGCTCGGACTCATTTCCTGTCTTCGCTTTCTATTTTCTGAACTCCTCTATGTCCCTCAACTTCTTTTCCTCAACCTGTTGCACATAGACCATCAACCTTGCTATATACATGTCCCCAATTAGCATGGCTGTCTTGCCCTCTTTACTTGACAGATGGGACAACCCAACAACAAAAAGACTCATCATGCTTCTCATATCCGCAACCATCTCTGGAGCATATCGGGACAGTTGGATGAACTTCAAGTTGTACTCATAAACACCTAGTGAATCTTGTTTAAGGGTGAGAAACTCTCGTACCTTGGCCTCTTTCAGTTCTCGGGGAAAGAAATGCCAAAAGAAGGCCTCCTCAAAACAAGCCCAACTTGCAGGTGGTGCTCCCTTAGCTCTACCCTTCTTTCACTGGTCAAACTAAGTCCTAGCAACATTCTTCAATTGATATGCATCTAGTTCTACTTGCTTAACATCGGCAACGTGCATAACTTCAAATAACTTTTGCAACTCTTCAATAAAGTTCTCTGGATCCTCAGTAGTGCTTGAACCAGTAAAACTTAGAGGATTCATCCTCAAGAACTCTCGAATCCTCGAAGTATCAGCCACTTCCTATCTAGCTCCTCTTTATTGCCCAACCTGATTAGTCACAACTTGGCTCAACATTCAAATCGCTTAACTCAGCTAATTGGTGACTTCCCCTTGGGATTGCACTTTAGATGCATTAGGTACCCCTTGCTCCTCAATGTTTCTCCTAGCATGACGACCTCGGACAGCACTTCATGAAGGCATGATTAACTGAAAAATACGTGCAAGCACGAATTAGAGAGAGACTTTATAGAGATGAACTCTATCGCACAAAATGAGTATGAAAGAAGTAAGGTAATTTCCTATATGGCGCGCTTCACACCGATAACTAGGACTCTACAGACACGGCTTCATAGACTTCGTAGGACTCTTGAACTCTGTGTTCTGATACCAAGTTTCTCATGCCCCGAGCCTACACCCTGGGCGGGATTGGCACTCGAGAACTATTGATGCCCCAAGAGAACCCTTAGCCTGGCTTACTTACTCAGCGGAAGACTTAAACACAAGAAATAGTCTCAAAAGGATAACTCATATAATGTCTTAAATAAATATTAAACTTAACCAAAATGACAATTCAAGTCTTAAACGTAGACAACTGAAAACAAAAATACTAAAGAACTATAGCTACTCGTCTATGAAGCCTCTAAAACAAGAGGGATGTCGGGACAAAACCCCCGATCATCCAATACTAAAACAAATTAAAAGGAGCCTCCGGATAGCAAGGAGGCTCACCAACTAACTCTGAGCTCAACTGGATCAATGAGACGCTGGATGTTGATCCTGGTTACCTATGTCTGCATCATGAAACGATGCAGGCCAAATGGCATCAGTACATTGAATGTATGAGTATGCGATGGGAATACTAAACATAACATAAGCTTGAAAGGAATTTGAAAGAAACACTTACCTTAGCTTTTCTCAACTCATGAAGAACTTGACTCAAATGCAAAGTACACAACAATAATAGGGTACAGTTATACAAAGCATTTAAAACAATAGGTAGCAATTCAATTTGTTAAATAAATTTAATAACAACTCAATTTACTCATATAATAAAGTAACATAATTAATGTGGGAGCTTCTCTAACCGACAACCACCACTATGAGCCTAAGTGGTGATACATCGTCTTGCCCACGCTGCCACAACTGTCCTATACTTTTCCGTCTATGCTAAAAAGCACTAAGAAATCATCTAAAAAGTATGATCATTTTCTTTCCATGATAGCTACATGGTTTATGGAGACTTGAGTTATTATGAACTCGAGTCCCCACATCGGTGCTCAATACTACTTTCAAAATATACTCGGCTCATATGTTTTTAAAACAAAACTCTTTCTTTGGTTTGAGATAATTACTCAAAACTTAGCTTAAAAGCTCTCTTGGAAATCGGTGTTTCCTTTCTTGCTCAAATGTGAAAACATTTTAACTCTTGAGAATACTTAGTTCCCGTATAATCTTTGAAGAAAATGAAATTGACTCTTACTCTTTACTCAACTCAAAGCTAAAGTCTTAAAACAAAGTTAAAATGTGTGTGAAAGACTATTGAAAAACTTTATGAACTTCCCTTAACTTAAATCTTAACTTCTTGACTTGACTCTTAACTTTCTTTGATTTGAAGTATGGATTCAAGGTTTATGATCTCATGTTTATGGATGATTTCATGATGTTTAGACGTACCTTAGAGTGTTGAAATCAACTAGGAAACATAGGTACGTTGCTAAGAAATTGATACGGAAAGAAAGGGAAAATAAATTGGTGAACTGGTGTCCCTGGTGCTCTGTGGCGCGGGGCACCAGCCCTGAAATTTCAGAGAATGATTTGGGGCGCTATGGTTTGGCGCGGGGCCCCAGAGTTCATATTTCGGGGGCTACTTTGGGGGGCGCTGAGAGGCACGGCGCCCCAGCCCCTTCCCCAGAATTTTGACAAAATTTTCTTCGTTTTTCAACTCCAAACCCTCTAATTTCACTTGGTTCTTTCCCCAAAAACTTAGAATCGACAATATTATCAATATATGCAAGATTCAACTCGAAATCACACCTAATTACATGAATCAACCTCAAGAAACTTCAACAACAAGAACCCACAAGATTTCAAACTAAATAACATCAAGAACTCATAGGATTTGCTTCAAAACTATACAACACCGCTGAATTGAATCATGATTGGCGCGTGGGTGAACTAACCCAACGCTATGTGATCTCACATACCTCGTAGGATTGAATCCTTGGCGAAATCCACAACCAAACTTGAACGTTCTTGACGAATCTTGACTTTTCTTCTCCTTTCTCCTCTTTTCTCTTTTCTCCAAGCCCTAGCGTGAATTTCCAATTGACTAAACTGATCTAATTCTGATTAGACCACAAATAAACTCCTAAAAATGAAATAAAGTAATTTGTTAAGGAAAAGACCAAACTACCCTTCCAAAATCTGGATTAGACTTTCCTTATTTGAACAGTCCAACTTCAAATGCGAAATCCACAACCAAACTTGAACGTTCTTGACGAATCTTGACTTTTCTTCTCCTTTCTCCTCTTTTCTCTTTTCTCCAAGCCCTAGCGTGAATTTCCAATTGACTAAACTGATCTAATTCTGATTAGACCCCAAATAAACTCCTAAAAACGAAATAAAGTAATTTGTTAAGGAAAAGACCAAACTACCCTTCCAAAATCCGGATTAGACTTTCCTTATTTGAACAGTCCAACTTCAAATGGGCATATCTCACTCATACGAACTCGGAATCGCACAAACTCAGCGGCGTTAGAAAGATAATTCAAAGATCTTTCCTACAGTATCTGGAAGCACACCTAACTTATCATGAGCTAGGAGTTATGGTCGTTTGACACAAAACTCAAACTTAAGATAACTTTACCAATTTTCCAGATTTTTCATTCTTTCCTAAAATGACTATTTCCTATTCTAACTCTTTCTAGTTCTTTCAAATTGCAAGATGTTACACAAATGATAAATCAGTAGGTAAATTGAGGACGCAAATAAGATCTAAATTTAATATGAGGTCAGAAGCGGGAGTATGAGAGAGAGAAAGGATGGGCTGGATTCATTTTAGGAGAGAGAAGATAGAAGCTTGCATCTTCAGCTTTCAAATATAAGTTAGTTATTTTTTCACTTGCTATAAATAGTTAGCCCGTTCTTATCACGGAAAAAAAAAGAAATTGAATTCTCGTGTTTTCATGTCTTTATCGTTTGATTCTTCTTATACTTGTCACGCTTTGCAATAGTTCATTTTATTTAGAGTAAAGGGTCAAAATAACATCTAAACTATCTTAGTTTTTTGAGTTTTATATCTGTACTATTGAGAGTGTGAGTTTTCTATCTGAACTATTGAGAGTGTAAGTTTTCTATCTGAACTATCACTCAATAATTAATGAAACACACCTCCACTAATCTCTAATGATGTGTGTACACTCTCTCTTTTGTTTAAAAATTATGTCATGTGGCAGTCCTCATGAAAAAATGATTTCACTGTAGCAAATCTAGATAAATTATTACTAGGTTAAAGATTACAACTATAACCGTATAAATATCTATCTACTTCTTCACCTTTTTAGTCTTGGTCTCGTCTCTATCGTGCCATCGATATCTCCAACTTGAAAGGGGAGAGTTTAAGATTTTAAAGAAATCAAATATATATATATATATATATATATATATATAATGTGTCAGCCAATAAAGTCGTTGTATATGCCTGGTGGACGAAGATTTTATGGACAAATACGCCTAGAAGTTGACTGCTTTTGTCAGAATTAGAATGAATAAAGAAAAGAGTTAAAAGGTCAAAAACACATTTAAATTATTTTATTTTATTGAGTTTTATAACAAAACTATTGAGAGTATGAGTTTCCTACTTGAACTATCACCATGGTCAACTTCTAGGGTATGTTTCACTAACCATTGGGTGATAGTTCAGGTAGGAAACTTATACTCTCAATTGTTTAGTTATAAAACTCAATAAAATAAATAATTTAAATGTGTTTTTGACCTTTTTAACTCTTTTCTTTATTCATTCTAATTTCGACAAAAGCAGTTGAGAGATTGAAGAGTTTCATCTAGTTAGGTGCACCTTAGGAGATTCCTGAATAGTGTTGTATTTTGGGAGGAGAACATCACTTTTTTGTGTAATTTATAAAGGTGTTTGGCTAGTATAGAATTGAAGAAAGGAAGGACAATTTTTGAAAATTATGACTTAAAATAAATTATAGATATTTAAGTGTAAAATATAAAGTTAACTTGTACTAAAAATAGAAGGCGAAAAACTTTATAGGATTCATGATTAAAAAAACCGAATGTCATATAGATTGAGACAGACAAATGTTGCTCCTTTTATCTCATATTAGTTGATCACTTTTCTATTTACACACATATAAAGAAATCGTAAATAAGAAGACAATTTTATTAATTCACCCTTAAAATCATTTTGGAAATTTTACAAACAAATGTGAACACTTTAGAATTAATTGTGAGGGTAACATAGGAGAATTTTAATTAATGTTTCTTGATTTAGAACATGTTTAGATTGGCTTAAAAGTTGGTCAAACATACTTATAAGTCATTTTAGCTTTCGAAAGTGTTTGGTAAAGTTAAAAATGACTTAAAATAAGTTTAAAATGACTTTAAAAAGTTAAAAGTCAAAAGTAGAACGCTACTACTTTTTATTTTTGACTTAATAGTCATTTAAGTTTGACCAAAGATATTACTTTTGGTACCCTCAATTCTTTTAGATAATTTCAAATTTACCCTTCTTAAATAAAAAATCCTATGATCTTCTCTTTCCCTCAAATATGTGTGTGTCCTAAGATCTTATGTGTGTGAGAGACTGATCCCTCATCTTCCTTAACTATGTATGACTAATGAATTCCTCGCTTTAATCCGTTCTTTTTCTTCTTTGGGTTCGGGTCCATAGTAGCCATGGAGGACAGACGGCTATAAGCAATTCACGATAAGCTATAGTTTTCCAAAAAAACTAGAACCATACCTCTTTGAACAGAGTCTCCCTCTTTAACTAGTGCTACCTCCATGTGTATGTGAATGAGAGGCAAATATTTATTACAAGAAATACATCTTAAATCCTTCATGTGATCTACCATTCAAATATTATTACAAGAAATGCCTCTTAAATCCTTCATGTGATGTGATCTATTCAAATTATATATTTTAAAATTTTAAAATAAGTTGTGCATATAACATTAACTTACATAATAAGTTTATATTGAAATTGAACTAAAATACAAATTAATTTTATTTTAAATTTTTTTGAAATAAAATATTTAAAGTAATCAACTTTTTATAATGTTAACAGTTTCAAGGATACTTTAGACATTTTGATTAAAATAAGTGTTTAACAACAGTTATGTACCGAATACATCAAACACTTTTTTCAGCTACAAAACTTTTATCCAAACACATAATTACTTATTTTTAAAAAAAAGTTTTAGCACTTCAAAAGTTACTTATTAAAAGCTACTTTTTCGGTCAATCCAAACAGATTCTTAGCAAATATTTGGCCACAAATTCGCAAATATTCTTGGCAAGTTATTTTTGGGTTAAGTTTCGGTGAAGGTTCATCATGCATTTGACCACAATTTTTTCCAAGAATATTTGACTATTTTGAAAAAATATGATTTATGCCGATAAGTTCTAAAAATTATTTAAAAATACTCATAAGTTTGTATTATCATTTTATAATGAACATGATCCGTTAAACATGACCCTATAACATAATTGATAACAATCAACAACAACAAATAATAGTATGGACAAGAGCAATACATTAATCGCATACTCAAATTTGTCACTGATTTAATAGGAATTATAATTCAATAAAAACAAATTGTTCTTTTTTCTCAATCTTGTCACTCAAATTATAACTCAAACTTTTCCGGAGGAAGCAGATAAATATAAGTTGGAATTAATAAATGATGAATGTTTTTTTATAAAATATAAAAGTTTGGGGTAACTTTTAAATTTTTAAAAATTCTCAAATATTAAAACTTCTCCCAAATACTAGTATTTCTAGTATTTGGGAACTTGGGATATTTGTCAAATATATTTGCCAAGTTGTATGACCAAACATTACTTTCAAGTTTTCTCAAATTTTTCCCAAGTTTTTCCTAAATATATTTGTGACCAAATGGGTCCTTAATAAGGTGGACAACTAATCTGAGACAACTATTTTTAGTAAGACGATCAATTAATATGGGACAGAAGGAGTATTTATGAATTGTGTGTTTTATTATATCATAAGTGTTTGTATTTAGTGCTTTCATAATATCTAATACTTTCTTTGTTCATTTTTACTTGTCTCATTTGAACTTGACACATTCATAATCGTCTAACTGTATTGATTGATGTCGATTTCCCTGCCTCTATATTTTAGCATAAATCACAAGTTTTTTTATATATATATATATATAAGGTCAATGCACATATCAACTTATCAAAAATTTGATCAATTTTGAGGGTTAGCTTTGCGCTCCTTGAATATGTTTCTGCCCTAAACTAAGAAAGACTTGTTGGTTAGGTATGAATTTACTCTATAATTATTTAATCTCTTTTTTCTCTTATGAAGGAAAGTACATGTGTTCCAATTAATTGCACAGCGCAATAACTAAAAACAACATGTATTCTATATCCCATGATTTGTGTGAAAATTCAAAGTGTAAGAGTTAAAACACCTCATTTTATCCTTTGAATATTTTTTAAAAAAATTATATATTTAAAAATTACACGAAAATTATCATAACTAAACATAGCCATTGATTTGTTTTTTTTTTAAGTATGAAAAAATTATAATAATCTATTAGATTGACTAAATAATAGTTATTGCGCTTTCCAATTAATTGAAAAATCAATGTCTAAGAATTAAATGATTTTGTTATTGCGCTTTGCAATTTTCACTTTTTATTTTGGACCACATACTTTCCTTCGTAATCGTAAGGGAGACGAGAGAAAAAAAGTGATTAGATAACTATAGAGCAGATTTAGATCTAACCAATAGGCATACAATTTTGGACATTTAATCAAATTCTTAATAAGTTGATATTTGCATCGAACTTATATATTTTGTTTTTCTTAACTTTTGATTCATGCTAAAATATAGAGACAGTGAAATCGACCTCAATCAATGCAGTTAGACAATTATGAATGTGTCAAGAAAATGGTAATTGACATGGTTATTATCACACTATTTCTATTAATTGATGTTTATTATTAGGTCTTAAAAAATGATTTGGAGAATAAGTAATTAATACTAAGGGTAAACAAATGGTAAAAAAATATATTTTTTTCTTGATATGTATAAAGTAATAAATAAAAATAAAAATCTATTTTTAAAATAACTGACAAGTTAAAGTGAACAGGGTACTTTCTACAAAATACTAGTGGTGTCTAAGCTAATTTGAGTACAATTTAATTAAAGAAAATTACGCGGTCAAGCAAACTTATACTACTTAATTACTCATCATAGCTATAGTTTGCTATAATTACCACTCGCGACTAACATTATACATTAATTAAGTGGATTGTCTTCGAGTTTGTATAATTAGCCACGTTTGTATATGTATAATTCGCCACATTGTATAATTCGCAGGTAAAAATTCTTTGTTTGATTTTTTTTTATACGATTGTTTGTATTTGTATATGACGATGATTTCCTTTAGTTTTTTAGTTTTGTCATCATATACATTCAAACTTTTTGTGTATAACTTTTTAAAGTTTGTATAAATGTGTAGTTTTTGGATTTTGTATAATATAATTTATATGATGTAATTTGTATAATATATTTTGTATAGTTGTTTAAAGTTCATACGTTTATGTTTGTATCAATTCGTTATTTCGAGTTTTATTATATTTATATAATTTCAGACTTTATATTACCCAATTATACAAAAGCACGTGAATTATACAAACGTACATGCAAATTATACAAATGAGACATGAATTATACAAATTATTATCCTCTCTCGCTCACCTCTCTCCTCCCTCTCCCAATCTCGCTCGCCTCTCTCATCCCTCTCCCAATCTCTCTCACCAGAATATACAAATGCATATGTATAATATACAATTATCTAACCGATATACATATACAATTCACCTCTCTCCCACTCTCTTCCCTCTATCGCTTGCCTCTCTCCTCCCTCTCCCAGTCTCGCTCGCCACTCTCATCCCTATAACATGTAGCTACGAATCATAATTAGCAAACTATAGTTATGGAGTGTAATTAAGCTATTTTTGAATGGCTATATGCGAAAGTTACTCTTTAATTAATTAATCAATAAGCTATCATTCTCACAAGTACATGCTTTCAAGGTAATCATGCCCCACCTCTTTAATATTTCCAACTTTTTCTTTTCCACACTTTCATATTAAAATAAAAATTTATATATTCCCTCCAAATTATTATGACTTGTTGCTTCAATATCTAGAGATCAAGAGAATCTTAAGATGCCATAAAATCTATCATGAATTTGTAAAAAAACTAATATATTTTTCACCAAAAAAGGATTTTAAATGTCATGATAATTGAAAAAGACTTCTTTCCATCTCATGTTCACCAAAATTATATTAAGAGCAAAAAGGGAAAGGGAAAGGTACCAAATATTAAACATGCCTCATGTGCTGAAAAACAGTGTGAAGATGATGGTACAACCTAGCAAGCAATGAATATCTATACAATATTTGAGTATTCAAAGTGGCCAAAAAAATGTTAATGGTTTTTTATTAGTTCCTCCATTTTAATTTGATTGCCATATTTTGATACAAAATTTAAGAAAGTAAAAAAAAAAATTAATTATAGTTTTAAATTTGAAGATGTGTAGAATGTTTCAAAATGTCCTTTAATTTTATGTTCTTCAATATGTCATGTGGGAAGTTGAAATTAAGAATTGTGATAAAAAAAATATTATTATTCAAACAGATTAAAAAAGAAAATAAGACAAATAAATCAAAACGGACAGAGTATTATATATTAACATTGATGCTTCATTCACATCTAGTGCTAACTTTTCAGAGAATCATTCTTCTGAATAAATGGCTGGAGTTTCAAGTTTCCATTTTTATATTTAATGACCCATTCTAACCAACTCTTTGTTTTTTTGATTTTTTTTAGTGAATAGTTTTAAAATTTTCCTAAATTATTATTTATCATTCTGAGATATTTATATTTAAATTATTTGGTGTTTCAATTATCTCCCTAGATTATAATTTTCCTTTAGATTAAAATTCCTTCGATTGAATACATGGTAATATTTGAAATAATTTGCTGAAAGTCGCATTAGACATTAAAAAATTTCTTAAAAATGAATCCACCTATCACAATGAATTCAAGGTGCTTCAAGAGGATTTAGTGCTTGTCTAGATTGATTTATTTTAGGTGATTTTAAATCTAAATAGCTTTAATTTTAAATAATTTTACAGTATTTGAATAAAATAAAAATATGCTTATAAAAACTTATTTGTAAGTTAAAATACTAAAAATAAGTCATAAGTTAGAATTTCTAACTTGTGACTTTGACTTATAAATTATAAGTCATAAGCAAGCCAAGCAGGTTCACTCAATAATTTGGATATAAAATTTGCAAAACGGTAAGTTTAGGGGAGGAATATGACCCGCTTCAAAACATTTTTCAAAGTGTTTAAAGTGATAATACCTGAAATAAAACAATGAATAGGTTGAAATCATCCACTAAGCTCACCGCTTTGTAAATTTCATATCTAAATTATTGAGTAAGCCCGTTTGATTGATTTTTGATTTTGACTTATAAGTCCAAAAGCCATAAGTTAGAAATTCAAACTTATAGCTTTTGGCTTTTTTTTTTTTTTTTTTTTTAATATTGTAGCTTTATTTTTATTTATTTTTTGATATTTTAGCTTTAAAATAAGTACTTATAAGTATTTTTTTTAAAAATCTTTCCAAACATTATGTAATTACTTAAATGTTATTTTGGGTTAAAAACACTTAAAGTAAGTCAGTCCAAACAGGCTCTAAATCTGTTTGACATTGGTGTTTGGCTAATCAGTAAAACTGTTTTTCGTTAGAAGCAAAAGAAGTATTTTGTTGTTAGGAAGAAACTAAAAAATTTTATTTCTTAAAAAAATTAGAAACGGAAGCAAAAACTTTTTTTTTTTCAAGATTAGACTATCCTTTTCATATAATACATATTTACCAATATATCTCTTATATTTATATTTTTTTTTGGTGAATTTTCGTATGTGGTGATTTAATTTGTGGAATAATTTTAAATTTTATTTTGCTTGATATTTTTAATTATATTTAAATTATTACATTAATATTATATCAATATTTAATTTAATTTTTATTTATCAATGTATAATATTGATTAAAATTTGAATATGTATATTTTAATTTAATAAAAATAAAAAATTAATTAAAATTTTTATAATAGATATTTAAAATAATTTCTTTTTATAAAATAATCTTAATATTGAAAGAGCATTTAATACTTGTCCTTTTCGTAATTTGACTCTCAAAAACACTTTTAAAAAAGATTATTCAACACAATATGCTTATCAAAAATACTTTTCAAATAAATTAGCCAAACACAAATTATAATTATTTTCAAAAACACTTTTCTAAAAAGTTGTTTTAAAAAAACGTTTCTAAAAATAAGCAATTTTTAAAAGTAAGGTAAAAAAAGGCTCTTAATAAGGTATAGGTGGCTAGGTGCCAATAACAACAGAATTTCAGGAATACTTTTTAGAGTATATAAAAATTATTTTATTATTATTTTACTTCACTTAAAAAAGACACTAATAATAATAGCAAAATTATTTGAATTTGAGCTCTAGAGAAAATTGATTTTGCTCTCAATAAGTAACTTTCAAGGGAATAATTATCTTTTTCTCTCATTAAATCTTTTAATTTTTAAAATTTTTAATTGAGAGGTCTTTAATTAGCCCGATAGATTTCATTTTACATATATTCAAGTAAGATGTGTTTCACTTGTAACCTTCTCATGCAATTAATCATATTCTTCACACACACACACACATATATATATATATATCTTCAGAAACTGACAGAAATTATGACAAGTGCACCTATGAAAAGCATAGGAGTGACATTGTGTTGCTGGTACAAGTTGGAAGATCCACCTGTGAGACCTGAGTTCGAAAAAAACTAGCTAGAGTTTTATTTCATTGTTTTTATTTTAAGCTTATCTTAGAGCTTATATTTAAGCTAAAGATAATATTTGTGCACCCAAAGTCTTCAAATTATGAGTTTGCCTTTGTTATTCACCATAATCTTACGTACAAGCAAAGGCAAAGAATGAAGATCATGCATTTATTCTTCTTTTTTCCACAAAATTAATTTTAAAGCAATTGTAAATAGAATATAGATACTTTATTTCCTAAATACTCTGCAAATTTGAAATGAAGGATTTTTTGGCAAATTTGTATACTACAAATAAAAAGTACGTACGGAAGTATTTAATGACAAACTAAAAAAAAAAACAAAATCATTTACTTGTGTCTTTATCAAATGAATGTCTTTACTTTTTCCAACAAATTGCAAACGTGAGTGTTTCAAGACTTGGGTCATAAAAGAAATTAATGCTAGTCTAGAAACAGTTTTTTTTTCCTAAAAGAAGAAATTGCATTTAGTATCCCATGTGTGGTTTCATTATTATGAACCCCCCCCCCCCCGGTTTTAGGAGAACAATTTAATATATTCTCTCCGTTTTTAATTTGTTAATTTTCTTTTTCTTTTTAGACCCTTGAGTTATTTTGTGCAAAAAAGGAGAAAATTTTGATTCTTTTATAGGGTATTATTGATGAAAATTACGTTATCTATATGTAGGCTGAAAACATAACAAGAAAATCAAAATTTACAGTAATTAACATATTCCTAAACAAGTGCTAGTTATTCAACTCTTACAAGTTAGGAGTTAACTACCTAAAGACGGTAAAACAAACTTGATTAAATAGAGTCCAAGTATAGTATAAAACCGCTAATAAACCCTCTCTTAAACCAAAGTTTCTAACACAGTTTACAGAACTTCAACGTCTTCAAATGAGTAGATACCCAATATTCTTCAGCTACTCGGTCTTGATTCTTGCAGTAATAATGCAACTTAATTACACCATCATTTGTAAGGTCTCTTGAGAAATGATACCTTGCATCTATGTGCTTGATTCTGTAGTGAACCATCGAATTTTTTCAATTTGATATAGTTGAACTATTGTCGCAATATGTAGTGTAAGCTTGCTTGTAGTGAACTCCCTCAAGCAACTTCTTAAGCCAGATGACTTGATATGCACACATTGTTACGTACAGCAATAAACATTGTTTCTGTGGTGGATAAACTTACAATAGATTGCTTCTTAGATGATCATGAAATGACTTTTGAACCCAGCATAAACAGGAAGCCGCTAGTATTTTTTTATCATATCGATCTTCGACATAATTACTATTTGTAAACTTCATCAACAGTGAACTTCCTTCCCTTTTATGCAACAAACCATAGTTGATTGTGTCTTGCAAATATCTCCATAATGAACTTAGAATCTAGGAGGTGAGAATGTTTAGAATTGTCCATGTACCTACTAATAAGGCTAAAAACATACATTATGTCTAGCCGAATTGCTGTGTGATACATCAAACTTTCTAGTAGTTGCTTGTAGTAGGTTCCATCTACAACTTGGCCTTCTGGATCCTATCTAACTTCAAGCTATGATCTACTGATGTACAAATTGGGTTGCACTTCTCCGTCTGAAACTTGAGCAATAAATCGTGCGCATACCTTTTTGGAGAAACAAAAAATTCATCACTAGACTTAACAACCACTAATTTGAGAAAGTAAATTCATTCTTCCTAAATCGGTCATATCAAACTCCTTCATCACGGATTTCTTAAATTGTTTATACACAGCCTCGCAGCTTCCCAAAAAAATTAAGTCATCGATGACTGAAAGAGTCTGTTCATATAACAGACTCTTTATATCATGACTTACCTTCTATTGTTTTTTGCCATTTTGGTTGTTGGACTACTTCTTCGAAGCTAACTAGTTCACATTCTGCAAGTAAACAAAAGTCACTTATGGTGTCAATATCAGTTACCTTATAATCACTCATCCATGTTGATCTCTTTCCTGACCTTAGTGTTCTTTGGGCCTTAGAAGTATTTGAACTTTGATGTGAAGATTCAACCTCTTGTAACTATTCTAGATCAAGCTGACCGTTGATTTGTTCTTCATCATCAAAAGTTGTTGGTGTATATTTCTTAGCTTCTCCTCTATCAAACTGTCAAAACTCTTCTTCACAGAAAATCACATCGCTACTAACAATAAATTTATGTGTGGTGGAATTATACAATTTCTAAGTTTTTTAACAGTTTGCTATTTCAAGGAACACGCATTTTTATCCTTTATCATCTAATTTCTTTAGTTCTTGATTTGGTACATATGCATAGAAACACATAATCAAAAATTTAAAATGTCTTACATCGTCTCTTCTCTTATGTCAAGCCTCTTTAGGTATTATGTCTCGCACAACAAAAGATGGATTCCTATTTAAAATATGTAAACTCTAGTTTGTTGCTTCAGGCCAAAAAAATTGGTCACTTAGCTTACAACCAACATGATCCTTGTCATATTCATGATTGTTAAGTTCTTTCTCTCGCTCACTCAATTTGGTAGTGGTGTGTAGGCTACAAATTTATGTCTTTTAATACCATACAACTCACAAAACTTTAAAAAAAAATATGCGAGTCGTACTCATCATCTTTATTCGTGCACAACACATGACTAGACTTTCCTACACATCCACATAAAGTACATCAGAAATTGTATGAATTTCATTTCCTTTCTTGAATTCTACTGACCTTTCCCCATTGCAGGAAATTTCAAGTTGTCTCCAAACCTCACTTTGATTCTCTCTGGTCATATGATTGTTGCATCTTATGTTTAAGTACTACTGATTTCTCGTAATCTCCTCCTTTGTTACCAGTAATAATGATATGTATTTCTCCTCTTATTCCGTAAAATTGAACGATTCACCTATTTTTTATATATATAAATTTATTCTACATTCAGACCTATAATGGCTAAATTTATGATATACCTACACCACTTAATATGTGCCTTAATTCCTGCTCCTCCATTGTGGTTGGTTTGGAAATATTTTCCTCGTGTTTCCATTCTCTGGTGTCTGAGCATCTTTATATCCCTTCATTTTCTTCTTATCATGCTTACTTGCTCGAGTTGAAACCTGAAGAACTTTCTCCTCTTGTTCTGGTAGGATTAACTTCTTATCATGAACTAACAACGAACTTTGCAATTCTGAACTTCTTCTTCTGCACAATTAAATATGTGTGTACTTTGCTCATGTTGAGTGGCTCACTACACCATTGTTTTTGTATTTATACACTGGTGAATAGAATCGTTCTACCCTAAGAAAATCTATTCCTTTAAACCTCGGGTACTAGAGGGGAATAATTTCCTTAAGGGGACATTGTGCATTCAATGGGCTCGATTTTTTCCTTTCTGTTTCATTCTATTGTTATAGATCCTGGTATGTTTTTTTACAGTCATTAATTTATGCTTTTGTTATTAATTGTTGTTTTTGAGTACATGTTTTAAACTTTGTTGTTTATATTTCTGCGAAGTCAACCAGGAAAAGAAAACAAGAATTAATAAACTTTTGACATGGGTTCAAGGATGTGCGGATGACCTATAGAGGAATATGACTAGACTGAAGCCTCTTTTGAACCCAAAGACACAGATAACTACACAATAAATTAATTGCTCATATTCTATATGAAGTATGGATAGATTCTCAAGTTTACTGCAAGTTGTAATACTTTTCTTGAAGTAATAGATGTGTTTCTCGACATTGCGATTAGAATAGAAGTGTAGTTTCAAATTGAAGTTCATCACTCTGGTATGTTGATTTTTAAAAAACACCCAAATAAACTGAATAGTTTTATGTAATATTTTTTCCTTTCAAGTATATATAATAAGTTGAATTGTTGTCCAATATGATACATTCCCCCTTTAATTTTTCATTTTAATAATTACTTATGATACATTTAAATGAGGAACTTTAAAATGATATATGTAAAACAAAAGGTAGGGCTGAACTTTCTACACATTAGAATTAGAATAATTCACTTTTTTCAACCTTTTAAAATTAATTTATCCCTTCGCCAACGATTATTTATTTATTAGAAAATTTAATATCTCCAGTTGATGTTCATTGATTCCCAAAAAATATCAAATAGTAACACTACTTGCAAGCAAAAGGATAAATAATAAAATTAAATTAAAGATGATTGATTGAAGGATAAATGATAAGATGTTATAATATCATCTTCCTTTACATTATTAATGTTTGTTACTGCGTAATCTTGCATGTAAGATAATATAGTGTATTAGTTTTAGTGACTGATAGATTTTAAATATTATTTTATAAATTCCATGATATTAAATTCTCGCCCGAGGCGCGATTGATTTTACTAGTTATATATATAAATGGAAAAGATTTTTTTTTATTTACATAAAAGAGAATCTATAGAAGGTTCCTGATCTCATTTTGCAGCAAGGAAATAAGATGGTTTCCACTTTACTATAATTCCAACCATCTTTTAACATTTTAGAAGTAATTTTTTTAATATAATGCAAATCACAAAAAGCATATAATAAATGAGGATGATTTAGTAAATTATTTTATTCGTCCATTTTTATTTGTTATATATTGCTTTTTGAGAGTCAAATTATATGAATTTTGACCAACATTTTAAGATGTAATTTTTCATCTTATTAGTATAAGAATGGTTGCAACTTATAATATATTTTTGTATAGTTTTTTCAACTTCTAAATTTTAAGCTTAAACTACTGAACTAATATAATTCAATTTAGCTCTAATGATTAGTCTAATTGCCTCTCTTGAAGCAAAATGTGACAGGTAACAGTGAATGAAAGGAATATATCTTTGTATTTATTATTTTTCTATGCCCGTTTAGATACGCGATATGGAATCATGATATGAAATAAAACTGATATAAAGTTGAAGTTTTGTTTAGACATGCAATTTGAATTTTGAAAAGTTATATTATTTCATAAATATAAAAGCTCCTATGAAAATTATATAAATAAATCAGTTCTTACATATCTTACCAAATAAACAAATCATAATTCATAAATAAGATATCAGAATATCCTAAAGCGCGCCACATTGATAAATCACATATCGCCAAAGTTATTTTATAAATAAATATTTACGATTACAAACTTTCGAATATACATAATCTTATATAGACTTACTAGTCAACAATAGTAATAACTAATTATTCTTTAACATAATTTTTTCACGTGATAGTTGACACGAATAATCTTTCCACCAAACATAAGTCAAGAACTAAAACAAAATTACCAAAGTTTTGAGGGAGGTCCCTACAAAACAAAATTTAAAAATCAGTCCCTCCTTCTATCTATAAAAGGAGATGAAATTTCACTTAGAAGGCAGACTACATTTTCCCTAGAAGTCTTCCCAATAGAGAAAAATGCTAGGTACCTCTAGAAGTGAGTAAAGACTTTTCCCGCCAGAAAAAAGTATTTTCTTTTATGTTTTAGATATGTAAAAATATGTATGGTTTGTATGTAAAGATAAAATTATGAAATAAAAAGTTTGGTTTGTATACCTCTCTCCTCCCAATCTATATATATATTTCAAATTATATATTCAAACGATTTGAAATCATGATTTTATTACTTACATTAAACACAAACATAACAAGCGTAAAATGAGTTAAAAGCAACAAAAAGTAAGGAGAGTAAACATGTCAAAGAAATGACGAACTACCAATATATGATAATTACAGTATTACACATGTCTTTCAAGTAATATCTCTTTAATTGAAATGAATTATTGCACTCAAATACATACCTAAAAATTAATTATTTCACCTTAAGAATCAATTATTTATATGTAACCACTAAAAAAAACGCATCTTCTTTATTGGTGATATATAAATCTTCAAGGGACAAGACATAGAAATCTTTTTTTCAGTGGTCCTTCCAAGTTTGCTTTTTTAGAAAATTGGACCACTATGTTTACCCAACATAAGACAGTATCCCCCAAAATAGTTTCAAGTTTTACTATCAAATATGATTCTTGAATATTTTCATTTTTGCCCCTTATAATTCTTTTAATAAATCGCTTTAACGGAAATAAATATGTATTTATTAAGAAATATTAAAGTCTTTAGTGACATTAGTTAATTTTCATTACATCAAATTATGAGCCTTAGAGTCATTTACAAAAAGTGCTAAAATTTAATTGTCACAAGTAATTGCCTCTAAAAAAGCATATATAGTGAAAAATTAAGTTATTATCGTTAATTAATTGTCACTAAAAATCATTTTTTATGTGATGGCCGTCTAACAAAGATGCAACAAATTATATTCCGTTCGGCCAAATTTACTCCATAAATTACTTGGAACATCCCTTAAGAAGTAATAAATAAAATGATAAGTTTATTGTATCATTCTTTAAATATAAGTAATTTAATATTTGAAAAATATGTAGAGAAATGAATAATATTTAATAATAAGAGTAAAATAGATTTTTTTTTTTAAATTATCTTTTTTTATTATAGTGGATAAATAAAAATATATGGAAAACAAATAATTTTCAGTACCCGAAATTAATATGACCAAATCGACACAATTCACGCAAGATTTAAAGTTTTTGTACCAAAAAGATTTAATTTAATTGATTGTAGATTTGAAGATTTACGTCTAGCTGAATGATTGGGATTAAAAATAATTAGTGCAAAAAGCAGTATTAAAGCCAAGATTATCACTACAATGATGGATGTTGACCAACTTTTATGGTGGATGAACCTAATGTACCTCTTTTCATTAATTAATATGTTTTGATGAAATCTGTTGTTTGTGTAAGCTTAAATTTGAAGAGTTTAGAAGTTCGATAGTGACGTACGATTTGCTTAGGCAAGTGCGCGTGTAGGAGACGGTGATATTTTGGTACATATTTTTTTTAAAAAAAAAATTGTGATTTTTAAAATTAAAAAATCATTAAAAAATATATTTTATTTGAAACGGACTTTAAAAAAAATTGAAACGAAGTGAGTGAAGAAAGAAGAGTATTTACAGAGTTTTTAATATTTATTTGTTTTCCATTAATAATGGGTGACGATAAAATTTAAAACTTATATTTTTGTTTGCACCTTAAACAGTTAGAGAAGGGACACATTTTATTTATATTTGTCATCAAGAAATCAGTCATTTTTTTTCTTTTTGGTATAGTTTTTTATCAAAATTAATTTATAAAAAATTAGCCTTGTTTTTAATTTAAATGAGACATATCACTCCATTTTTTTCGTTTTATGTAACATTATTTTTCTTTATAGTTTGTTTTAAAAATAATACTAATATTTTTCTATATTTAGAAACAATTCATTTCTAAAATTACATATTTAACTATTTTAAAGAAAAATAAATCCGTAACAATCAAAGAAAATTTAAATAAATTGAAGTGGGAGTAATTATTAAGTAAGAAAATTAGCCAAAAATTGTTGTAAATATCATCATCATTATGAAATAAGTACGAGTTGAAAGACATAATTAAGTAGTTAAGCTAATGGATGGTACTTTCTCTTCTTATGCAAAAAAAAATAGTGTTTTTTAAGTTATAATTTAATTTGATATATGATAGCTATTACTCTAATTAGCTCAAATTTATGATGTGTAGGTTGATTAATTAAATAGAAGACGCTCCGTATAAGAAATTTCTCTATTTTCATAATTTAAATCCAAAATTTGATCATATTAAAGATAGAATGATTTCGTTTATCTCATTAGATTACTTAATAATCTAAATAAGTGTCATTTTCCCACAAGCATAATAGTAATCGAATGGCTTTAAATAAGGATATAGAACCAAACTCATCATCATTAGTTCAAAACAAGTAATAGGTGGTGGGATCACCTTTGTCATTAACCTGAATCGTGATAAAATGATTAAGATTCTCCTAAATTAGAAATATCAAATCAAATCTTTAATATTTATTTTTTTAAAAAAGCATCTTATTAGAAAGTTGCCCTCAAAACCACTACTAGAAAACATTAGAATTAGCTACGATTTTCGTCGCTGGTCCATCGCTATTTAGCTTGTAGCTTACAAAAATCTGTCACTAATTCATCGCTAAGTAGAATCAACAACTTACTATACGATTTAGCTACAAAATTTGTCGGTCACTAAATCCTACTTTTTTTTAGTACTGAACAGATTCTATAATACACAAATTCAAATTTAATCTAACTTTAATATGAATATCAGATATCGATCGAGCGAGTGAAATTACCTTTCTTGGCTAAAATAGTCTTCCAATTCAAGTAAAGTTAGTTGAGGCCCGCCAAAAAAGGGCCATTGAGTGATAAAGTGGCCAACTGTCTTCCCCACCTAAAAAAAAGATTGGAAAAATTATCCTTATTCTAAAATAAAAATAATTAAAAAAGGACAATTTGAATAAAAATTTGGTCGTTCACTTTCATCATGAAAGATCATTAATATCAAAAGAAAAAGTATAAAAATTCAAAAAAGGTGAAAAGTAAAAAAGGAGAAAAAAATATAACAATTTAAAAAAAAAAAAAAATTGGCAACTAGAAACAAGATTCAAAGTAGTTGGTGAATCAAAATCCTAAAAAAGGACACCAATATTATGGTATAGCAAAAAAAAAAACTGAAAGTGCAGTAAGAGAGAGAGAGAGAATTGTAGAGAGAGAATTGTGTAGAGGCAAAAAGGGTTAAGTTCTTATTTGTTCTTGATTTGTAATTTGCTTTTGCTTTTTATTAGCAGTTTTATGCTATGGAAGATTCACAACAACTGTTGAGGTACATAATTCCGTCTTTCTTCTTTTATTTGAAATGATTTTTGGTGGGAAACTCATCTTCTGTTTTTGTGTGTTTTGTCTCTGTTTTTGTCTTTTTGGTTTCTCATTTGGTTTCGATGTCTTTATTGCGTTCGATTAACTTGGATTTATGAAGAAATATTCTCTTGTCTAGAATGTTTTTTAACATATTGAAGGTTCGATTTCTTGTTAAGGATGGAAAGATCCTATGGATTTTACCACACCTTTGGTGATTTCCCTTCTTGGTTTCTCATATGGTGTTTGGTATGTTTCTCACAATAATTGGATCTTTCTTCTTTTTTAAAAAAAAAAATTACTTTTGGTGGGAAATTCAACTGTTTTTTCTTCCTCTGTTTGTTGTTTTTGAACCACAAATTGATTTTTATGGGTTTTTTTTGTCTGTTTTCTATCTGTTAGTTCGATTTTTTTGGTTCCTCACTCGGTGTCTAATGTCTGTAGTGGCATGCTTGATTTAGATTTGGCATCATATAAGGTCCACTAAAGAAAAAGACGCTTCTTATCTCAATTTTTTTTCCATATAACATGCTTAAACTCTCGTTAAGGGTGGAAAGATCCTACACATCCCGTCATAACTTTTGGTAATTTTGGTTTTTGATTTCCCATCCGGTGACCTGTATTTCTCACTTTCTCTTTGTGTGCATGTTAATATTATGAGTCCGCAAAAGGTTTCATAAATTTTGTTGTGTTTTCGTTGATGTTGATGTATATAAGTTGAATCTATTTAGTAGCAATTAAGACAATTTCTCTCTCTCTTCATTTTATGTTTTTTCCCATAAATAATTTTAGTACCATGTTACATAAATACTTTTCAATAACGAAATAAATAAATAAGTTTGTCAAATACTTTTTGGTCTTATGATTTAGGTTTGAGATCTATGTTTTGCACAGGAAAAAATTCATACCAAATTCTATAGTATTATCCTTTTAGGTTGCGTTCAGTATGAATGAAAAATGTTTTATTTGGAAAATAAGTGGATCTTTTACTTATTTTAACGATCGAATAGAGAAAATTGGAGAAAATGTTTTCTTCCCTACCAAACACACCCTCAGTATCATTAATTTGCTTCTCTTTTTTTTCAGGGTGAAAAAGTAATGCTAGAACTATGGGTAAAAAAGGCAGTTGGTTTTCTGCCATCAAAAGGGTGTTTACACCTAGCTCAAAGGAGAAATTACCTAATGTAAGTTTATTTCACACTCTCGCAAGGTCTATTTGCTACTCTCTTCCTTTATTTTTTCTCGTACGTGCGAACAAGGTTTCATATTGATAGGGAGGCTACATATAAAGCGTAGGATCTCTTAATGGTATGAGGTCTTTTGGAGAAAACCGTGCAGATTTGGCCCAAAGCATACAATATCACTCCTTGTTAACAGTATTTTGGGCTTACCATTACTAAAAAAGGCAAAAAAAAACGACTGACAAAAAAGTTACGGAGTGCGTTGCTCCAAAAAAGCGACGACAAATGGATGTTGTTCGTCGTTTTATATTTGTGTTTTTACTAGAAAACGACGCAGTCCGTAGCATTTGACTATCGTTTTTCCAGGCATTTTTTAGTAGTATGCATAGACCAACACTTGCTTATTTCGAAATTAGCTTTCTCCTAAAAAATAGAGTTAAAGGGTTAAAATGGAACAAGATTGAGATGGAGTGTCGAAATGAAAATTGGTGGCAAGTTAGAGAGGTTGGTTATGTATTTGGCCATAAATTAATGACAGAAAAAATGTAAATGATGTTTATTATAGTTCACATAAATAAGAATTCAGATGATAATAGAGATCTACAAAACTAATCTATGAACCAATTTCAACAAGTAGTGTCTTACTTCCTCTTGACTGAAAAAATATATGTATGTAGCTATTGAAGTTAACTTAAAATCCTCAAAACTATTTGAAAATCGAGTTGTTCGAAAGGGGAGCATTATCAAGTTGGCGTTTGCTATATGAAGTCTCATTGTCCATGTTGCTACATTTAAGCTCATCTTAGTTAGTAATTCAGTGTTATATGTCTTGTAAAACATGTATATGCATCAAATGTTAATGGAAGGATCATGTAGTACTTACCTGAATCGGACGATTGTTGCAGGAATCAGAGAAGAAAGGCGCTAAGGAAAAGAAGAGTCGCGGAAAACTGAAGCATGGAGAGAGTAAATCATTTATCCCTCTCTTTAGAGAGCCAAGTAGTATTGAGAAAATACTTGGAGAAGTAGATGAACAAATGCTACTTTCTCCAAGGTTCACTTTACCCGCGGAAGCCGTCTCTCCTCGGATCTCTTCTTATAGGTTTGCCACTCCTAGCGCTACATCTCCAAGAGTTGCCTCTCCTAAGGCTTCCTCTCGCCGGATTACTTCACCTAAGGCTCCTTCACAAAGGGTTACTTCTCCAAGAGCTATATCTCCTAAGGCTCATCCTCCAAGGGTACCTTCTCCTAATGTTAGTCGTAACCGCAAAGAAATCAGCTATGCTTATAGACTAGAACCAACTTTGAGAACTCTCAATCTTTCAGCAACAAAAATACAGACAGCCTACAGAGGTTACATGGTAAGTTTCAATATTATTTCGCCTTGCAAATGTTCGGTTAACTCTATTTTGTCAGAAGCTTATGATTTAGTTTTTGACGCAGCAAGTAGAGGAAAATGATTGTTAATTGTTGAGCTGAGGGTCTATGGAAACGACCTCTCTACCTCACGAAGGTAGGGGTTAGGTCTGCGTACACCCCTTCCTCCTCAGACCCCACTTATGGTACTATACTAGTATGGTGTACTGTGAAAGAGTAAAGCAATTCATTCCATAGAGTGGACTGCAGCACACATGGTCTAATCAAATCCAATCCAATTCTCTCTCGATCTATATGTTCCTCAAAAATCCAATTCAGGGCAGATTCTTCTCCCAACTAAGTACAGACCCCACGTTCAACCCCCGTTTCTACCATCAACAAGAACTTGCATTAGTTGCATGTAATACGGAATTTCAACAACTGCTTCATATTATGCTTCTTAGTCAATGGGAAGTATGGAGTGTGCATTCATCCATTGAGGAATTCTATCATATTGCTAAGTTTGTTCTAGTTTCCTACTAGGAATAGCATCTTATGTCAAAGTGGAGACATGTAACGTTTTGTGACTCTCACATCTATAGCTCAATGAGAACATGATCCTAGATAGGAAAGCATAGAGGTAGAGGGTTAGTAGATAGTCGAGTGATTCCTCCTTTTCGTGAGGAGAACATGGTTCTACTGATCAGTATCATCGATATTGTTCTATTATTATCTCTTTCTTCATTATATTACGACTATTGTTTATTTTACTCGGGTTATTTGTACTAATTTTGCTCTCGATACTTCCGTTTATTCAGTATTATTCATTGTAGCTTTTACTCTTGTATTTGTCAAACTTGTTTTTGAAAACACTTTTCTTGAGCCGAGGGTTTATCAAAAACAACATTTCTACCTCTCACGAGGCAGAGCTAAGGCCTAACCCCACCCTCCCCAGACCCCAGAATTACACCAGGCGTTTATCAATTGTTAATAGACTACGTTCTAATCTGAGTGTTTTCTGTTTTGACAGGCAAGGAGGAGTTTCAGAGCTTTGAGGGGTTTAGTAAGGCTTCAAGGAGTTGTGAGAAGTAGTAATGTGAAAAAACAAACAGCAAATGCCATGAAACAGATGCAACTCCTCGTTAGAGTCCAAACTCAAATTCAGTCGAGGAGGATCCAAATGTTGGAAAACCAAGCACTTCAACACCAAGCATATAGAAACGACAAGGAAGTCGAGAGCACCATCAGTAAATGGACTCAACTGGTATGTTTGAATCATCTTCATGAAGTTACATTCCTATTTAGTGGTTTATAAAGTGTCGTCATTTCCAAAACGAAAGTTGTTGATGTTTGATGAACAATGCTGGTATAGTGTGAGGCAGGTAACAATGATAATTGGGATGATAGTTTGCTGACTAAAGAAGAAGTAGAAGGAAGGCTGCGGAAAAAAGTGGAGGCAGTCATCAAGAGGGAGAGAGCAATGGCATATGCATATTCTCACCGGGTACAATAACACCTCTATCTTTGGTCGATTCAACATTTAAAGTTTTTACTATATATATCTATGCTCGGTGTTGAAAAAATGATAAGTTCATCCTCCATCGACTCTCTACATTTTGACAATTAAGTATCTCTCTTACAAACTTTTCAAGGCTAATCTTGTTAAATTACCTCTTTTATCAGCTATGGAAAAATGATCCAAAATCGTCTTTGGACATGGGAGCTAACGGTTTTCCATGGTGGTGGAATTGGTTAGAACGTCAACTACCTTCAAAAAACGCTAACAAAACTCCATCTGCTGTGAAAGATATCAAACTAACACCACCAAGGGCGATCTCAGAGCACAAACCAAGTCCAACGCCTCTAAACAACGTTACTTTCAGACGTATACTCTCTGATTACGATAACAATGAATCATCAGTCACACCAATGTCAACCAAGTCAGCAATTCCAACGAGGGGAAAACAGATGCATACTCCAATTAGAACACCACCAATGAACAACTCAAGTCTAAAGAAGCACTCGAGAGCTCGAGCTAGTGCTTCTAACTACCCTTTTGATCTTCCATTAAAAGACGATGATAGCCTCACGAGTTGTCCTCCGTTTTCAGTACCACATTACATGTCACAAACAGCATCAGCTAAAGCCAGAGCAAATAGCAATCCTAAGGAGAGAAATCCAGAAAAACAATCCAATGACACAAAGAAAAGATTTTCATTTCCTTTAACTCCAAATATATGGTCATCCAAATGGCGTAAAGGCTCTGGAAAGGATTCAACTTCTCGAAAAGAAGTCGATAAACACGAGTCCATGGCTGATCATATAAGTGTGGATTCAACTGTTTCGATGCCCGCAGTTGTTGGTGGGAGGAGACCATTTAACAGATTTGTGTGATTGTTCTTTGTATGTTACCCTATTAACTTGTGGAGTTCATTTTTTTTTTTTTTTATTCTATTTGTTGTTATATGAGTGCATGACGTGTTGTATTGTGTTGCATAGAATTGATGTATAATAATGAAGAAACCATAAGAACATTTTACTATGATTCAATACTTAGGTCCCAACTATTTGGTTTGAGAAAATGGAAGAAATTGAAATTTGTGATTGAGATGTCAAAGAATTGGTTTTATAGTTCACACACATATTAGTTTTATAAGTATCATTTTTATAAAAGTGGCATCTTGTCTTAATATATTGAAAAGAATGAGTTCGTAACATCAAGACTTAAATATATCATTTATAGATACATATTTTTTTTACTTGAGTGTCGATTATTTAAATTTTTACCTATAAATTCCTTTTATAAGTAGACAAGAGATTTGAATTCTACTTTGTATGTTCAATCCAATCCATTACTTCTTGTTTGAATCTTGTTTTAAGAAAAGTTGTATTTGAAGAGGTCACTCTAATCACCTTTTAGTCCCTTAAAGTAACAATAGGAACATTTTAAACAAAATTATTGACGATAGAGAATTTTTAGACCAAAATATTAATTAAAAACATTTTTGTTCAATTTTACCTAATTTAAGTGCATTCTTTATCCTTTGTGAGTACATATAAATAACAAAAATAACAACTGGCTGATTTTGGAAAAGTGTCTCACTAACCAATTTTTCTAATTAATAGTTAAAAGCTCCCTCAAACTTTTAACACTTTATTAAATACACATCTAAACTATAAAAAGTCCTAAATAATCCTCAAACATAGGCTATCAACTTTCAAATTAGGCCATTATTTCAAGAAAACTTCAAAATCAAATTTCTAAAGGATCAAGCTTTTGCTTTATAATAACAGCCTCAATTCAAATCCATAATTCATTCTTTAATTCAAAAGTGTTTACATCTTATGCAATATTTCTTCACTTGAAAGGTAATTATTTGGTGCACTTTGGTTGAAAAGTGCCCAAGTGCATTCATTTATTCATTTTATAAGTTCTTCCAGAGTTTTTCTTCTTCCTTTATTTAAATGGTGTCCATATAGCTTCCTCCTTGCGAAATCGAACTCATATTTCTCACCTGTTATCAACCACAAGTTTAAAAACTCACATCATATTTTATTTGATCCCTCAATCCCACAGGCGTATCCAAGGGAGGTCACCGGTTCACATAAATTCATGCTCCCCTCCCTTCTCGAGATCATATATATAATAGTGTAATATTTTAAATACAATAATGACTGAGTGCACCTTGATTAAAAATTTGAATCTTATATTTATCTTGTTTTATTTTTCTTTCTAAAATTAGTTAACACTTTTCTCTAAGTAGTAATTAGTACTCCCTCCGTCCCATTTTATATTGCAATATTTGACCGGACACGAAATTTAAGAAATAAATGAAGATTTTGAAATATTTATCAAATTATCCCTTCAAAAAATAGTCATATTAAAAAATAAATTCACTTTTCTCTCTCCTCATAAATATATTATAGTACTATCTTTAAATTAAATGGGACCAATAAGAATAAAAGTGGAATTATATCTTTAAATACTTACCATATAATAAAATATAACATTCTTTTCAGAACTGACAAAAAAAAAATGGTGTCACATAAAATGGGAGGAAGGGAGTAACACTTTTGGCATTTTAATTAATTCAATCAATTTTTAGACCTATAATATTAAAATTTTAACGATTTTCAATATTAATACGTAAAACCTAAATGTATCAAATTTATATAATCATAACTCACTTATCATCTTAATCCTAAATACACCTCTGTTCAATCCACTTCATAAGTCACTGGGTGAAAGTGTGAATTACTCCCTCCGTTTCACAAAAAATAGTTTAATTTGATTTGACATAGAATTTAAGAAAATAAAAAAGATTTTTAAATCTTATAATCTTAAATTAAAATTATGTCAAATATACAAAATTGACATTTAATTTTATGGTCTTAAACATGTCACATGAAAATCTGAAATTAAAATACTATAAAAAAAAAATCTAACTCTTTTTTAAATAGACTAAAATGAAAAGAAGATTATTCTTTTTTTAAACAAAAAGAGTAACATCTAACTCAATTAACTGAGTCTATGAAATTTAGTAAACAAATAATGAGCAATTATATAGAAAATATTTATATAAATTCTTCTCTAGGTATGGAAAAAATCACAAAATTTTAGTTTGTTTCTAGAAAAGTGATTGATGTTGGAATCAAAAATTCATAAAATAAAACAAATTGAATGATGTAGAAAAAAAAAAAGGGAAAATTTAGCGATTTGTTCGAGGCCGTAAACAAAATGAGTAATGTTTGAAAGGCACGGAGAATCGCTTATTGATATTGCCAACCTTCAATGCAAGTGTTCGTCATCGTTTCATTGACGCACTTGCTCTGCTAATTGGCTTTTTTGCTTATATAACCCAAACAATTTTTAAAAAAAATAATATGAAGGAAGAGAAATTACAACAAAATACGAGTATTTGATAAGTGAAGAAGATGATGAAGTGTTCGATTTTATAGGCAGGAAGAACTTGAAACGTAACCCTAGTTCGAAATGGGCCTACACTTCCAAGTTAAAAAGCCCAAGTGTGTGTAGTATAGCCCACCGGAATATGGATCAATATGGCCCATTCTAAAACTAATCAATCTCTTTTCGGGAATTACACCTAACGATAGGGCAGTTCAAAATCGATAACCCGAATCGAAAAAAAGCTATTGATTTATCAGTATTGGGTTATTGGTTTATCGATTTTGACAATGGTTTTGATTTTATCGGTTTTTAACGATTTGAGGTTTTTTCTTAACGGGTTAACCAATAACCCGATAATAAATTAAATAATTATATTTATATCATTTTGTATATAAATTTCTTGACTTAGAGTTTGTTTTCCTACTTTTACTTCTGGTTGTCTCAAACACTTGGTTATTCTACAATGTAAAAATGTTTGCTTTTGAGCAAGATGTAATTTGTGAACTCATGTGCATGGTTCATTTGACTTGTCACCTTGTTTCTAAGTGATTTTCAATGTTTTTTTAGTGTGTCAAATCTTAACGGTTGAATCGATAACCGAACCGATAACGATCAAAAACCGATAAACCAATAACCATAAGCCGATATCTTAATGGTTCGATAACAGTTTAGCATCTCTACAAACCGATAATCAATAAGTCAAACCGATGAACTTCAAAACCAAACTGACCGATACACAACCCTACCTAACGACCTTAGAAATAAATGATCTTCAATTTTTGATATATGATAAACGTTGATGGTCAAATGTCGAAATTCATATATATCTTACAATAACGACAAGATACTTGGATCAATGTAGTTGATGAGGATAGAGGGTACGCAAATCTTACCACTACCTCGTGGAAGTGAAGAGGTTGTTTCTGAAAGCCCGTAGACTCAAGGTGGGATTACAAAAACAATATAAAGTCTACAAGAGAAAAAGAATAACAAAAAAAAAAGTGGGATAATCGACATATGCTTGCTTAGTCTTACTATTTAACCTTCACTGTCTAATTATTTACCCTTCAGGGATTGTTTGGTGAGAGGAATAAAAATAAATAGTGATTGGGATAAAGTTTTTGTATCTTGTTTGGTTGTCATGTTTAGGATAACTTATCCATCATTTATATCATAGTGATGGGATAAGTTATACCATATGTATGATGGATATGTTATCCCAAATTAGCTAACCCCAGGATAACTAATTCTGAAATAACTTGTTCCTAATCAAACGACTCATCATTGTCTAATTATTTAACCTTCACTATCCAGCAAGCTCCGACTCAAAAACAAGAAGCAAAGTCACAACAACTATGTGAAGGCCGACGATTTTACCTTTTCACCTTACAAAACGTTCATTTCAAACATGTCACATTTGCTTCATGGAAATTAGTCTCTTTTCTAATACGATTACTCAACCAAAAACTTGTTTAAATTATAACAGTTATAAAGTCTATTTGTGTATCATGTACAATTTTAGTTTTTTATATATAAAAAAGGCATAATACATAAATATAACCCTTAACTTGGCTTCAAATTATAATTTTGACCTTTAACTGTAATAGTGCACAAAGAGACACTTTACTATCCAAAATTAAAAAAAAAAAAACACTCGAATATTTCAGACAAAATGCGTGATATACAAATGCTCTGACGTGGATAAGTGAACCACTCAGTTGCTGCCAATTAACTAAAATAAATACACCTAGATTTTAAAAATAATAAAAATAAATTATAATATAGAATAAGGTGAAAGTGAAAACAAATTCATTTTTGGGAAAAAATTTTACTACGCTCTTCTCCTCTTTCTTCTAAAAAAAAAATCCCAATCTAAATTTCTAAAATTCATGCCCCTTATATTCAAATCAAAGAAAAAATTGTTCAAGATATGTGCAGAAATTTCATATACTTGAACGATTACCTATTCTTCTTCCATAATTTAGTCAAGGCACTTTACAAACAAGAATTGCATATTGTTGGTCAGATGTTCAAGCCAATATGAGAATCACCAGAGAAAACTAATGTTTTTGTTGCAAAATTATTTCAGAGCAGTCATAGATATAGGAAGACATGAAAATCAATTAACTTTTTCTTCTTTTCTTTAGTTTGAAGTGTCTTTGTGCTTTAAGTTGTCAAATACTTGATGGGAAAAAAAGGATGCTTTGTGTATTATGATTGTCATAGTGAGTAGCAAATTACAATTACGAATTTTAGGAGGCTAAGAAATAAACATAGAGTGCTAAAATTTATCAAGTAAAATGGTGCACTTAAGCTGTTTGATAATATGTCTAACTGAACTTTTCAAAGATTTTTATCAAGTTTGAGTAGCAATCTGATATCTAATCAAAATGTAAGGAGTCCCTTAAGTGTAGATTGAAGTGGTTGATTGAAAGTCTTCAGACTTAAATTGCGTTCGATTTTTACAAGTGTATACTCACCCCCATCTTGCTTACAATAGATATAGGAAAAAATAAAATAACTTCATTATAGCTCTTTTTTGTCCAGAATAACAAAAAAAAATTAGATGTCACTTGCAATTTGTGCACTTTGCAATGAACAACAAATAATGCAAGAAAAAAAAAGGGGGGGGGGGGGAGGGGGGGATGTTGAAAAAATTAGAAAGAGAATAAAGTGAAATTTAATTAAAAAAATTAAAATATATATATATAAAAGGATTGATTAATGATTTAATAGTCTTTTCAATTTTTTTTTTTTAACTGTTGGGGCCCTCGAATTTTACCTCTAACGCGCCTAATTTGGGTGTATTTCACGCATTTTGCTAAATAGGATTTGAGTGATTTTTGTTTAAGTATTGGATAGTTAAAGTGCCTACTTGTACAGTGATAAAGTTAAAGATCAAAGTTATAATTTAAAGTCAAGTTAAGGGTCCAATTTATGCATTATGCCTATAAAAAATATAGGTTATGCATGCATGAGGTTTTCATTGGCGAGTGGTTTTTCTAATTATTTTCTGCTAATTTTTAGATATTAAGTTTTACGTGAAAATCACATTTCCACTGATGAATATTGAAATATAGTTTGTAGGGGTAAATTTTACCTTAATTTTTAAACTTTTATAATACTGTTAAGTTTTTTCCCAACTAAAGAGTATAGTGTATAAAGTTTGTGCAGAAATTTTAGAGGCCCAATGCAGCTATAATTCATGAATATGATATAGGACGAGTTAGACATATAATTGCTTCGTTTTGAATTATTCAGAATCAAACATATTTCTCAATTCACTCGACACTCAGAGAGCTAAATCTTTAGAACAACAGCTTTCATGGTGGCATCCCTTGGCTACTTGCAAGATAGCACACAATGCATTCAAACAAGTCTATACATACCAACAAAGAATCAAAGGTTTTTTTTTATGACAAGGGAAACCCCAGCCACTACTCTTTGGGTGCGCACAGGATAAAATTTCCGCTCCTATGCAATAATTCGCAAACCACATAGGAGAGGTAACCAACACTAGGAAAGCCCGGTGCGACAAGCTCGACCCAGAAGGCAAACCCCTTGCCAGCGATGACAAGGGGTTCGAACTTGAGACCTCCAACATAGAAGTCTCAAACCCAAACCACTGGGCCACCCAAACGGGTAAATCAAAGGGTTTTCTAATGTATGTCTGTCTATACATTCCTAAACCAAATTTGACATAAAATGTGCTCTCCCAGTTCATCTAACCATACCCGGTTCCTCACTCTCAGCATCGTCAAAGATTGTGTTCTATCTTGCAAGCATCATCCAAGGTATACCCCGGGACAGTGTTGATTCAAAAGAAGTTCCCAGTAGTCAAATATGTGTCACCAACATCCCTTCCCTCTCCTCAGTTCTCTACTTTAAGACTGTACCGATGAAGAGTGAAGATGCTAATTCTACAGAGAAAACTTACCTTTGTCATATCCACTGTAGGACTTGATGTTTTGAGTTCCTCATTACTCTGCTGTTGTGTCTTTTAGTATGATGCCAATGAACACGTCAAACCTCAGACCATCACCTTTGCAACTGCAGAGTGCAGAGTTTGAACAGAACAACACTGACAGAAACAGCTTCTTCAGTTTGTCAAGAAAGAAGCAGACTCAAAAGAGCTACGGAACTACAGTAATGAGGCCAGAAGCTACAAACATGTATATCTAAGTTTGTGCATAAAACTTGTCGTCCCCTCCAAACACCTCTCCAGTCAATTAGCAAAAACCCTTTCTGTCCTTTTCTGATTGTCCTTCGGTTCATGTGGAAGTTATTCTATAAGCTAAGAAACATACTCCACAGGTTACAGCTTCCTTGCTGTCTGAGTGTAGAAACATATAACTGACCGCTTTTTCACTTCCTTCACGCATGAAACGCCTGCTGCACAGCATCCCCCTTCTCTGCAATTCTGACTGCGTTAGACAAGCTTCAAGTCCGGTAATCCAACAAAATCTGGCTTGGCAAACCTACCTTGAGAAGGTGGGTTCAAGAATGCCACTAGAAATTCATTCTTACACTTTTTTTGTAATAAAGGTAACATCATTCTTACACTTTATAAGTTCCCCTAATTTCCTAATTTCAGTGGCGAAGGTAAAAGAGTGACTTGTTTTAAGGCCTGTTAAAAAGGAGAGCTTTTTCCATCATATCTTGATCAGTCAGGATCAGCTCCAGCTAACTTCAAAATGGCGGGGAAGGAGAAAGATGGAGGAAGTCCGTCTCTTAACTTCTTGATCCATTTGGTTCGACAGAAATAGAAAAGTATTTGAGAAAAAACAAAGAGATCTTAAGTAATTTAAGACTTCTTTCGAGTTTTTGACCAAAATCATCCCTATTGTTTACCCTAATTTCATTACATCCTTATACTATCTATCCCGCTTAACTGGCAACATCCTTTAAGTTTCCCAAACCTAACCAAAATCATCCCTCTGTTGACTTTCCCTTCCTTTGTCATGTGGACTTCATGTACTTTTATTTCCTTAAAGAGCAGAACCAATTAATGTTTGATCGACATAAAAATTTCTCATCTTTCTAACGGTGGAGAAATTAGGTAAATGCTTTCAGCTAGTTTTCAACATAGATGGATTACTTTGTCATTCTCAATCAAGTACGAAACAGTGAATAATTGAGAGCCTGCTAAATATGAAAGTTCAGACTTAGAAAGTCACAGTGAAGATTATATACTTTGCATATGCAGTTATCGTTCTGGTGTTCAAAAGTTTTAATGTTGTATTTATCTTCTTTTAAAAGAGTGTTCAATCCCAATTCTGATCAACTCCAAAATGACGTTAATTGCTACAGAGTTGGAGCCAATGCATCATCTCGACTTTTCAAGATAAGTGAAGCAGACTTTTCTGTGTGTATATCAAAACTCCTGCCAATAATCCGTCAACTATTCCACCTTTCAGTAAAAATGAGTGTCATCAAAGGAACCAGTCCTCTACTTTGGATTCAACAACTCAGCAAAAGAATGAAAATTGTCGTTTGGCATTTTGGGCCCTCAGGGATTGTAACAACAACAATGCATTTAAGCCTTATGAGTGGTTAGAAGGACTTCATAGGCGCACATGGAACCCTATGCGGCAAATAACCATATCTAATGGAAATTAAACGGTCATAATACTAAAACACAGAACAAAGAAAAAAAAAGAGCAAATTGAGTAATCACTAATATTTCATAGACCAATTCTTCAATTGAGCTAATATCTAATTCACAATAACGAACCATACACGAGTTTAAAACAATGCTTTTCTTATCACTCCACAATGGTCTAGTATATGAGTGATAGAAGAATCATACCAACAATGGAGAAATACGATCCCCAAGAATTCCAAAAGAAAGATTAGATCCTCGTGAGTTCAATCATCCAATTATGCCTTCACCTCGACCTGCTTTGGTCCTAGTTCAGGGAGCAGGAAACCAAGACCATCCTTAGGTTTAGCATCCAAAGAAGCTTCCTTTCCATTTTGATACAACGGATTCGATGTCAAAATTCTCAACCCTTTATACCTATCAATCTCTAAAACCTCCGGCAATCCATTTGTACATCCCTTTGACATACCTACATCAATCCTTATGGCTTGGTTACCACAAACTCCATTTATCCCACTTTCTTGAATTGTATGTCCCATTATCATCCTCTTCGCTCCAGGAATAGTAGCAAGCACATGTTCAAGAGTAGAACAATCACAATCCTTCGCTAACTCATTCGAAAACCTCCTCAACCAAACAATAGAATCCTTTCCCCTCACCAAATCCCTTGAAACTCTTCCTTTCAATCCACAAATCCAATCCCTCACTTCCTCATTCACATTCTCGAATCCATAATCCACATGTTTAGGCAAAAGCCCACCATGTACAAACACGGAATCACCAACCACAACAACTGTTTGATTTTTCGATAAAAACCTTTCTGAAATAGGCCCTTTTGGCCGTAATGCTGCAATACGGATTCTAATCCCCTCAAAATACTCCGGTCTAACACCGCGAAATTCTAAAGGAATCCCTTTAAAAAGATCCTTAACACACCCTTTTTCACCCAACTCATTACACAAATTTTTCATATCAATCCCTACAGAATACCACATAGCCCAATCTTGAAATTCTTTAAGACCCTCTTTAGTAACATACCTAAAATCACCATCAACATTCATAATTTCATGATTACCATTCATAGTAATTAAATTACCATTTACCTTTGCAGCTTCCCTTTTCAATTTTTCAAGAAAATAAAGAATTTTCAACTCTTCCCCACCACGGTCAAGCACATCACCTATTTGTACAACTGTTGTTGACCCACCACACCATTTATCATGATCATCAATTAAGCCAGCAAGTTTGAAGGATTGTTTGGATTTTTGAAAATCACCATGGATATCACCTATAGCAATTAAACGAGTAGGAGAAGGGAAGATTGTTTGTAATGGATTTTGGGGCTTTGGGGTTATTGGCGGCGGTAAGAAAAGGCCACCACTGACAGAGAAATCGACAAATGTGTCAACGAAAGAGGAGAAGATTGTAGGGAGATTTTGGCATGTTAGATTCGCTTGCGACTCCATTTTTGCATTTGATGTGAACAAAGTGAAGGTTTATTTTTTGTTTTGTTGAGAAATAGAGGCTTAAGGTCACTTGACTTTTGGTTGACCTAAATACTCTCTTAGTGAATTTTTATATGTCATAATTTTTTTAATTGGGAATAATGATCAAATATGTCATAAAATTTTCAAAAAAAGTTTTTTTATGTTATTCGTTAAAAGTTTGGCTTATATATGTCATTGTTGTTAAAGAAAAGGCTCATCTATGCCAACTTTTTAACTCCGTTTTGCAAAATCATTTTTTACATCCCAAACAACTTTTAACACTTTCCAATCGGAGTTTTTGAATCAAATGAAAATTTGGAGATTGGTTATGTTCTTCATGTGTTCTTGGCGTTCTTAAAGAAGAACAAGCAAAAAGAGTACATTTGATCGAAAAAATTTTAATTGAAAAGTGTTAAACTTTGTTTGGGTGTAAAAAATGATTTTGTAAAATCGGAGTTAAAAAAATGGCATGGATGAGCCTTTTTTTTAACAACAATGGCATAGATGAGCCAAACTTTTAACGGAGGACATAAATGAATTTTTTTTTGAAAGTTTGATGGCATATTTAAGTTTTTTCCTCTCTCTCTCTCTCTCTCTCTCTCTCTCTCTATATATATATATATATATATATATATATATATATATATATATATATATATATTATTTAAGTCTGTCCATTGGTCATCATATAATACTACCATTACTTTAGATCCTAAATTCTTTCTAGTTAATCCTTTTATTCCTATAACTATTAATCCCATGTGCATTAGCATCAATTTAGGATTTTTGACTGTCTTTATAAAAGCAGGGTTTACCAAATTTAGGCTTGCAAAGTCTTCTCCTATAGCAGATATCTGTTCTTCTCTATAGTGTCGGTATAGTTGATTATTTTTTGAAAAGTATTTTGTATTGTATAATGTTCTAGGATTTAATAGTTTAAGTTGATTTTGTTGAAATATTTGTAGATCTTTGTCTATATCTATTATTTCATTTAATTCTTGATTTTCTTCTATGGTTGATGTTCTTTTGGATAATATTCTAGAGATTATGTTATTGCCTATTCTATTTTCTGAGAAACTAGGTCTACTTTCTTGGGCTGTTCGTCTGTTTGAAAGAAAGTCCAATATATATTAAAAGTGATAACTAAAAATGAAAATTTATTTAAATTTATGAAATAACGCAGAAGTAAAAATGAAAATATTTTTGAAATAAGTTAGAAGTAAAAAAAAAAAAAAAAAAAGAAAATCCATCATGTCCGAAATATTTTTGGTCATTTTGATAAATTACAATTATTTCAAAAATTTTGATGTTCTTCAAAGAAATCTACATTTCTTTCTAGTGATTTTTATTATTCAAATGAAACTAATTGCTTTTGTTCAAGTTAATACCATTAAAAGTATTTGTTTTAAACTTTAAATGGGATAAAATTGCGCTACTTTAGATAATTCAAAGATAAAATTAATTAGTTTTTTTTTCTAATATCATAGCAATTGAGGCATTTGAATAATTTGAGGATACTAACAGGTTGGAGTGTGTTCATTTTAGTAGGTAGAAGTGTTTTATCTTGTTGTTCTTACCACTAGTCGTGATCGTGAGGTTATTTTTATAGTTTTTTATTTTTCAATTTTTATTATCATTTATTGTTTTGTATAGTTAGATTGTTTATTTTTGCTATAGTATTGTTCTAATATTCTCTATTATTTTTGTTATTATCCAAAGGCGAATTTAGGATTTTTCAAATATGAGTGTATTAAGGAAAATGTATTAAGTAGAAATTGATCCGAACATGAATGCAGCCAAAAAAATGTATTAAGTGGAAATTGATCCTTATTCCTCAAGGTCAAAAGTTAAACATTTAACAATGTGGACCAGTTAGATTTCTTATAATACGGGTGTCAAAATATAATACTATACAAATTTTAGAAAATATATACATAATATCTCTAGTTTTATGAAAAAATCATGGATTCTGATGCCCTATTTTTTGTCTCTAAATTCGCCACTGTAATTATCTATTGTCTCTTATACTTTCATTATATTCTTTTGTTTAAATTGTTTTTGTCTTGAGTCATCAATTACTTTATCCTCCACAACCATTTTGCAGGCCTAGTAATATGTTACTATTGTTGATAGTGGTGGAGCAAAAAATTTCATGAAGGATGTCCAAGAATCGCCTAAGTAAAAAAAAATAATTAACGAATGGGTGCACTAAAATTTTGTAAACCAAACTAAGTAACATAAATAATTATTATTTTTAGTTAAAAAATATACTAAAATTTTAAAATCGAACTACATAATATTTAGATTGTTCATGTTTATAAAATAGGAAGTGAACGGAAAAAAAAAAAAAGAAAAAGAGAAAATTCAGAATGAAATCACGTTTATACTTAAAAATTTCATCGAAACATCAAAAATAAAGAGTAGAATCAAACGAGTTTTATTAAAAGAAATTATATATGGAATCTTTTTCACTTTTAATAGCTTTATAGAAAAAAGAAATTAATTTTTTTATTAATTTTAAATTAAATAATTACTTTTTAAATTTTATTTAAAAATTTAATGAAAAGAAAAAAAATCTAAGTCAAATCAATTGAAAATGTAATTGGCTACTAAACTTTTTTTCCCACAAATTTTTAAGACTCAGCTTTGGCTAATAGAACTTCGGCTATTTAAAGAGCATCTAGAATGTCTTATTTAAACATTTAAAATATCATTTTACTTATATTTATAGTGTAATTTTTCATCGAAGGGTGTTCGCTTGGACATCTTAGACATAGTGAGTTGTTGAATAATTTAAGGATAAAAACATAATGAAGCTAAAGTCTATCTCTATTTACTTGTCTATTTTTTTATTTAACACACGTATTAGAAAAATAATTGACATGATGAGTTTACTATTTTACGTGATAAAATTTTAAAATCAATTTATTAATTAAAGAGGTTCTACCTTTTTCAAAATATTAACTCTCTAATAAATAAATTGAGAAAATAAATAATAAATAACGGTTTCTTGTTCAGCTACCAAAGCACCCCATATTTGCCAATTTTGTTTCCCATTCCCCAAGCAATCCTTAATAAACCCCAATAGTTAACATAAACCCTAAACCCCAAACATTGTTCACACAGAGAAAATCATTCAGATAAAAAGATGGATGACATAGCTGCAGCTGAAGAGAGAATTGTTACAGAAAGAATAAGGCAGAAAATGAACGAAGTAAATACAGCCGCACAAACACAACTCTCCGGTGTTCAAGATCATGTCCATTTTACTCTTCAGGTTTCAACAATTTCTTCTTAATTTATGACTACCCACAACTGTGTTTTATGCTAATGCTTTTGTTTCATGGGGATATTTGCAGCAAGCCTACTTCAAATGTGCCTATGAGTGCTTTGATAGAAGGAAAAAACAAGAGGAGATAGATAATTGTGTCGAGTATTGCAGTGTTCCTGTTCTTAAAGCTCAGAATTTTATTGAGAGTGAAATGGCCGATTTTCAGGTAAAAAATTGATTTTTTTTTTAATTTTAAAATTTATGCCACATCAGTCGGATGTCCACGAGTTGGAGTGTTTAGTTGCCCGTTGAGACTAAGTTTGAGGTGTCTAGATGTGTAGTGTCAAAGTTATTGTGCTTACTTGTCAGTTGAGGCCAAGCATCATTGGATCCTGCTTATATTTCCACGATTTTAAATATATTAAAGATTTGGAATGAATATATTTATCATGAAGAATGTTTTTGTGGTAAATCTGTTCTCTAAAAATGAAAAAAACGTTTACAGAGGAAATCCAGTCTGTTTATTGTTTTCCTGTGTATAGTTAGGTGTAGAAATAGGTGAACATGATTGATGTAGTAGGTTAGGCTATAAGGATAGTGTTTTGGAGATACTTTATTGTATTCAAAGAAAGTGTTTGCATGAACGGAGAACAAGTTAGGGAAAGTACGTACTTGTTGTAGAACAAGTTCAGAAAAATGGATAATGAACATGGTTTATGAAATAAAGGTCCATTTATATGATGGGAAAGAGTTGGATTCCGGAGCGTTTTCCATGGGGTAAATATCTTTTGTGGATCATTTTCTCTTGGTCAACTAGTTGAAAAGTAGTTACATATGATAAATCAACAACGTGAATGATAGGGTATAGGAATATTGCTTTACTGACATTTTTGAGTAATTAAGGTTAACAACAATGTCAATGTGATAACAAGTAAGAGTTGGAGCATTTGTAAAGGAAAATGACTTCTCTTTTTGTTCATCTTGTTAAGCAATATTTTCCATTGTACCAGATAGATTGGAGTAAGTTCAGAATGTGGTGCTATGTGTTTGATTGTTCCCGTTTTCTTTTTGGGGGTGGATAGTAATTTGTGTTTAACCCGTATTCCTTTAATGTATGTGAGGAGTGATCAAGTCATATTAGGTTGTGTCCGATATAAGTTTGTCCTCTCTCTGCTTATTCCAAAGCAAAAGAAAACAGTTGATCCAAAAAAAAAAAAGGAGGAAAAGAAAACAAAAGATGGAAGAAAGAAAATAGCTAGTTGAAAGCTTTTGAATTTTTTTAAAGAAGAGGGTGGGAAGCAGGGAGCCATTGTCAGAGAAGCTTGAATAATTTGGGTGAATTTAGTATTTAGGGATGTAGCTCGTTGATTCAGGGTCCTGCATTGCCGTGTAAGAATGTAGTCGTCAATTTGAGGGTTCTTTTTATTCTTTCTTATAACTGAAACTTTTTGAGGTGTGCTTGTTCTACAATGTACACATACGGTCCTTTATTACTTTTAGTAAGATTGGATTCCTACATCTGCTCTTGTCATTTGAAAAGAATTGGGTTGCTTAGAAGTAATATCTTTTGGAGCACAAAGTGAAGGTTTCCTTGTCCTCTACTGCCATAATAATTTTTATATACTTTGGAGCACAAAGTGAAGGTTTCCGTGACCTTCCCTTCAACCAGTCACGGAGCTCTCAATTGAGATGTTTCGGTTCTGAAATTCCATCTCTAGTTGGGGCTTTCTATTCGAGAACTAAGGATCTATCGGAAACAACCTCTCTACCTTCACAAGAAACTTGCTTTATCTTAATTGATTTCTGTAAGAGAAAGTTGCTGCAATAAAATGAAATATAAACCAGATCTCAATAGCATATTGCCTCTGAAAAAAAAAAGCGTCAACTCATTTCTCATTTTGATGATTTTCATGTCCTTTGGGATATTTAGGGGTAATATCCACTTGCATTAGCATGATTGTTCTGGTTGAACTTACAACTCATTCCCGAAGTCAATATTGTAAAATGTGGGGTGGCTAGCCTTGTAAAATGTGGGCTGGCTGATCCCATCCTTCTTTTGGCTTGTTTAAATCAACCTGTTTTTGGCCTAGATATTACTCTCCCCGTGTGTCCTCCTCTTATCTCCACGGGAGGAGGATGCCATCTTGTGTTTAATTGACATTGGTGTCTATTATCTCTAAAGTCTTTTACTGAAAAGATTCAGCAGATTTATTGGTGTGATATTCTGCAGCAGCCATTTGATCAAACGAATAATGGGTTTATTAATTCATCATTTGATCTAGCATTTCATTATTGTTTCTTAATGTAATTCCGCGACTGCAGGAAAAGATGAACAGGTCACTAATGGTCTGCCAGGACAAGTTTGAGGCCGCTAAACTCCAGAAGAACAAAAGTGACGCCATAAAGGATATGGAATCATGCGTAGATCAGTCAGTTCAAGATAGCATCAAGACATTACCACATCTGGTTGGTAAATTCGAGGTTTCCCTCGGCATTACTGAGTAGAGAAATTTAGCTCGCCATATACATGCCCTTTTGTGCTTCTCATATTTAGTTAATTTTAGCTAAATAGACGCCAAATCCAGAAAGGCGAATTAATGGAAATCCATTTAGTTTTGTGAACGATAAAATTTCAACCTCATAACTTGCTTCTGGAAAATGTTATACTTGTACTGGTCAAAAAGCTTATGTTCAATTCAGAAATGTCATTCTTTCTCCAGTTATTTCCTTTAAGACTAATGTTGATTGACTTGGTAGCCATTTTGTGGCTTGTATTATACTATATAGTATATATATGGTAGGGTGCTCAAAATAGTCATGACATAAAGGAATATACATAAATCATGTATGTATACAACACCCCTATACCATGTATAACATTATAACACTGATATTTTCCGTATATACGCTCGTCACTACACATATATACAATATCCCATATGCTTGAAGTTCAACCATTTTATCTAAAATTCAGACAAAAATGCATGAACTTCACTCATATATAACTTTAAACAAAATTTTAATTTATCAAACCTAACACCACATATCTAAAATAGATATATACAAATGTTTTTAAAAAAATAAATGGTGATGTCAAAATATGCTGCCCACAAAATTATACTATTTCCTGCCTATCTTTAAAATAATTAAGAAAATACTAAAATATAATGAATGATGAGTGGGAATTTGATTGAATGCAAAATTTATTTTTAGGATCTTACCAACTCACAACTACTTCAACTATTCAAGAATAGGGAATGGGCTACTGCCCCTCTTGTTTATTTGGATCTAAGAATTCTTTTTTCATCAATGATTGACTAAAATTAATTGTTTTGAAAATAAACACAAAAAATATTTTATAGTATCACTGAATATTTGTCCATGTTATGCCCCATGACTATCTATTTTTAATAAATTCAATAATAACACATGATAATATTTGGCAAGATCACAACTGACAAACGTGGAATTTTCTGATAGGTGAGAATACTATTATTGTCACAAAATTATAGAACATGCAATATTAATATTAATATTAATAATCCAACAAATCAATCAACTGCCTATCATAGACATGTGAATATAATTTATGTATTTGGGTGAAATTTATGTAGTACGACTTAAGTTAGTTATGTATTTTGGGTGAAATCAGTAAGTACGTTGATTAGAGTAATTACATGGCTAATCAAACAGGTCAGATGGTGTAATTACACTCAGTTATGTCAAATTCAATTATTAAAGGGACTTTTCAATCTGGCACTAAAAGTTGAAACGCCCATCATGCAAAATTATTAGCTTTGTTTCATGGTCCGAACCTAGCTCAAAGAAATAATATTTAACAATTGTTGTTGGAAACTGACTCTCAAGTATTGCTCAACACTCTAAATAACAACAATCTCATTTACTCATATATTTACGCTGTTTGCAGATCACTACTCTTACATATGGAAGAATATATTGAGGGAGGCTAATGTAGTAGAGACCTATTAGCAGCATACGGAAAAGAAATCAAAGGATCTGAATATGGACATTAATTAACCAACCTTATATTTTTGAAGCGCCTCCTTCTTTTGTAATAACTGCGCGTGATAGAGATGTTGTTGAAACTATATATATCATTTCAATCAGTTCCTTTTTGTATGGATAAACCTTATTATTAAGTAGATAATCCTTCCGTTTTAAGCAAATAAAATAATAATAACAAGGGCAAGATGAAAGGTGTGTTTGGTTGAAGAAAAATGTTTTCCTAGAAAATAAGTGATGTTCTTATTTATTGATTTGTTAGTGTTTGGATAGTAAGGAGAAAATATAGTTCCAAGAACATTTATGATAACATCCAAGGTGGCATATCTCCATTAAAATTAATAGATTTCAATAGAAAATCAAGAAGATGCTTATCATCGAATAAGAGCCAAAATGAGCTCAAGAATAATGACGAAGAGTAAATTAAGTGTTACATATATTTCATTGTCCAAGTCCAAACCCAAAAGAAGAAAAATTGAGGCCCACCACTACTAAAAAAAGGGTGTTTAGCGACGGATGAAATCCTTCGCAAATAGACATATATCTGTCGCTAAACTGTATTTGTGACGGATTAGCGATGAAATGTTGACCGTTATAATTTTGCTCGTAGCTAACCCCTTAGCGATGGAAAAATTGATTCCGTAGCAAGATTAGCGATGATCTAGCGACATACGATATCCGCAGCAAAATGGTAGCGACGGAAAGTTTTGTCGCTAGATTTATATATTTCGTTGCAAATTACTATAATTTTACGACGAAATAATTTATCGCTAATCCGTCACAAACTTTTGGCAACCAATTATTATTTGTCGCAATCCGTCACCAATTTTAATTCTCTAACTATATCTAAAATCCGACGCAATATTCCGTCGTTAAATTTGTCGCAGGTATGATTCTTTCTATTCATTTTATTTATTTATTTAAAATATATAGAAAATGTAAATTATTAAACATCCTAATAATAATAAATATTCATTTAACATAATTGTTACTTCATATAAAACGTATGCACTTTCAAAACATATATTCATCTAATATTAAGTCCAAAACATCTACACCAAGTATCAAGCATCTAGCAATTACTTATTACTGCATAGTTTGTTTTCCTTTAACAAAAAACAGACATGAACAACTAATGCTAGGGAGAAGAAATATGGTCATCATCTGAAACAACTTTATTAGGCACCATATGTGTTGCTGATGATGCGTCACCAATAGGAGTATCAGCTGATTGATATGATGGTAAAAGTTACACCGTGTATGGACGTGCAAATGGAGCTCACTTGGTGTTGGGTCACGACCCTTTTCAATAGCCTACCCAAACTTTTTTTAGCACAATTATGTTATGATTTATGAACAATATGATATAATTAGGTAAAGTATTTCAATAAACACAAAAAGTCTATTTGATTTCAGTGAGCAACTCACAATTGAGGCTGCCCCTATGTCAGAAATTATGATAACAATTCAAATCGTGCCTCTAAAGATGAAGTAGCCAACATTGGTAAGAATTGAGATATCTTTCATAGCGTTCTTATGTAAGATTCAGATTCAAAATTCGGTGATACGGGGTCAAAAAGTGTCCAGAAATAGTACTTGGTGACAAAGAAAAAGACTTCTTCAACTGATTCTGTTATTGTGACTGAGAGACAGCTAGGACATTGTAACACCTTGCTTTTTAAAAGAACTAGAAAGACTTAGAATTTGAAAGAAATCGTTTTTGGAAATAATCAAATTTGGAAAGTTTGACAAAGTTAAGCTAAGTGTGAGTTTTGGGTCGACTTCAAACGACCATAACTCCTATATCAGGATGAGTTAGGTGTGCTACCAGATACCTTAGGAAAGATCTTTGAATTATCTTCCAACGCCACCGAGTTTGCTCAATTTCGAGTTCGTATGAGGGAGATATGTCTATTCGAAGTTGGGTTGTCTAGATAAGGAAAGTCAAAACCGAATTGGTCTTTTCACTACCCAATTAATTAAATTCGTTTTTGGTAATTAAGTTGGGGACAAAAATAATTGGATTCAGCTTACGCTTCATAAAAATAAGTTAGGGTTTTGAGAAAAGAGAAAAGAAGAGGAGAAAAAAGGAGAAAAGATGAGAGGATCAAGGCGTTCGTCGAGGTTCTTGCGTTTTGTTGCGGATTTTCGCCATGGGTTTAATCCCTAAGAGGTATTTAAGCTTCCACAGTGTTGGGTTTGTTCACCCACACGGCAATCATGTTATTTTCAGCGAAATTTCATTCTTGACGTTGAAAGATTAGAGTTCTTGAAGTTCATCCTAAATCTTGTTGTGTTGGGGTTTTGATGATTTCTTGAGATGGAAGTGAGTGTTTTGAGGGCTGTATTGAGTAGATTAGAGTGTACTTATGTTAAGTAATCGAATCCAAGTGATTGAAGAAGAAACCGTTCGATTCTAGGCGAGTTAGGGTGAGAAAACGAGCAAAGGAATTCGTCGAGTTTTCTGGGTTGGGGCCTGGCGCGTCGCGCCAGCCAGTGCGCCCCAAATCATGTTCTGTAGTTTAGGGGATGGAGCCCCGCACCACTCAGTGCGTCAAGATCGCCTGCCCCGTCCAGTTTGCAATCGGTTGCTCCGTTTGAGTTCTTTCAAAGGGTACCTTCACTCCTTTTCGATTCTAAACTACTTCTAAACACCTAGAAAGCATTCATAACATGATAACGTTGAATTCATAATACAAATTCAAGGTAGATTAAGAGTTAAGTTTTGAGAATTCTTTCGGACATTCCAAGAAAGTCCATTTGAGTCCTTTTGTGGAGTCTTCTACAACTTCTAGTAACTTGTTTCAAGACTCGAGCAAGTGAGTATGAGAATGAGGAGAATATATTCCTCAGTCTACTTTATCATCATGATATCCTTCATATCATGAACCATAACTCTTGAATTCATAATTCACATTCAAGAGATAGTTAATAGTAAAGTTCAAGAAAGTCTTTGAGTTCAATTGTGGATCCTTTGAGATCAACTATCGCTTTGAGCTATGATTTGAGGAAGTAAGTATGAGAATGAGAAGAGTCGGATACATGAGTTTCATATTTTTATTTAGACCCTCGAGTCGAGTCGTTCATGCGTATAAATTCCGCATGAACTTCATAAATTGAGTACCTTTGAGAGTAGTAGTATATTCAAGTTCTAAGTCTTAAGTATTGAGTTCCTAACCCTTCTGAGATTATATTCCTAATCATGGAACTGTTACATGTTACCCATGAAGTCCTTAAATTGAGTAGTTCATGCCTATAATTCCGCATAAACGATATGAGTTGAGAAATCCTGAGATGAGGAGTATCATTGAGTCCTTGAGTTGGGTTGTTCATGCTCATAATTCCTCATAAACCTTATGAGTTGAGCATTCTTGAAATGAGTAGTATCATTGAAGTTCTTGAGTTTTGAGTTGTTGAGTTCCGAGTGCTTTGTATGGTTATTAAAAACCTTGAATTGAGTCGTTCATGTCCATCATTCGACATGAACCCTATTTTGAGAAGTCTTTTACAACTTTTTCTAAACTTGTTTTAAGACTTGAACACTTGAGTTGAGAAAGAGTAGAGTCGAGTTCATTTTCCATAAAATGATAGAAGAGGCTCCTCTCCAGTACACTAATCTCTCCAGTTGGTCCAGTGCACATTTAATTTAATGACATGTGTCAATTTTAAAATCTAATGGTCCATATTTATTTAAATAAAGCAGCCTTTAAACCATGGTTAAACCTTCCAATTCCTATATGATTTAGTTCTTTCCATATTAATAGCATAAATTTTGGGTGAGAATCTTGTTATTTTAGTTGTCATCTCTGCATCTTGCCGCTTCTATAAACATTAAACTCAATTTTATGAATTTAGAACTTCGATTGTTCATATTTTTGTTCATTCTTCCGTCAAACAATCCAATTGAGACATTTCATCGAATAGGTTGTAGACATTTATTCATTATGGTGGTTTCACTACAAAAATCACAAGAAACAAGTGTACTTGATTTCAAAGAGCAAAAATAGTGCAAGAAAGAAGAAAAAACTCGTTTCGGTTTCGTCACTTAATCTTCGGAAAAACTTATGTTCATCAACTAATATTCTATTTTCTTGTGATCTTTGATTGTTGTTGTACCATCTAGGTGATTTATGTAGGAATTATTATTAATTATTATTAATTAATTCTTACTTATGGCCCAAGTTTACTTGGAAACCAAGTAATACCATAAATAATATTTAATAAGGAATAGATCTCGTCCACACATTGGTTACTTGATGGACGTACCAGATTAAGTCATAACCTCTATAAATTGGTCCTCCCTCCACCCATTAGGGTTATCACATATTCTCTACAATAATTCCATCGCTGACAGTTGTGATAACATAAAGTTAGGGCAAGGAGGTAGAAACCAATTTACAACTAACGCTTCCGCTTCTCTCTTTGATTATGTCTTCCGCATCAGGTATGTGCCCCTAACGATTTCTATGTAAGATTATCGTGTTCAAGATCCTTAAAGTATTTAATCTTACATGTGGCATCCGAGCCTGGATTGTTTGAATGGATAATCTTCAAAAATTATATAACCGCATTAGCCTTGGTAAAGTAGTAAAGAATAGTCACTGCCCATCACCGTTATAGAATTCAGGAATGATTGCCTTCCCCTAAGGATGAATTGCTAAGATTTGATTAATCAATATACACTAAGGCATAGACAATCAACAGTTATGGGCCTTATGGCAAAGGATAAGTGGTCGGCATAAAAACTATGCAATACTTTTACATGTTAATAGCTGAACTACAGTGGTCTGAAGGAATTATGCGACATCCACAATAGCCACCATAAATAAATAATTATGTTTTGTTTTAGATTGCACAAATTCTGAAAAACTTTAATCTTCCCATAATGTAAAAATTATGTATTGTTTTATATTGTGCAATAAATTAAAGTGATTGTTATACTAAGCAATAAATAATATATGTGTATTTAGTGCAAAATAGTTTGTTAGTCACCAAAGTGGCCAAACTAGATAAATTAACGTCTACACATACCATATTTATGATCACTTGATGCATGTATTATGTTTCTATAGTTTGTTAGTCACCAAAGTGGCCAAACTAAAATATTTAAAATTATTCACATGCACAAAAATTTTATGAGATTATGTATGCATTTGTATTCATATAGCTTGTTAGTCACCAAAGTGGCCAAACTAGTATGGTTAAAAGAAATATGCACTCATAAAAACTGTCATTTATCTATGAAAGTTAATTAAATGCCTATATAAAAATAAATAGATAAATTGACTTTCACTATTGCTAGAACTTAAGAATTTACCCAAAGGTAATCAATCATTCTACGAATAGTGAAAATTATGAGGTAAATTAATTTTTTTAGTCAAACCTATATTGTATATCCAAAGATGTCGTATATGTTTGATTAAAAAAATATTCAATTACCTATTAAAGATAAAATTGGCATTTAAATTATGACAATATGTCGTAGTCTCTACCCAAAGGAGAATTACGATATATTTTTATCGCTTTACTGAATTCACATTATTTTCTAATTTGTGAGCATATATATTTATATTGCAGTTATTCCTCTTCATTCGCATGCTTCATCTGTTACTGTGTTCAATGGATTGAATTTCTCTGAATGGCATGAACAAGTACAGTTCCACTTAGGTGTAATGGATCTTGACTTGGCTCTGCTGAATAACAAACCTACTGCCATTACTGATAAGAGCAGTGAGGATGAGAAAACTTTTCATAAATCACGGGAATGCTCTAACAGATTAAGCCTTATGTTCATGCGAATGACTGTTGCTAACAATATTAAGAGTACTATTCCACAAACAGAAAGTGCCAGGGAATACCTAAAGTTTGTGGAAGAACGTTTTCGTTCTGTTGATAAGGCTCTCGCTGGTACACTAATGGCTGAACTCACGACCATGAAGTTTGATAGGTCGTATAGTATACAAAATTATATCATCGAGATGACTAACATTGCAGCAAGACTTAGGACCTTGGGGATGAAAGTGGATGACACATTCATGGTTCAGTTCATTATGAATTCATTGCCTCTTGAGTATGGACCATTCCAAATTAACTATAACACTATTAAGGATAAGTGGGATGTTAGTGAATTGTCCAGTATGCTTACTCAAGAAGAGTCAAGACTTAATAAACAAGGAGGTCATTCCATTAACCTCATAGGTCAAGGAGCTAGTAAAGGACTTAAAGTGAAGGTCAACAAGTTTAAGAAAAAGAAAGCACCTGTTAAAGTTCCACAGGATGCTCATAAGGAACTCAAGGTTGATGTGTGTCGTTTCTGTAGAAAGGAAGGACACTATCAAAAAGATTGCTAGAAACGTAAAGCTTGGTTTGAAAAGAAAGGTACATTTAGTGCTTTTGTATGTTTCAAATCAAATTTAGTAGAAGTTCCTAATAATACTTGGTGGCTTGATTCTGGTGCAACTACTCATGTATCCACTATGTTGCAGGGATTCACTACGATCCAAACTACAAATCCAAATAAGGATTTCGTGTTCATGGGAAATCGCATGAAGGCTCAAATTAAAGCCATAGGGACTTATCGATTGATCTTGGAGACTGGACATCACCTTGATCTATTACAGACTCTTTATGTTCCTTCAGTTTCTAGGAATTTGATTTTCCTTTCAAGACTTGATGTTTCTGGATTTGGTTTTAAGTTTGGACATGGATGTTTCAATTTATATAAGAATACTATTTTTTATGGTTCTGGTGTTCTTATTGATGGTTTATATAGATTGAAACTCGATAATAATTTTTCTAAATCCCTGCTTACTATTCATCAAAATATTGGAATTAAACGTAGTTCACTAAATGAAAGTTCTGCTTATTTGTGGCATAAACGTTTGGGTCATGTATCCAAATAATGATTAAAAAGATTAGTAAAGAATGAAATTCTTCCGAATTTGAATTTTGCTGATCTTGATATATGTTTGGATTGCATTAAAGGAAAGCAAGCCAAACATACCAAGAAAGGTGCCACAAGGAGCACTCAGCTTCTTGAAATTATACACACTGATATTTGCAGACCCCTTTGATGTTCCATCTTTTGGTGGAGAAAAATATTTTATCACCTTTATCGATGATTTTTCATGTTATGGATTTATCTATTTGTTGAAAGAAAAATCTCAAGCAGCGGACGCTCTCAAAGTGTACATTAATGAGGTTGAAAGACAATTAGATCGAAAAGTAAAAATCATTAGGTCAGATAGAGGTGGTGAATATTATAGAAAGTATAACGAATCAGGACAATATCCAGGTCTATTTGCAAAATTCCTTGAAGAACATGGCATATGTGCACAGTATACTATGCCAGGAACACCTCAACATGGTGTTGCAGAAAGGAGTAATCGAACACTTATGGATATGGTTAGGAGTATGATGAGTAATTTCTCATTACCCAAATCATTGTGGATGTATGCTCTTAAAACCGCTGTATATTTATTAAACATGATTCCTAGTAAGGCAGTTCCAAAGACCCCTTTTGAACTGTGGACGGGAAGGAAGCCTAGTTTAAGACACCTGCATGTTTGGGGTTCTCAAGAAGAAGCTAGAGTTTATAATCCACATGGAAAGAAATTAGATTCTCGAACGGTAAGTGGTTACTTTATTGGTTATCCAGAGAAATCTAAAGGGTATAGGTTTTACTGTCCAAATCATAGTTCGAGAATTGTTGAAACCGGTAATGCAAAATTCATTGAGAATGGTGAAGTTAGTGGGAGTGTTGAACGACAAAGTCTGAAAATTAATGAGGTAAGGGTAAATATTTCATTGCCCATAAATGTACCTACTTCCACACCAATAACAAATGTTGTTCCTCTTGTTGAAGAACACTTTAACAATGTTGAACAATATTTGGGTGAAACACTTCAAGAAGAAACTAACTCGCAAATATCTTATGCAAATGAACCACAAATAGTGCCATTAAGAAAATCTCAAAGAGAAAGAAAATCGGTCATTTCCAATGATTATGTGATTTATTTGCAAGAGTCAGATTTTGACATTAGAATTAATAAAGATCCGGTTTCATTTTCACAGGCCATAGAAAGTACTGAGTCTGATAAATGGATTAATGCCATGAATGAAGAGTTAAAATCCATGGAACACAACAAAGTCTGGGATCTTGTTCAATTACCAGAAAGTTCTAAAAGAATCGAATGTAGATGGGTCTTCAAGACCAAACGTGATTCTAATGGTAATATTGAATGATATAATGCCAGACTTGTTGCCAAGGAATACACTAAAAAAGGAGGCATTGATTATAAAGAGACCTTTTCACCGGTCTCAAAGAAAGACTCACTAAGAATTGTTTTGGCTTTGGTAGCTCATTATGATTTAGAGTTACATCAAATGGATGTGAAAACTGCCTTTCTTAATGGAGACCTCGAGGAGGATGTTTATATGGACCAACCAGAGGGTTTCGAAATTAAAGAAAAAGATCAGATGGTATGTAAACTAAAGAAATCAATATATGGACTCAAGCAAGTCTCACGACAATGGTATATGAAGTTTAATGATACCATAACATCTTTTGGTTTTAAGGAAATTACCGTTGATCGGTGCATATACTAAAAGATTAGTGGGAGTAAGTTTATATTTTTAGTCCTGTATGTTGATGACATTTTACTTGCTGCTAATGATTTAGGCATATTGCGTGAGACGAAAGACTTTCTCTCTATGAACTTTGAAATGAAAGATATGGGTGAGGCATCCTATGTGATAGAGATAGAAATATTCCGTGATAAATCACAAGGATTATTGGGACTGTCTCAAAAAGGTTATATCGAAAGAGTTCTAGAGAGATTTAACATGAACAATTGTTCAGCAGGAATAATTCCTATTCTAAAAGGGGACAAATTTAATCTCATGCAATGCCCAAAGAATGACATAGAACGAAAAGAAATGGAAACAATTCCTTACTCTTCTATTGTTGGAAGTTTGATGTATGTTCAAACTTGCACAAGACCGGATATTAGTTTTGCGGTCGGAATTAGGAAGATATCAAAGTAATCCTGAAATTGATCACTGGAAAGCTGCAAAGAAAGTCTTAAGGTACCTGAAATGAATGAAGGATTACATGCTCATGTATAGGAGATCCAATCACTTAGAAGTTACTGGATACTCGGATTCAGATTTTGCTGGATGCGTTGACACTAGAAAATCCACATTTGGTTACTTGTTCCTATTAGCTGAAGGAGCAATATCGTGGAAGAGTGCTAAGCAATCTGTCATTGCTACATCCACAATGGAAGCAGAATTTGTGGCATGTTATGAAGCCACAATTCATGCATTATGGCTGCGAAACTTCATTTCAGGACTTGGGGTTGTCGACACCATTACCAAGCCGCTGAAAATTTATTGTGATAATACTGCAGCAGTATTCTTCTCCAAGAACGATAAGTACTCCAAAGGTGCCAAACATATGGAATTAAAGTACTTTACCGTCAAGGAAGAAGTTCAGAAACAAAGAGTGTTACTTGAGAATATTAGAACTGATCTCATGATTGCAGATCCGTTAACAAAAGGCTTACAACCAAAGACATTTAAAGAACATGTTCAAAGAATGGGTCTTGGTTGTACTTATGATTGATGCATTTATAATGTTTTTACACTCTGAGCTCAAATTATGTGTTTCTGATATACATTAATGAATTTCTTGTTTCTCATAATGGTGTATACATTATTGTTTTGAGATATTACAAGATAAGTCTCTATGAGACATTATTGTGGACCATAATGTTATATGTTTTATAGCTTATGAACCTAGTATGATGAGTTGCTAATGTAGTAGTATATGGAAGGAAGTATGTAGCTTAAAATTTATGTACAACCGTCATAACTCGCATTAGTAATTTGTTATATTGTGGTATATATGATGGACATTATAGAAGAGATTTATTGTATGCGCAACTAATGTTTATTAAATATTAATGTTATATATGGTCATTGGGCCAAGTGGGAGAATGTAGGAATTATTATTAATTATTATTAATTAATTCTTACTTATGGCCCAAGTTTACTTGGAAACCAAGTAATACCATAAATAATATTTAATAAGGAATAGATCTCGTCCACACATTGGTTACTTGATGGACGTACCAGATTAAGTCATAACCTCTATAAATTGGTCCTCCCTCCACCCATTAGGGTTATCACATATTCTCTACAATAATTCCATCGCTGACAGTTGTGATAACATAAAGTTAGGGCAAGGAGGTAGAAACCAATTTACAACTAACGCTTCCGCTTCTCTCTTTGATTTTGTCTTCCGCATCAGGTATGTGCCCCTAACGATTTCTATGTAAGATTATCGTGTTCAAGATCCTTAAAGTATTTAATCTTACAATTTAATCTTCTAAACTTGTTGATAATTGCTGCGTTTGTCCATGATTTTTGCGGTAAAAAATATCTTTTCAGCCAGAGATCTTTGACCAATATTTTCGCCTAAATTGATATCACAATAGATAAGGAAAGAACTATGTTAGATAATTAGGAGGTTTAACCATGATTTAAGAGGCTGGTTATTTAAGTAAATGTTGGCCATCAGATTTTAATGTGGACAGATGTCACAAAATTAAATGTGCACTGGACCAAATGGAGGGATTAGTACCGGAGACGAGCTTCGTCCTAAAATAATATATAGGAACTAAGTATTCTCAAGAGTAATGTTTTCACATTTAAAAGAGGAGGAAGCTGAAATTTTCAAAAGAGTTTTGAACAGTTTGAGTAACATCTCTTTTGGAGAAAATTTTTGAGTAATAATCTCAAACCACAGAAAGAGTTATGTTTTTAAACATATGAGCTGAGTATATTTTGGGAGTAGTATTGAGCATCGATATGGGAGAGAATTCATACAACTCACAGCCTTCATAAATCATGTAGCCGACGTTATACCCTATTTTAACTTGAGTATCCTTGAGTATTGTTATACCCTATTTTAACTTGAGGTCAAAATGTGTACAACATATTGGTGATTTCCAAATAATTAACTTAAGAAGTCGCCAGCTAAATATTCAACTAAATAGTATTAAAATTGACTTCAATTAAGGTCTACTAACTTAAAAAAGATTCTAGATAAGGGTTCTAGTTATCCTAAAGGGAAGAGGTAAAGGCATCCTTTAAGATGCGTTAAAGACGGTTACCGGCCAAACTTAGATTAATTAATTTTAAAAGAAAGATATGAGTGCTAAAGATTAAATAATTGAGTAACCAAGTTGGAAAACATTTTTTATTTTAAAAGCTTTTTGCAATTTTATTAGAATGAAAAAGAGTACTTTCTTTAGATCAATTTAGACAAATCCATGGCCAAAAAAGGGTAATTAAAAAAACATTAGCTCATTGATTGACAAAGTGCTCACTTTAGAAAAGGTTTTTAGAAAAATAAGTGTTTAGATCATAATATATAAATTATTTTTGAAAGATATTGTCAAATTTGAACAAAACTTAATAAATCTAGCGGGTTTAAAAATGGTGCAAAAGAAGTGTTTTAAAAAAAAAGAATTTGCCAAATGAAGTTTATAAAAAACTAAAGTAACTATAAAGGTTTGTTTCTAACTAAAGGTACCCAAATCCAAACATCTATATTAAGTTACCTATTTGGGAATTCAAAATAAGAACATATTCCAGTCACATAAGCAAGTATAATATGTAAAGAAAAACACGTAAACAAATAATGCAAAAATGTAAGTAGCCATAAGTGACTCCAAGATAGGACCACTAGTTTTGCTTGCAATTTCGAATGGTCAAAGATGTAGTGAAGACTCCATGTGCGGGTGTGAAGATAATGTTGAGTCTATGAGACTCGATAATTGGTAGAGTCTCGAATCAAGACTCCATTTTTGCTCCCAAAGTGTTCATGCAAATAAAGAGAGGGTAAAAAGATTAGTAAGACATTCGACTTTAAACGATATTATATTAGATAAAAATAGATAGAGCTAAGTAAAATTACACATCAAATATACTATCTAAATATAAAGCGTGCTAATGCAGAACGAAAACTCTAACTAAGATATTAGGACATTTTTAAAGTTGCCTGACGAAACACTTGGAAGAAAACCAAAACAACCAACTCGACTAATTAATGAATTAAGCAGAAGAGTTTAAAATCTATGATTTTTCTTACTACTACAAAAATGAATAAATAAAATAAAGATATAATTAAAGTACACTGCATATTATTTCTAAAAAAAAAAATCAACAACAAACACTCAACTCTATCTAAAATACTTTTAAAGTAAGAAAACACAAGCTGAAAATTTTATCATATAAAAGACGCTAAAAGGGACATTAACGAACAACAAAACCGATTTCAAGTAATATAATCGTATTGTCTAATATGCCAGAGAAACACAACTTCAAAACTATATCGCTCTCGAAAATAATCCCTTACTATTATGACTAAACTAAGTAAAATTATTTGCAAGACATGAATTATCTTTAAAATTAAAGAAACTTATACCCATATATATAGTAACATAATCTGCCAAGAGAAATTCAAAACTCACATTTGTAAGTATAAAATATAGAGGGTTGTTGGGTTTAGCAAAGTGTGAAAGGGAAATAAAAAGAGAAAATGTAAAGTGGAAGAACCAATGAAAGTGGGGGAACCAATTTTGGAAGGAAAGTGAAAAGTCATTGCAAAGTGCAAATGAAAAGTCACTTTTACCATATTGGTAGAAGAAAGAAATTGTTGTCCTTATATTAGGAAACACTTCCTTTAGTTCTTAAAGGGTTAAGAAGAAGTTGCCCCCTCGCGCCGTTGTCGTCGCTGGCTCGGCCTCGGCTTCGACTTCGGCTTCGGATTTGGATTTGGCAAATGATGTGATTGATAATATTTTTTGGACAAAATTTATTTAATCAATCTTGTTAATTCATTTCTTTTCTCTTATAAATTAATTCAGAATGTTAATTAAATAACATAATTAATTTCGCAAAGAATTATTTGAAATTCGTGCATAACGGTATACATAAACAAAATTGCCGATCGACTGAGTCTGTGTGCTCTTGTTGTTGTTCTTGCGTTCGCTGAAGTTATTGAAGTTTGAGGTACCGCTACTTCTTTATCAAGTTAATCCATTTTATCTTGGGAGGAATTAATCTACAACCTCGGGTACAGTGAGGGGATTAAATTTCTTAAGAAAACACAGTGGTTTCTGTGGACTCGGATAAAAAACATTCTGTGTATTTCATCTTTTTTCTGTTTCTGTATTTTTTACTAACCTGAATATAGGAGATAACAATCTTAAGAAATTTAAAGTTTATGTATGTGAGGTTTCTGAAGATTAAAACCTTTATGGTTTTCTACTCTGTTTGAATTTTTAAAATTCATTCGATTAACGATTAAAAGAACCTAAAAATTTTATCGTTAAATTAGAAACAGTCTATGTAAGGATTTATTCTTTACTGTTAGTATTTCACATACTAAAATTGTCTGCCATTTGTGACAGAAAAATGACTAATTCAAGTCAAGTAAATACTGGAACAATAAGTGCTGCAACAACATCGGTTGCACACAATCATTCAACTGCTGCCCTAGCACCGGCTGAGAAACCTGCAAAGTTTTCTGGAGTCGACTTCGAGAGATGACAACAAAAGATGTTCTTCTATCTGACTACGTTGAGTCTGTAGAGGTTCACTAATGAGAACGTTCTTGTTATGTCGGATGAAACTCCGCCTGAAGAACGATTCTTGGTAACAGAAGCATGGACACATTCTGATTTTTTGTGTAAAAATTATATTTTGAGTGGCATGCAGGATGATCTGTCCAATGTGTACAATAATGACAAAACCTCAAAAGAACTCTGGGATGCTTTAGAAAAGAAGTATAAAACAGAGGATGCCGGAATGAAGAAGTTTATTGTGGCAAAGTTTCTGGACTATAAGATGATAGACAGTAAGACTGTCGTCACCCAAGTTCAAGAATTGCAAGTCATAATCCATGATCTCCTTGCTGAAGGTATAAATTTATTTAATACCTATGTTGGAAATATTAAGTTTATTCTTAATACTCACATAATCTTTAATGTAGGATTAGTTGTGAATGATGCTTTTCAAGTGGCTGCCATTATTGAGAAGTTACCTCCATTGTGGAAGGACTTCAAAAACTACTTGAAACATAAACGCAAGGAGATGACTGTTGAAGATCTCATGGTAAGGCTGAGAATTGAAAGGATAACAAGGCCGTAGAAAAGAGGTCACGTGGTAATTCAGCAACATCTGGAGTAAATATTGTTGAAGAAGATCCCACAAAATCAAAGAAAAGAAAGAAAGCATCTGGTCCAAAGAGCAATCCTCCTAAGAAGAAATTCAATGAAAGCTGCTTCAATTGTGGCAAACGTGGTCATAAGGCTACTGAATGTCGGGGTCCCAAGAAGGACAAGAAGAAGGATCAAGCAAATTTGGCTGAAACCAAAGGAGAGATAGACGATTTTTGTGCAATGCTTTCAGAATGCAACTTGGTTGGAAATCCAAGAGAGTGGTGGATAGATTCTGGTGCCTCATGCCATGTGTGTGCCAACAAAGAATTATTTTTATCATATACTCCAGCACCTATAGACGTGAAGTTGTTTATGGCAAACTTCGCTGTTGCAAAGGTGGAAGGAACTGGCAAAGTCCTCTTAAAGATGACATCGGGCAAGGTGGTGACTTTGAACATGGTCTCGTATGTTTCGAAATTGCGAAAGAACTTAGTTTCTATATCAGTTCTGACTAAGAACGGATTCAAATGTGTATTTGTTTCTGATAAAGTTGTAGTGAGTAAGAATGAAATGTTTGTAGGAAAAGGTTACCTCAATGAGGGCCTCTTTAAACTCAATGTAATTGCAGTTGATATTTATAAAAATTCTGCTTCTTCTTACTTGCTTGAGTCTAAATATTTATGGCATGAACGTTTGGGACACGTTAATAACAAAACCTTGCGAAAACTAATTAACTTAAATGTTTTGCCTAAATTTGAGTGCAATAAATCAAAATGTCAAGTTTGCGTTGAATTTAAGTATGCTAGTCATCCTTATAAATCTGTTGAAATGAATTCATATCCCTTGGAGCTGATTCACACTGACATTTGTGACATGAAGTCAACACCAACACGTGGTGGAAAAAAGTATTTCATAACTTTTATTGACGATTGCACTAGATATTGTTATGTCTATTTGCTAAATGGTAAGGATGAAGCAATAGACGTATTTAGGCAATATAAAACTGAAGTTGAAAATCAGTTGGATAGAAAGATCAAAATGATCAGAAGTGATAGAGGTGGAGAATATGAATCTCCATTTGCAGAAATATGTTTGGAAAATGGAATAATCCATCAAACTACTGCTCCTTACTCTCCCCAATCTAATGGAGTTGCGGAAAGGAAAAATCAAACTTTAAAGGAAATGACGAATGTCTTACTTATAAGTTCAGGTTTACCACAAAACTTGTGGGGGGAAGCTATCCTTATAGCAAATCGAATACTAAATAGAGTGCCTCACACGAAGACACATGTTTTTCCATATGAGAAATGGAAAGGTAGAAAACCCAACTTGAAATATTTCAAAGTGTGGGGGTGTCTAGCCAAAGTTCAGGTTCCTATACCTAAGAGAGTGAAAATGGGGCCTAAGACTGTGGATTGTGTATTAATTGGATATGCCACAAATAGTAAGGCATGTCGATTTTTGGTTCATAAGTCTGAACATCTGGATATTCATGATAGTACGGTAATGAAATCAAATAGTGTTGAATTTTTTGAACATATCTATCCGTATAAAACTAGACTTGAGTCATCTAGTATGGGGTCTAAACAACCTCGAGAAGAACCAAAAGATAATGAAACCAATGAAGAGAGTCCAAGGCGCAGTAAATGTCAAAGGGTAGCTACTTCATTTGGATATGATTTTGTAACATTCCTTCTTGAAAGTGAGCCTCAAACATTCAAGGAAGCGATGTTGTCTAGCGACTCAACCTCTTGGAAGGAGGCTGTCAATAGTGAGATTAAATCAATCTTAAACAATCATACCTAGGAGTTGGTTGATCTTCCTCCAGGGAACAAACCCTTGGGTTCAAAATGGATCTTCAAAAAGAAAATGAAAGATGATGAAATTATTGACAAATATAAAGCAAGACTTGTTGTCAAAGGCTTTAGACAAAAAGAATGTCTTAATTATTTTGACACATAATCGCCAGTGACTAAGATTACATCAATTCGGATGTTAATTGCCCTAGCTGCAATATACGGTTTTGAAATCCATCAAATGGATGTGAAAACCGCCTTCTTAAATGGAGAGCTAGAGGAAGAGATCTACATGGAACAACCTGACGGCTTCGTAGTTCCTGGTAAAGAAAAGAAAGTATCCAAACTTGTTAAGTCACTTTATGGACTAAAACAAGCACCGAAACAATGGTATGCAAAGTTTGATCAAACCATGTTGTCAAATGAATTTAAGATCAATGAGTGTGATAAATGTGTTTACATTAAAGACACTCTGAATCAGGAAGTCATTGATGCCTAAATGTGGATGACATGCTGATAATGAGCAAAGACATTGCCAATGTAAAAGCTACTAAGTGTATGCTCGCTAGTAAGTTTGATATAAAAGATCTAGGAGTTGCTGAATTGATATTGGGAATTAAGATTCACAAAACTCCTAACGGTCTAGCATTGTCTCAATCTCATTATATTCAAAAGGTACTTGAAAAGTCTAAGTATTTGAATTTCAAAAAGGCAAAGACCCCAATTGATGTGAACCTTAATCTTGCAAAGAATAAAGGTGAAAGTCAGTCTCAATTGGATTATACCAGAGTATTGGAAAGGTTGATGTATGTCATGAATTGTACACGACCAGACATAGCTTGCGCTATAAGTAAACTGAGTCGATACACAAGTAATCCAAATCAAAATCATTGGTTGGCAATGAAGAGAGTTTTGGGGTACTTAGAAGACACTCAAAACTATGTTTTGTATTACAACAAATATACAGCAGCTCTTAAAGGATATAGTGATGCAAATTGGATTATTGGGTCAACTGAAACGAAATCCACGAGTGGATATGCTTTCACTATTGGTGGAGGAGCAATATCTTGGAAATCATCCAAACAAACATGTATAGCTCGCTCTACAATGGAGTATGAATTCATCGCCTTAGACAAGGCAGGTGAAGAAGCTGAATGGCTCTGGAATTTCTTAGAAGATATTCCGTTTTGGCCCAAACCAATGGCCCCTATATGCATACAATGTGATAGTTAAGCTGCAATAGGAAGGGCTGAAAATGTTATGTATAACAGGAAGTCTCGTCACATAAGACGAAGACATAACTCTGTTAGACAACTACTCTCTAGTGAAATTATCACAATTGACTATGTAAAGTCAAAGAAAAATGTGTTGGATCCACTTACAAAAGGCCTAACTAGAGAAGGAGTTGAGAGATCATCGACGGAAATGGGACTATGGCCGAGAACAAGTCATCGTGGCGGTAACTCTACCTAGAAGACTGGAGATCCCAAGATCTAGGTTCAAGGAGATAAAACAAAGTCATAGATGATGGTTCAACATTGTCAAAAATTATTTTATGTCCACTCTCATGATGAGACAATGTTCAGTAACCAGGATAAAGACATAAGGACTTTTTTAATGGTTTCTAAGTTTGATACAGGGTATATCAAATAGTGTATCTACGGGATAACACATTTAGAAACCACCTATGTAAGTGTGAAGTGTAAGCCGCTTCAAGGAGATCCGGTAAGGCCAGTTCTTTAAGCACTTATTAACCGAGATGTGTTCATGGCTGAAACGAACAAAACAATGAGAACCAAAAACAGTTCAAGGGTTGATTGTGTGACTTATGTTGTCTAGGTATACACCAAAGCTCGACAGTTCAAAGATATCAAATCTACCGATTGACCGAGTATATCCGATATATATTCACTACGAAAAGTTTAAAGGGAAACCTACTTATCCAGATGCGATTAACCCTTACTTACAAGACACACAAGTTTTCATGCATATGTTTAAACTATAGTCATTCCCCATTCATGTGGGGGATTGTTGGGTTTAACAAAGTGTGAATGAGAAATAAAAAGAAAAAATGTAAAGTGGAAGAATCAATGAAAGTGGGGGAACCAATTTTGGAGGGAAAGTGAAAAGTCATTGCAAATTGCAAATGAAAAGTCACTTTTACCATATTGGTACAAGAAAGGAAATTGTTGTCCTTATATTAGGAAACACTTCCTTTAGTTATTAAAGGGTTAAGAAGAAGTTGCCCCCTCGCACCGTTGTCGTCGCTTGCTCGGCCTCGGCCTCGGCTTCGGCTTTGGATTTGGATTTGGCAAATGATTTGATTGATAATATTTTTTGGACAAAATTTATTTAATCAATCTTGTTAATTCATTTCTTTTCTCTTATATATTAATTGAGAATGCTAGTTAAATAATAGAATTAATTTCGCAACGAATTATTTGAAATTCACGCGTAACGGTAAATTCATTTGAAAGGATTTGTTCCTTTCGAAAAGTCGTTATCTTTCCCAAAAGACACAAAGTTCTGAAAAAAACGGGTCTGAACAAACGCGTTCCTTGCTGCTAATGACTATAAATAAGAGGTCGTTTTCGTTTGTCAAACACTGAAAAATTTTATTTTTTCTCTCTGCATACATCTTCTTACATAAACAAAATTGTCAATCGACTGAGTCTGTGTGTGCTCTTGTTGCTGTTCTTGCGTTCGCTGAAGTTATTGAAGTTTGAGGTACCACTACTTCTTTAACAGGTTAATCCATTTTATCTTGGGAGGAATTAATCTACAACCTCTGGTACAGTGAGGGGATTAAATTTCTTAAGGAAACACAGTGATTTCTGTAGACTCGGATCAAAAGCATTCTGTCTATTTCATCTTTTTTCTGTTTCTGTATTTTTGACTAACCTGAATACAGGAGATAACAAAGGTTACATTATTAAGGAAAAACTGCAACCTACTTTTCAACGAAAACAAAATGAAGTTATATATTTTCCAGATTTTAAAACATTGCCTACTGCTACAACTTAAACACAAAAAAACAACAACAAATACACGATTTGATTAACAAATAGCGCAGAGCTTGAATTAACACTTACATGCTAAGAGTAGTAACACTTTACAAAAAAATGCCTACAACCAAGGCGTCCTTTTACATTCAAAAGAAAAAAAAAACAGAGCACTTAGTATGCATAATCTCCAACTAAACATACTTTTAAAATAACAATAAAGCAGCTGCAAATTTTATCAAATAAAGATGCCGAATGAACGTTAGCTAATTTCGAATGAAGATTTATTCACGAAACAGAACTATTTCTTTAATACACGACGGCCAAATCATGAAAGGAATATAACTTTAGATTAACTAAATAACATTAACAGCAGGGTGTGATTTTATTCAGATAAGCAGAATTGTATATCGGCTAGATGGAAAATAGAGAAAAGAGAGGAGCATCACCTGTTACGGGGCAGTGAACGAGAACGATGAGCTTGAAGGTAGTGATTTCCACACCTCCTACGGATTCCGATAAAGAAAAAATCGAATAAAAGCTTCGGAAAGAAGAGAAATCAAAACTTAGAGTTGGTCTCCAGCCTCTCCTTCAAACCATGAAAGAAGAAGAATACATAGGAGAGAACAGAGGGGGGAAACGGGCAGAAATTTTGTATGATTTTGAATTCAAAATTTCAATTCTCTTTGCTCTTTTCAAGGCAATAGTGAAAGAGATTCAGAAATCCCCGAAAACGGGAAAAAGGGGACAACGACGTGATTGTTGCTGCAGGCGACACTGCTTTTCCAAATTTACCAGGATTTGGACGCTGCTTGTAGGAGAAAAAGACGTTGGCGTACAGGGTGTGGTCGCTGGGAATGGACTGGGAATAGGAGGAAAGTTGGAATTGCTGAAATTGGAGAATTAGAATTGAGTGGCCCCAAAAGTGGGCTGGGTCTTGCAGGTAAGGGCTGCTGTAAATGTTTTGGGCTGATTAAAGGGCCCAATCTTGGGTCTTTAAAAGAAATTGGAATTCAAGCTAGTAGCTGATCATATTTGCAATTGAAAATATAACCATTTGAGATTAAAAACTTAGCCGAATTGAAAATCAATTGGCGAATTTGGCTAACAATGAAATAAAACGAATTAGTATCAATTAATGAGCTTCTTAATCTTAGTGAAATAAAATAATTAACTTAATTATGAAATAGTCAATTTAAATAGAAACTAATTGATTCAAAATTAAAACTATAACTCGAACCAAAACTAAATTAATAAAATATTTATTTTAATCAAAGTAGAAATCTTTTGACATGATTTTCAAATACTTATGAAGTATACTAATTACATATATAACTATATGAAATATATTTATTATTCAAGATACTATAAAGGTTGATTGAAAATACTTAAAATAGCTTTGAAATTATTCAAATTTTATGAAGCTAATTATTCTAAATCGTTTGGGAATTAAGAAGCTCAAAATATTAATTTCATCATGGAGGGTCAAAATTGGGTGTCAACAAGTATTCCTTGAGTTGAGTAAGTTTGAAAAGAGGTAAGTATGTTTCCTTTTTATCAAGTTCAAGCTAATGTTTATGCTTTAGAATTCCCCTTACATGCTCGGACATTCCACGTACTGAGCCATTTGGCCTGCATCGTTTCATGATGCATATACATGTATTCAGGGTCATCAACAGGAGTTTCGTTGATACCGCATGGAGTTCGAGTTAGCTATGGTGAGCCTTCTTGCTTCCGAAGGGTTCCACTTTTACCTTCAGTTATATCAATCGTTAGGATGTCGTAGGTCTTGTCCCAACTTCCATCTTTGTCATTTAGAGGCTTCATAGATAGACAGTAAAGTTTCAGAAGTCTGTTCATTTATTTTGTTAAATGTTTTAAAGACTTAAGTTGCCTATTTTATGGAGAGTTGAATATATTATTTTATTTAGAGTTTTTCATTTGAGTTAAAGCTCTGTATTTCAGTTTCATTTTCATGAATTTTTATTCAGTTTTTAATTTTTGTATGCTTGAGTTAGTCTCCCGCTTGTAGTCAGCCAGGATGAGGGTTCACTTGGGGATTAGCAATGGTTCTCGAGTGCCGGCCATGTCCAGGGTGTAGGCTCAGTCGTGACAGACATGAAGAAGAAATCCCTTGACAAAAACATGGGAGAAAAGAAGGGACTTCAACCAGTTACTAGAAGAGAGGGCATAGATGAAGTGTTGTTATTTTCGCATAGAGCTCAGGAACCAAATGGCTTTCCTTAGTCTATCTTGTCGATCAGTGTCACCGAACGAGTAGTCCTTAGGAGCCAAAAAGAGAGGATTGGTTAGTTGGCAATCTAATAAATAAATCAACATATCAAGGAAAAAGCTAATAAATAATCTAATAGTTGGCAATCTACTTTATACTTGACTATTATAATATCTCTATTAATAATCAATAGTTCATCTTTGATACAAATTTGAAGGGAAAAAAAAGACGAGTCATACATTTTTAGCGCTTTAGTTATTATTTAGACATGCTCTTGTCTTCTATATTCTTTATTTATCGAGTTCTATAATAAGAAGTTATTCATATTCAATCTATTGCCTTCAATGTCACAAGACAATCTCAAATATTAAGCTCCCTTCTTCTATAAGCAAGACCCATTAAGGCTCTTACAATCTATAAAAAATAGATTCTAAGGCAACTAACTATTATAAGCTTGTAGAGGTAGTACTGGTGAAAATTTTCCGAACAATCAATATGTACCTATCTATACTCATGTATAGGACGACCCGAAAAAATAAACAGACTAAGAGATAAGTAGAACTTACGTAAACTCGATATAGTTGTTCTTATGGAAAAATAAGCAGAAAACACGTTCACGAAGAAGCAAAGGTCCACATATTCTCCACAAACTATAATAACACCTTGTGGAAAAGAAAAAATACAAACTTAAATATCATTATATGTTGATGAGGTGAATTGCTTTACATAAATAGAGGAGCACAAAGAAAAGAAACAGAGAAGTAGAGCAGAGAAAGCAAGCAGTTACTTAATATCTATGAAAAATTGAATTTTGCGTACTTTACATTAAATCTGAAATTTGTGAAAGTCATGTCAATCTGATGAACCATCAGAGATCTCAATCACTTGTATATAATCCATCAGAGTATGACAATGAGAAATCAAATAACAGTATCCAAGAGAACTCAAGAAGAATCTTTCATTTGATATGGAGCAAGGAAAAAACCTTTAGATACACCAAAATTTGATTGACTTACTGCAGAAATTTAGTTACAGATAAAAAAATTGGATGAAAATTTTGCTAGTCTCTTCTTGATTTACTTCCTTGTGTGTGGCAAAAAAAAGTTGATGGCAATAGATGTCATTTTTTGTTTGTTTGTTAGTAATTTCTTTAATTATGTGTATGAATAGAAAGTCATTTTTTGTTTAGTTTGTGAACAACTTCTTTAAGTTGATAATGTTAATGCTTATCTAACACTCTCTTTCTTGAACCATTTTCATTAACTTGTATACAATACATAAAAATTATAATTGAATCAGCTACCAAATACATATCGAAATTACTAATCAACTATCACAAATCAAGATTTTTTCTATAAGTCACGACTTTGACAATCCAAGAAAAATGAAATAGAACAAGATAGAGAAGGAAAGTTTACTTGGATAGTTGTTCTTAGGACAAACAGGCAGCAAACACGTTCACGAAGAAACAAAACTCCACATATTTTTCATAAACTGCAATAAGGCCTTCTAAAATAGAAAAAAAATAGAATTTAAACACCACTATATATTCTCATAAAAACGAGTTATACGATGCCTAAACTAAACTTTTCAAATTAACAATTTCAAAATAGAAAAATACAAACGGAAGTTAAAAATAGAACTCAAAGACCCAACAAGCATAGCAAAATATATTTTTTTGATAATGCTCAGAATCTTGTTGTTGTTCAAGCAAACCCCAAATAGAAAAAGTGACTACTAACAACAAAAAAGTAGCTGATTACTAACAACAAAAAGTGATTATGTTAAGATCTGATTTTGACATCTTTTATAATATCACTAATCTCTTAAAACAAACCCTAATTGCATCTAAGTGTAACTCGATTATGGCAAAATCATTCTTCCTAGTAGAACCCTTGTCTCATATTTCAAGATTACCAAAACCCACAAACAAAATCAACAAAAATTGATAGAACACATCTTAATATACAAAAAATAAACTCAAAATTAGAGTAGACAAAACAACTCACTTGATTTTGAATTCGAAAATTGATAGAAACTCATCGATTTCTCACATTGAAGAGAGTGAAGGAGCAATTATTTGTAGTATTTGAAGAATGAGGGAGAGGAATAGTTGAAGAGCAGAAGAGAGAAAGAGTGGGAGAGCTCAAATCTTTTGTTAGTTGAAGAAGAACTGAGAGGGAATTTTTGTGTGCCCTAACTTATCCCTAAATTTTTATTTTATTTTGCGACGGATTAACGACACATATAAATTTCGTCGCTAACAAACACCTTTAATTTGTTTAGAATAGAAACTAACGACGGATTTTTCTGTCGCTACAAAATATAAAATTTATAAATATATACTAAAAATCGTAACGACGAACTTTCCATTGCTAATCCGTCGCTCAAAGTTAATTCAATTTGTCGCAGCCCTTTCGTTGTTAAATTCGTAGGAAATATTAAGGCGCCAACTTTTCGCTAATAAATAGCGACGGAATATACAGTCCGTCGCCATCCGTCGCTATATAATAAATTAAAAAATACTTATTATTTTTGCGACAAAATATTTATTCCGTAGTTAATCCGTCGTTATATAGCGACAGAATATATTATGTTGCTACATTCCGTCGCTAAGCGCTGTTTTTTTAGTAGTGATGGAGCTAGGGTGTACAAAATCAAATCGAAAATCAAATCAAACCGCAAACCAAGTCAAACTGAGAAAAAAAAACCCGACTAGTGGTTGGTTTGACTTGGTTTGGTATTGAAAAAAACAACCCAACTATATTTGGGTTGGTTTGGTTTTAACTAAAAAAAACCAATCTGGCATTATATGTATAATTTTAAAATTTTATTTTATACATAAAAATATTTACTTTGATATAATTTTTAAATATTTCTTATACTTTTTCATATTTTTATCTTTTAATATATTATTTTAAGTTTGAAACTTAGAATTCTGAATGGTTCAATAAAGATTATAGTCCACAGATGTTTGTAATTATAAGAAAACTTAAATCAAAATCAAATTAATACTAATGCAAAAAGAAAATCAATTCAACACTAAGAATGACAATAATATTGAATATTTGTTCTTTGATTTTACATTGATTTAGACAATTCAAATGCATATCTAATTTTAATTTCCTTTAATATTTAGTCACGTAACTAATACTTATTAAATTTATTTTAGTATGATTTAATACTTTTAAATTATGATCATTTTCATTATGACTTGTTAATTTGTAATATTTGTTTTACGCGATTTCATTATTATTATTTTTTTGTTGATTATTTTAGTGTCATTACTCATATCATATTTTGTGTTATTTTCTTAAGAAACATCTTAGATAGTTGTATTTTGGTAGGACTAAAGAAATATTTGAAGTACAAGTAAATTATATGTTTGTATGAATACTTTACCGGAAAAATCTGAAAAAACCCAAAAATCCGAAAAATCAGGAAAAACCCGAAAAAACCCTAGGTTGAAAAACCCGAATTTAATTGGTTTGATTTGGTTTATAAATTTAAAAATCCGACACAAATAGTTTGATTTGATATTTGAAAAATCCGAATCAACCCGCTCATATACACCCCTAGATGGAGCCCCAAAGGAGAGCACGAAGTGTTGAATTCTTGCCTAAACTGGTTTGGAAACTCACGCCCAAACCAAGGCAAATAAGTGTGGGACTTGATGCCGATAAATATCACTTTTTCTTATTTCATAAGCGCGTAATGTTTGGTCTAAATTTTGGGGAACAAATTTGGTCAAGTACAATTACATCAAGTATTGATCAATGGTCTTGTAGATTCAAGTCACGTGTATCATAAAATAATTTATAAATTAAGGTCGATTACAAATAATATACTCATAAAAAGAATTTAAAATGGCAAAATGCATTAACGACAATCGTAACATGCTATACTTTGAAATGCACCAAACAACTATTGTACTTAGGAATCTTTCATTAATTCCTAAAGAATTTTAGTGACATGCTGTTTTAATCTTTTAAAAATAAATTTATAATAACACATTATAATACAAAACATGTATTTATCTTTTCCACAATCTCTTATGTATATAAAATATGTAATGTATATGACATAGAAAAATATGAATGAAATTAGTCAACTATGTTATTCCACATGGTATCAGAGGTTTAGATTTATTCCTGAATAGTTTTATTTATCTTGTCTTGAAAAATTATTTTTGCTATTTATAGATACTCAAAGATTGAAACCTTTCAAAAACCAAGTCACAAAAAAATAATGTTGCAAATAATTCAGCCTCTGAAAATATATTTGCAATCGTAAAGAATAACTCTATAGTTTTAATTAGAGATCTGCAAAACATTTAAACCTCTTATCAGTTGAATGAAAAACTACCTAAATCCCTCTCCTATCTCCATCGTAACGTAATCTAATCCTTGAAAGAAATAGAGTGGAGAGGTAATAGAAAAATTTTCGAAAGAAATGAGTTCTCTAATAAAATAAATGTAGATTTTCCAATGCAAGTAATCTCCGATTATGCATTGGAATTGCACCCATAAATGTTAAACAACTATATTTTTTAAAAATATATTTTTCGACTATCTCAATTGGAGTATTGGAAAAAAGAAATTAGCTTTCTTCTTTCATTGAAGTAGGCTATCAGAGATTTATTTACTAATTTTTTTAGATGTTCTACTGTCTAGATCGTATGTTTTGAGCTTAGAATTGGATTTTCTACCATAGTAGAAGTATCAGTATATTAGGTGGTATCAACATGTCTGCTTTTGGTAATTAATTTTACTTATCATGGGTGTTGTGGTCATTTCACCTCACCACTTTTCTTCTATTTCATTCCACGTGGTCAGCTAGCTACCGATGGATTCCGCCTTTAATAAATAATCAACACTTTTTTTCTGGATTCATAGTTAACTTATTAGATACTTAAATATATGCATGTCATTACTTTCTATAGTGCATAAAATCATAATTTTGGAGTAGTATATTTTGGCTACAGCCCAACTATTGATATAATGGTTTGTTGTGCATTTATTTAATTTTGGTTGCATGAATATTCGAAATATAGTTAAGAGAATATGATATAAATCATATGATTTGCTTACACCTTGTTTGGATGGTTGTTACCCGTTGTATTGTATAATTCAATGTTTGTTTTGATTGTTACTTAAATTTTATTGTATCGTATCGTTTAATTCATTGTTAGGTGACGATGAAAAGACCCATTTTATGAAACGACCGATTTGGTGTAATCGCGTCGTTACTTTAATATTTTCTTCTCATTTTATCTTTATTTATTATTTAATAATTGTATTTCATCCTTTACTCTACTTTTATAGTATTTCTAACCCGTACCCTACTTTTCTAGTAGGTTTATCATTCAAATCATGGATGTGCGACATTATGTAACGACGGAGAACGATACAACTTATCTTAACACTTGCCTTCATTAAAACAATATAGTATGATACAATACAACAAAATATATTATGATACATTATGAAACAACACGAAACAACCCTCCAATGTTAGTGGTATTAGGCATTAGGTGTCAGTCACGACTCACTAAATTTAGATTGTGGCACGAGTTTGAGCTAGCAGACATAGATAATAAAAATAATATAAGTATTAATTATATAGTATGTCATTCTGTCCACTTAATAATAAAGTATATGCATGTATATTTGGCATATTTGAAATCTTGAGATTTGAGAATAATGAGGGGACAGTCTACACGGGAGGAAGCTAGCAAACGAATATTATATTTATGCTAGCTGCTTTTTCCTTCTTATATTTATTAATAATTAATGTAATCTAATCTTTGAATCATTAGATTAGATTAATTAATCGATATTTTAAATAGGAGACAAAGATTACATACATTTATTAATATCAAAAATATAAAGTAATCTTGCCCATTTTCCATAAAATATTATCAGAATATAAGGTCCACAGTCCATACGAAGAAAGATAACAAGAATTTTTGCATGATTGATTACACCACCTCTATTTGTCCACTTATGGCAAGAAAAATCGGGGAGCGGCACCCTTGTTACGAAAACAAATAAGTAATTATTTTATTTATAATTTATTAGTGTTTGAAAGAAGATATTATCTTAAAGTATTCAGATATAATTTAGACAAATACTATGACACCAAACACGAAACGTGACTTGAGCTGAGACATAACCCTGGCCCCGATCCCAATTTGGGAACTGATTCAAAATTTTAAAACTTGATCAGAGTTCCGAACCCGAGTAGGACCCAAACTTTGACTTGAGATGGGGTCGGCTTGGGGTCATGTTCCTAGGTAGTGGCGGATCTAAATTTTTGTAGTAGTGGGTGCTTAAGAAAACAAACTTTGCTCTAAGGGGATTCGATCCCTCGCCCACTGAAACTATAGGCCTTCGGCACCCACTCTTAACCCAACGCACCACAACAAACTGATATGTTGTGGGTGCTCACTAGCTCTAGGGGTGGGCATGGTATGGTACGGTACGATATTTGAAAGTTTCGATACCGTAATTTTGGTATTCAGTTTTAAAAACATTATACCATTATCATACCAATTTAATTTGGTATGGCTCAATATATTGAAGTTTGGTTTTGGTATTTTACGGTATGGTAAATTGGTAACCATAATTTTTTTAACTTCAACTAATATATACTCGTATAATAGAGTATTATGACTTCGATAATTAAAAAAAGGCTTCAATTGTATCATACTACACATCACACATGTAGAAATCTATATGCAAAATAAAGTACAAACAACTCATTTTGTTAATCAATTACAATTCAAATACATTTCAATCAAAATAGAGTAGTCAAAGTTTCAACTTCTAACCAATTAGTTTATACTAATACTAGGTTGCATATTTGTTAGTATTTTAATAATATATATATGCTAGTTATGTAATTGTATACTTCGGTATGGTATTCGGTATTTTGGTATGTTATTTCGAAATACCAAATACCGTACCGAATACCAAAACAAATTAAAATGTATACCATATACCATACCAAATACTATATACCAATATCGTGGTATTAAAATTTTAGTATGATATGATAATTCGGTATATATCATACCATGTCCACCCCAAAGTAGCTCTCTATATCCATTTTCTTGATATTTCTGTATATCTCTATACACTTTACGTCCGGGTCAATAGGTGTTCGAGCACCCACAACCTAATTTGTAGGGCCGCCCTGTTCCTAGGTATTGGTCAGGAGTCAGTTCCTAGATTAATTAGGGTCGAATTCAGATTTCAGGTCGGGGTTAGGATCGAGAGTCACTACTAAAAAATTGTCAAAAAGAGATGGAAAAAAGCGACGGACTGCGTCACTTTTTTGGCCAAAAGCGACGCAATCAATCTCATCGCGTTTTGGCTCGTCGCTTTTGTTTTTTTTAAAAAAAAAAAATTTTTTTTGACAAATGCAATGCCGTCCGTCGCTTTTTTTTTATTTTTTTTTTAATTTTCAAAAAGAGACGAAGTCCGTCGCTTTTCTTAATTTTTAATTTTTTTAGAATATTGAAAAGTGATGGACTAAAAGTCCCCGTCTGTCACTTTTCTGGATTTTTCAAAAAATAAAACCCAGAAAAGCGACGGACTAAAGGACCCTATCCGTCGTTTTTTTGGGTTTTTTTCAAAAATAAAATCCAGAAAAGCGACGGACAAAACCACCCTGTCCGTCGCTTTTTCTGCAGTTTCTGCTGCCCACTTGCAAAAGCAATTCAATTCAATTCAAATCAACCCAATCAATCCTAAAACATTATAAAGAAGCTACACAATATAAAACAACAAACTTATATTAACATTCAAAAATATCGAAATCACAATTTAAAGACTTGTAAAGACTTTCAAAATTCGTTTCAAGATTTCAAGTAATTCAAACTTCAAATTAAGTTCAAAGTCTTAATTAAGTTCAAATTATGTTCAAGCTTAATTAAATAGTTCATAAAGACTATATTTTAGCAACATTTCTAAAGTTCAACCTATTAATTAATTCATAAATTCTATCAATCAAAATTCCTAAAGTTCACAATCAAAAGTTTAAAATCCTACAACAATTCAAGATTTCTAAAGTTCACAACTTAAAGTTCTAAAATACCACAATAATTCAAAGTTTCTAAAGTTCACAACCTAAAGTTCTAAAATCCTACAACAATTCAAGATTTCTAAAGTTCACAACCTAAAGTTTAAAATCCTACAATAATTCAAGATTTCAAAAGTTCACAACTTAAAGTTCTAAAATCCCACAATAATTCAAGTTCATATCTAGTTATATATAAACTTCTAATCCAACATTTAGTTATATATTCAAGTTCTAATTCAAAAAAACCTCATCGATCAATATATATTCATGACATTCAAACATTCATCACTATATAGTCATGACATTGAAACATTAATCATATACACTTCATTTATTAATTTCTAACTTCAAAGTAACACTTTACTAACTAACAATATATCAATCAAATTTTTTAAAAAATCTCAATTCACAATCAAATTACATATTCTCAAGTTCAAACTAGTCCTAAAATAAAAAAACCCTAATTCATTCACTAATTACAATACCCAATTTAAAAGAAAATCCTAAAATAAAAATATCCAATTCTCTACCTAACTAACAATAATCAAATCAAATTAACAATAACACAACCCAACAAACTAAAACAATAATATACTAACTAACAACCAACTATAATCACTAGAATTGAAAAAAAAAAAACCTAAAACTAAACACCAACCTTAACAAAGAGGAGAGGCAGCGACGGGCGGTGACGGACGGCAACTGGCGGCGACGAGCAAGGGCAGTGACGGCGGCGGCGGTGGAGGTGGAGGCGGCATCTGGTGGAGGGAGATCGATAGAGAGAAGGGAGAGAATAAGAGTGAAGAGAGAAGAGAGAGAGAAGAAAATAAGAAAATTCTGATCTGGGTCAAAGATATTTTAAGAAAAGCGACGGACAATGTCTCTATGTCCGTCGCTTTTTTTAAAATAGTTGACCAAAAAAGCGACGGACTAAGAGATGATGTCCATCACTTTTTGAAAAATAATTTAAAAAATAATTATTTTTATTAAAAAACGACGGACAGCGTGGCAAATGGCATCGCTTTTTGGAGCGACGCCGTCCGTCGTTTTTTAGCAATTTTTTAGTAGTGAGTTAGGCGTCCTTAGTAATAGCGTGGATCGGGTGGGGTTTCAAGTTGGGGTTAGGAGACAAATCCTAGGTCAAGGTCGAGGTTAGGGTTAGGAGTCACGTCGAGTGGTCAAGATCAACGTTGGATCTCGAGTCTGGGTCAAGAGTTAGGTCTCGGGTTAAGATTAAGATAGGGAGTCGAGTCTCAAATTAGTGTTGGGGTGGGAAATCAGGTCCCAAGTTAGGGTAGGTGTCATTTCCTAGGTTAGGGTTGGGAGTAGGTCAAGATCATGTCCTAGGTCTAGGTCAAAAGTCAAGATCAAGGTTGAGAGTTTGGTCCAGATTTAGGGTCGAGTTCGGTGTCGCGTGGGGATCGAAGTTGGGTCTGGGTTAGGAGTTGAGTCCCTAGACGGGGTCGAGAGTCGGGTCTTGTGTTAGGTTGGGGATACTAAATATTGGGTCAACATTATAATTCAAGTCTGGGTCAGGCTTAGGAATTTGGTTTAGGGTCAGGGTCAAGAGTCGAGTCTTAGAGCTGGGATTTTGGTCCTAAATTGGGCTTGAAAGTTGGGTCCCAATTTAGTATTGGGTCTCGAGTTGGGATTGGGAGACTGGTCCCGGTTGGATTCCATATTGGGGTTGGGAGTTTGCTCCTAGGTCAGGGTTATGAGCGGGTCTCTCGAGTCAGGGTGGAGTCCCAAATTGGGGTTGGGAGTCAAGTCTCGAGTCAGGGTGAAAATTTGGGTCTCAGTTTAGAGTCGGGTGGTAAGGTTAAGATCGTATTGAATTGTTTTTCCTTACTTTACATAGGGGATGTCATTTTTCTTTGGAACCTGAATGTTTCCACTTAGTCATTGATGAGGTAAAATACTCCCTACTAAGATAACTATCCTAAATTTTTTAAATTGAACAAATAAAAGTGTAAGGAGAAAATATCATGTTAGCCTCTAGTAACATTCCATTTTAAAAAAATCTTTTTGTACAAATAATTGAACTCAGACAACATTATATATTTTAAATCCAAAAAATCCCTTTGCCATGATTCAATATAATCACGTTGTATTAATATATTATCTCCATTCCTTCATGTCCAAAACACTTGCTATAAATACATCGAAACCTTGAGGGAGTATACAACAGTGTTTACTTTCTCCCATACATAATATTACGTACTTTCTATTCTCCAATTAATATGGAAGTCATATCTACTCACACAAATGGCTCTGTCATCACAATCACCACCAACGGCCACCACAATAATGGCAAGTCCGATCACCGAAACGACGGAACAACTCATGACAATGGCAATAAGCTACTATTGGGAAACTCCAACTCTATTAAGCCTGGTTGGTTTTCAGAGTTTAGCGCGTTATGGCCAGGTTGGTATTAATTTAAAAATTAAGGGCATAGTTGGTATGAAAAAAAATATTTGTTTGAAATTTTAAGCATGTGAGTGTCTTACTTAATTTTTAGTGAACGCTAAGTAACCAAAAAATTATTATGACATTTCAAGCAGAACAGTATTAATGAGGAGTGGGATGGGTGTGGGGATCAGTGGGTATTAAAAAAACTAAGGGTGTGTTTGGTACGAATGAATCTAGTTTGAAATTTACGTAGTGCTCTAATAGTAACATTACTAAAAACTCACTATAAATTTTCCTACTAAAAAACTGTTTAGTGGCTATTACTATAGATATTTTGATTGACTAAACGAGAAAAAACTAAAAAAAATAGTAATGTTTTCATACGAAATAATTAGGAAGCCTCTCACTATTTCAGTGAGAATCTGTTTTTCAACATGTATTTCTCCAGCGAATTGGTTCGATGGGAAAAGAGTAAAATAAATTTATATTTTTTAACACAAATTTTCCACTAATTTGTGACTTAAAAAATCTTTATTTTTAATAGTGCAACGCGTATCATATTATTCTAATTCACAGAAATTATCAAATTTTGTAGGTGAAGCATTCTCAGTAAAAATTGAGAAGTTGTTATTTCAAGGGAAGTCTGATTATCAAGATGTCATGCTCTTTGAGGTAATATTCAAATAATCAACCTTATGTTTAAATATCTAAATATATTTGAGTCATATATGTAACATATAATATTTGTAAATTAAATTACTTTTATTTATTTATTTATTGCAATATGTGTACAGTCAGCAACTTATGGTAAGGTTCTTACATTGGATGGAGCAATTCAACACACAGAAAATGGTGGATTTCCATATACTGAAATGATTGTTCATCTACCACTTGGTTCAATCCCAAATCCAAAAAAGGTTTTTATATACTCGATTCGCTTTAATTTATTAATCTTAATATATTTTAAATTTATTAATAATAATTATATATATTTTTAAAAGTGATATTTATATTATTTTATTCCATTTAATAGGTGTTGATCATCGGTGGAGGAATTGGTTTTACATTATTCGAAGTGCTTCGTTATTCTACCATCGAAAAAATAGATATTGTTGAGATTGACGACGTGGTGGTCGATGTAAGTTAAAAAAAAAACCTTACTCTTTGTGATTCTTTTTTTTTCTTTCTTTTAATACTAGAAAAACATTTTTGAAAGGAAAATAATTTTTTTTTTTCATACAGGTGTCTAGAAAATTTTTCCCCTACCTTGCGGCTAATTTTAATGATCCTCGTGTAACTCTGGTTCTTGGTGATGGTATGTATATTATTAGTCTGCTCGTTTCAATTTGATTGTCATGTTTTTTTTTAATTTAGTATGGAATTTAAAAAACAAACAAAAATTTTTTAAATTTATGGTATTTAATTAAAAATATTGTAAATGTATTTTATGTGAATTTAAAGAGTTGTCAAAAGAAGAAATGAACCTTTTTTAATAGACTAAAAAAGAAAGCAGGATAAAATAAATTAAAAAGGAGGAGGGAGTATAATTTATTATAGTATTACTTTATTGTCTTTTTTTTTTCTCTTTTTTTTTTGGTTGATTTATTTAATCTTGTTTTTTTTTCTTCAGGAGCTGCATTTGTAAAGGCTGCACAAGCAGGGTATTATGATGCTATTATAGTGGACTCTTCTGATCCTATTGGTACTTTATTTTATTTAATACAAACATAATTAATTAATGTTAAATAAACCATAACAAGGTTAATAATGTGGTTATAAAATGATTTAACTTTTATATACTAATGATATAAAAAAATATTTATATTAGATCATCTAAATTATAATTACATATAGATATGGACCAATTTAGGTAGATAAATCAAACAATGAATAGTTAAGTTATCAGTTACGAATTTAAATGTGTTTTTGGTCATTAACTTATCGATATTTTCATGTTCTGTTTCTAAATAATATTTTCAGGTCCAGCAAAAGATTTATTTGAGAGGCCATTTTTTGAGGCAGTAGCCAAAGCTCTTAGGCCAGGAGGAGTTGTATGCACACAAGCTGAAAGTATATGGCTTCATATGCATATTATTAAACAAATTATTGCTAATTGTCGACAAGTCTTTAAAGGTTCTGTTCACTATGCTTGGACTACTGTTCCAACATATCCAACGTATGTATTTTCTTTCTTTTTATCTTTGTTACGTTTATCTAACGTCACATTTTTCTATAACAATCTTAATTTTATTATAACAGTCTGCTATTCTTTCAAAATTGACTTTCAGGTTATGTTATACCACTCTATTTATTCTGATTTATGTGTCATACTGTTCTTTTTACTCCCTCAGTTTCATATTAAATTGACACTTTCTATTTTACACGGTGATTAAGAAATCGTTGACAAATTGATTAACTTTACTATTTTGTGCCTTGTTTATGTCAATGCCTACAAAAATAAGTTAGTATTGGGAATTGTTCACATATAAAATGTCATATTAATTGTGGGGATGATATATGAAAAACTTAATTAATTTTATCTTGATTTAGTAAATGATTAAATAATACTCTCTCCGTACACTTTTACTTATTCACTTATTCCTAAAGTGGCTTTTTTATTTTTTACTTGTCATGTTTAACATTTCAAGAAAAAACAATTACTCCCTCCATTTCATATTAATTGAATTTTTGAGGCATTTTTCATTTTTCAAATTAAGTTAATTGTTCAGTTTTCAAGACTACTTTTAAAATGTTCTTCCAATTTTACCCTTCATTTGGATTTTCAATGTGATGACTTCAATAAGTTTGACAATAATTAATAAGGGTAAAAATGAAAAACTATGTTCAATTTATGTCTTAATCTACTTTTCTTAAAGGGTACACACCTTAAAAATTTAATTAATATGAAATGGAGGGAGTACTTTTTTTTTCTTCATGTTTTACCCTCTTTTCAAGACCTAATTAAACATCATTCATTTAATAGGGATAGTTTGGTAAAATATTTATATCAGTAATTATTTTCTTAATGGGTGTATCAAGTCAATAGTAACAAGTAAAAAGGAACGAAGGAAGTATGACACAATTATTTTTAGTAAGATGCTTATCTAATATGGAATGGAGGGAGTATTGGTTAATACAAAAAAGAATGATATATTTCTTTATTATATTTGAAAAATATTTAACGACACTATCAAGTATCAACGTTTTACCCACATAGGATCACACTTATTTGACAAAAGAAAAAGGTTCAAGTTGTTACTTTTTTAAGGATAGTTTTGAAGCATTTCAAAGTCTTACCATATTTCTTAAACTTCTTATTCAATCAAACTATATCACATAAATTTGAACGGGGAGAATATATTTTCTATAATAACATATCGTTGTAGCAACCCCAAAAGATATTCAGACAAACGATATTGATATAAAGATATTTAATTGTACATCGATCTAATATTTCTTTGTATTTTTATTTTTATAGTGGTGTAATTGGCTACATGCTTTGCTCTACTGAGGGACCAGAAGTTGACTTTAAAAATCCAGTGAATCCAATTGACAAAGATACAACTCATGTCAAGTCAAAATTAGAACCTCTAAAGTTCTACAACACTGATGTAATAATTTTATATCTCACAATTTATTCTTTTAATTCCCTTTTATTATTAAATATTTATTATCTTCTTATACAATTTTATAATTAACATTTTTTTTTCTTTCCAGATTCATAAAGCAGCTTTTGTTTTGCCATCTTTTGCCAGAAGTTTGATCGAGTCTTAATCAAATAAAGAATTAAGCTTGATGGTTAGGAGTTGAGGGATTGGAATTCTTGAGTTTTGCTTTATTTGTAATATGTAATAATATCGACCTCTAGAGATCGGTTAATTTATGTAATTTTATTTTTCATATAGCTTGCAATAAAACTATAGTGGCGTCAAATATGATATGTACGTATAGTAGAAGAATTTCATATTAAATATCAGTGTTAATTTCTTGATCACAAATTGTGTCCAATTTTTTTCAGTAGTTACCAAAATGGTTAATTTGATGTCTAATGTGAAATTTTATAAATTACGAAGAGTATGACAAATTATAAAATGGGAAACAAAAATTAATTAAGCTTCTTTGTCAATTTAGTTTTGGGGAGGTTAATATAAAAAGAATTCAAATTTATTTGTTCATGTATAAAAAAAATGTGAGATTGTTTTTCATCAAAGCTTAAAACCTCTTTTGCACCATGTTCACTCAAAAATCAAATAATGTCCCCTGGTTCATGAATGTACACGCGTCAAACTAGATTGTAAAATTCCGAATAAAGAATATTCAGATTCGAATATGAGAGGGGGTGATGAATGGAACGTTCCACATTGGTGAATGAATGGAATCCTGAATTTGTTATAAGACTTAGACAATTCTTCTCCGGTTCTTCTTTTGAATTTACTTTTTCACGTGTAAATTAGGCACGAAACCAAATCCAACATATACTAACAAATTCCAAAATATCATGAGCCTATAAAAGGTCATAATTCAAGAAACGCGGTGTTAAAACTGGGCTATCAAGAATGTAAATGAGGTTAATTGAACAGTTTATCCAGGATCGTCTCAACAAGTTTGAGGGCCTAAAGCTAAATTTCATAAAACTGGCCCACTAATATCTATTATCACAACTCATTTTCATACAATAAATAAATAAATCCATACAACTCTAAAACGTCAAAGAGTAAATAATATTTCGGGGTTTCAGTTTGTTTGTATTACTTTTATTAGTTTATTTATAAAAATAATATTTCTTTTCTTTTTTGATGATTTTTTAATTTCAACTTTCTAACATAGATCAAATAATTTAAAAATATTTTAGTACAATATTCTATATATTTTTAATTTAAAAATACAAGATTTAAAGATATTTTTTTACTTCCTTAATCTTTTTTTTTTTAAAAAAATCAAGTTAAACTTAGATTGTTAAATTAAAATAGAGAAATATGAAAAATGACATCGGGTTAAACGCAACTGAGCACATTTCTGGCAGAAAATTATTCTATGAATGAAGATAATATAATTTTGTCCAGAATTGAAAAGGTCATTTTTCTTATATCTAAAATACATAAACAGGCACTTACTTTTTTACATTATCAAGTCGTTAGACGACCAACGACTTATCTAAATTAATAACGCCTATTTAAATGGCCGTTTTCCTATTTTAATTAAAAAAATTTTAAAAATTAAGTCATTAATATTTAACCGACTTACTATTATTATTATTTTTTTCTTATTTTTAAAAAATAAATCATTGTGAGTTAAGCAACTCAATGTATATTAAATTCATCCATTTCCGAAATCTCCTTTTCACCATCATCATCATCTCTTTCGCAATTTTTTTTCCTCTTCATTCATCTTATTTTTAAAAAAAAAGTGAGGTCCCCCCCCCCCCCCCAACCTCACCCCCTCATTTGTTGATGTTAATATTACAATATATATAACATTTTTTCTTTAATCATATGTCCAATCAATTAGTCCATGTTTTATCACAATAATATATTTGATGAAACCTTATAAAATAAGATAATGAAAGGGGATTTTCTTACCATAAGTGGACAAAAAGAGGAGTACTATAATTATGCAAAAATTATTGTTATCATTCTTAGAATGAACCAAGATATTCTGACAATATTTTATGGAAAATAGGCCAAGATTAAAAATTACTTTTTATTGATATTAAAATGTATATAAGCTTTGTCTTGTATAATATAAAACTATTATATGACGTTTTTGGAAATTGTATCAATCACGTGAACATAGCATAGTCAAGTAACGAATCTTATGATACACTGAAATTAGTATTACTCCTCGTCGTTCTTTTTTATTTGTCATATTCTATTTTTTAAAACTCAAATTATATATATTATGATTAATATCTTAAAATATATTTTATCATTATATTAATATGAAAGAATTACAACATATACAATTTTTTATATAGTTTTTAAATATCTAAAGTTTAAATTATGCTAATTCAATTTAACTTCAACAATTAATCAAGATGACTTTTAATTATAAAATCAACTGTGGCAAGTAAAAAGAAACAGACAAATTTATTGTAAGTCTTTCGGTGTCTTCCTTATGTGTGATGTATGTGCCCTGTTCAAATAGACCATTCTTGTCGTTTAGTAGTATTCAAATGATATATCTTGGAAATAAAATTCCTGGCCTCTTGCTAGCTAATTTACTGAGTAAGTTAGTAATTGATTGAGGGCTACCTCTATCCAACTCTTACCACAAGCTGGTTTCAATTGACAGATGTTAGAGTGAATCCGATTCTTCGATTCAATTACTTTTTCAATTCCAATCTCGCTCGTGAATATAAAAAAGTGTGTGAATGGCATACGCATGATTGGGGATGGACAAGTATAATTAATTAATAAGAAAGGAAAGGAAGTTAGAATAAAATATAATATGAGAAATATAATATATATGCTCTTTTTTTGTTTGTTGTCCCCTTATTATTTTTCTCAAGATTTCAAATGCGCCAAATATACATACACATACTTTATTATTAAGTGGTTACAATGATAGAATTAGCACTTATATTATTTGTTATATCTGTGTTTGCTAGCTAAAATTGATACCCAATGTTTATATACCATAAAGAAAATCATATAATTTATATCAATTTCTCCTAACTATATTTCAAATCATGCAACAAAATTAAATACAAATGTTAGTTAAGTATGTGTCAGTAATACAACTATTAATTTTGCAGCTATTAATACTATAAGTATTAATTAGTTATGCAAATATTAGTAACGCTTTCAAAAAATAATCAAGTAAAAATAGAAAGCTATGAATAAATCATATAATATTATAAGTAACTCGCATTTTATAAAGTTTACATGTAATACAACGATAACATGTAAATAAACACTTAAACTAGTGAAATAAATGCGAATTCTTAATTACTTCTTTGTTTCCTTGAAGGCTAACTTCTTGCTGTATTAAATTTAGAGCTTGGGGGGGGGGGGGGTTACGATGGTGCAGTGAATCTGGTTCTGTAGGAACTTCTCTCAACGATGATCTAAAATTTTCTGAAGTTCTCAATTCTGATAAAGATCGAAAAATATCTTTAATTTTCATTGATTTGATTGAAAGCTTCTCGACTCGAATGGCTTCGATTGTTATTGATGTACTAACAAGGAAAAGAACAAAGGTAAACAACAACAAGAGGTTAAAGCGTTTCATGTTGTAATTGAAATTAATATGTTTTGATTTTTGACTTTTATGACTAGGCCATTATATAGTATTTAATTTTGATATTAACTAAAATTACTTATAACATATGTATAAATATTAATGGCGAAAGATTTAACTACTTGATATAGACTTGACATTTATTGTCAATTAAAATGAGAGTTTGGAACTTAAATGACGTGTGAAAAAAGAAAAGTAACTGAAATGACGTGCAAAAAAAAAAAGTTTGATGAAAACTAGCAATAACACACTAATTTAGATATTTTTACATTTTTTTTATCATAGTTATAATTGTTTCAACTTATATGTATAGTAATAGAGTATTGTAGAAAAATAGGATACTAAATAATATTTTTTAGCAATTATTTTTTTTTAAAAAAAAGACATATCCAAACTCTATTTAAAATGAGACTTTGGATAAGCGTAAAATTCATCCAATTTTTTCTTGTTTGCTCTCATATTTAAGATTTCTAATATTATTCTTTTGTATTTTCAACTTTTTTTTAAAAAAAAATATAACTGAGTGAACAAATTGTTAGTTTTTTTTCAATTATTTTGAGATGATAAAATTATTTACGATAATAAAGTCACAATAATTGATAATTCAACATATATAAAAGATATATGAAAAAAAATTATGGTAAAAAAGACTTGTTTGAATCTCAAAATTTAAAAAGTGTCACATAAATTGAGATAAAGAGAATAATTAATTCTGTCTTGACTTTGTAAATTGACAAATAATTTAGAATAAATATTGTTAATAATAAGAATAAATAATTAAAAACGAAGGAAGTAGTACTTGAATGCCAATTATGGTTGAGAAAATTGGGAAATCGAGTAATGCAACATAACTTTAGATAAGGGCACATGGTACACCGTTGGTCTAAATTCCTAATAATTTTTTAATTATATTTATTTTAACGAAAAAAATAATTTTTATTAAGAACGGTGACATATTAGTTATTTCATGTCTAACTCAACCTAAGACAATACATCAATATAATTCTTTTATAATTTATATACATGTATTATAAGTTATATGAATTTCTAAATGGTAAATCAAACATCATTTTAATTTTCTAAATGAATAACTTATTTTAGCTAAATTTGGACATAATCCTAGTATTACTTCCTTCCCAATTCGAGTGTATTAGTTTAACTGAATATAAAGTTTTGGACGAAGCTCATCTCTATTAATCATTCTTTCCATTTTTCCAAGTTTCTACTTGGATGGAAGCCACATGTCATAATTAAAAATTAAAGGTTAAGATTTACGTATTCAAGCCAAGGTCCTAACTATGATTAAAATAACAAATACCCAAATTATGGATAAACTACTTTATTAGACATACATTACTACCATATATATCAATTTTACCTCTAGTTTCAAACAATTACATATATTACCACTTTTTATATTTTATACCATGTATTATTGAAGATACAATCAATACTCATACCTTAAAATTGAGATTGATTAATTATCTTTACATTTAAACTTCAAAATTAGTGTTTTAATTAAAAATAAATATCTTTCTCTCAGGGAGTATGAGTTAAGATAAAACTCAAACTCTAACTCTTCCTCTTTCCTTGATCAGTCGAAATTTATAGAGAAGAAACACTCCATTAAAATGGATGTTCTACAATTTGTCAACACACATCAAATTCTTAGCCTTTGATTTTCTCACTCTCAAATCAATTCCTCACGAATCCAATATTTTTTCTCGCAAGAGGAGATATCTCTTGCACGCAGAGACAATGGGTATTGTTGTAACTAGAGATTTCAAGCCTAATAGATTTATCAAATTCGACATTGGAAATGGTACCGATTGCATACCTTGTATACGATGGATCAACGAAGAAACCCCGCGTCACTTCTCCCGTCGGATCTAAGCTAGGGCTATTCAACGAATTGAAACAGATAACCCGAACCGGAAAAGGTTATTGATTTATCAGTATTGGGTTATTGATTTAGCGGTTTTGATAACGATTTTGATTTTTTTGGTTATCGGGTTATCATTTCTTAACGGTTTGAGGTTTTTTCTTAACGGATTAACAGATAACCCATATTAAATTAAATAATTATATTTATACTATTTTGTATATAAAGTCCTTGACTTAGAGTTTGGTTTCCTACTTTTATTTTTGGTTGTCTCAAACGCTTAGTTATTCTACAATGTAAAAAGATTTGCTTTTGAGCAATATGTAACTTGTGAATTCATGTGCATGATTTATTTGGTTTGTCATCTTGTTTGTAAGTGATTTTCAATGTTTTTTTTTTGTGTCAAATGTTAACGGTTAAATTGATAACCGAACCGATAACGATAAAAAATCGATAAACCAATAACCGATAAGCCAATATCTTAATGGTTCTGTAACGGTTTAGTATCTCTACAAACTGATAACCAATAAGCCAAACCAATAAACTTCAAAACCGAACCGACCGATATGCAGCCCTAATCTAAGCGCAATGAGCAATATCGGTGAATCAAAAGGTGAAGCAAGCACCGCCACGGTAAGATGTCTTGACCAACTACAAACGTAATCAAAAAGTTTCAATAAGTGGAGATTTTCGCATGTATTTGACATATTATTGATATATCTAATACATTATTGAGATACGATTATATGTATCTAGTTTTTATCAGTGTATCTTATTAAGTGTGTATGTATCCAATGAATATATTGGAGATTTACGTATTTATTGGAAATTTACGCATGTATTTGACACAATTTATTCTGTCATGTATATCCGAGTCTTGTCATATGTATCTGGTCTTCTATTATGTATCGTAATATTATCATATATATTTGTTATGTTATTACAGTGTATTTAACCATTTTCGTATTTATCTGAGATACATGTTTTGGATATAATGTATGAAATTGATATATACATATAAAAAATACATGAAATAATATTAGATCATATAAATAGATAAAATTAATACTAGATCATATAAATAGATACAAGAAATTAGTACCAGATACTTCTATGATACATATGAATATACTTGTATGATACTCATTTATCTAAGTGTTTAGTTTGTTGAATACATTATATATTGATAATATATACATCAAATTAATGAATTTATTATTTTAAGATTAATAAAATGAAACTATTCAAACTATACGACCAATATATACATGTTTTTTTTTTTTTTTGTCTTTTATTAATAATATTAATGAATTTATTATTTCAAAGAATAATAAAATAATATTAATTAAACATAAATACACTCCTTGATTTCCACCTTATATTAAGGAATTTAATTAATTTAGATTTTCGGAATTAATTGTCCATGTATATTGAAAATCTTCAATTACTTCTCTAATTAAAAAATCAGTTATAACAATTAATTTAAACAAATATAATATGTATCTTGATTTTGAAATTCGGCAGATACATGTATCTTGCAAATTCAGATTCATTTATCCTAAGTACCAAATATGATAGAGGAAGTAATATTTGAAACTATCAAAAATCTTAGTAATTAGGAATTAAACTAGTGGGATTTATGTAGTTGCCTAATAATTATTCCTTTCTTTACGCTAGAAAAGTTGACAAAAAAAGTTTAGCTGAAAATTATATCATTCACATATTTATTTTTAAAAATTCCGTCTTTTCCATTTTTATTAGGAGCTCTTTATTTTTTTTAACTTTTTTTTGTAGAGTTACGATTTCCCCCCGTAATTATTTATATTATTCCCATCAAACATAGAGAATAGTTACAATTTTAGCACTTTCTTGTAGCTAACAATCAATGTATGATGCTATAAAAGTAAAAAAGAATATTTACAAATTCTAAATTTTAAAAAATATTCGTGTTGATTTTTTTTTTTTGGCTATGTAACTTAGAGTTTCAAAGAATTTAAAAAACAAAATAGCAACAGAATTCTCCTAATAGTTATAAAAAAAACTTGCACTAATAAGAAAGGGGAGAAATTTTAGATATATTTGTGAATGAGATAATTTTTAGCTAGAGTTGTGGAATTGACAAATTTTTTTAAAGTAAATAAAGGAATAATTGTTTATTATATTAATCATAGTTACACAAATTTATGATCAAAATTAAATTATTTTACCTTCAAAAATCAAAATTTGAACTCTGTCAAAGACTCAAATATATATGAGTGTACTTTGAGATAACATTATCACTTTTTTCGTGACATTATTAGTGACATGTCAAGTTCTTAAAATTTACCAAAATGCGTGAGGACTCAAAAAGTCATAAAAGAAATTAATTAGAGGTGAAAAGAGACAAAAGAAAAAATCACATGATTCAGGACTAAAAAAAAAAGTATTCAACCCTATACAACATAATCAGGGGAGTTAGGATTACAAATTTGGGGGTTTTAAATTTTAAGACAGAAGATTGATAGTGTTGTTTGAACCCACAACACTAATGTGAAAGACATTTTCACCGTCCCCAATCAATTTTGTTAGGGATTTCACAAGTTAATATAAATATATATTTATTTAATTTTTAAATATAAATATAGAGACTATAAAAAAATTAGTGAATTCGTTCGAAACCCATACCTCATCTAGCTCCGCCTCTCACAGTAATATATATACATATATAACCAACATAATTTTTTATAATTTATAAGAGACAATAATTAAATTTTTCAACAGAAAATTTATGTTCTGCACATGTTTCCAAATAATATCAGTGCTGCAGGAATTTTTATTTTTTTTAAAAATGTCTGCTTAGATCCATCTTTCAACTCTATAAAATCTAAAGATACAAATAGAGTCTCTCTTGGTCTTTGAGAGTCTTTTTTTTAAAGTTATAAAATTATCTCTTCATAATATATGCCATTTTCCTCCTTTTCTAATAATCACGACTCACAATTATGGCAACTACTTCAAAAAAAGTGGCAAAATCTTTTACTGATGGTTGTCCTTCCATTTCCCTCCTCCTCCGTCGTGAGGCGACAGCAGCGACTGCTATCGTGGTGGATGACGGTCCGCAGAAGTGGACCGTCATCCCATCTGTGGATGATAATAAGCAGAAAAAAACTTCAGCTATAGCTTCATTAGCAAGTAATACTGAACCTCTTCCCTCCAATACCTCAACCAAAGGTAATACTTTCTCCGTTTCATAATAGTTGATCATTTTTCTTTTTTGACGGAGGGATCGTCTATGTTTTCTTCCTTTTAATTAGTTTGTCATGTTTTGATTTAGTATGACAATTGAGACGATAAATTTTTTTTTTTGAGTATTATGATCTTAAATTAAAAATATATAAAATGTATCAAAATATCTGGTAATCTTATTGTCTCAAACATGTCACGTGTAAAGTTAAAATTAAAGAATTGTAAACTAAAAACATTTTTTTTTAAACTGATTAAAGAAAAAAGACAAACAAATGGAAAAGGAGGGAGTACTCACATATATATCAAGATTACTCATGTGAAGTTTTATGACTAGATATATTATACTATCTCAGTCCATTTTTATTTATCTATTATACTAAAAATAAAATGTATATTTTTACTTGTTAATTTGAAAAATCAAGACATAATTTATTAATTAATTCCTAATTTATCCTTATCATTAACTATAATCTTTTCCAATGCATTTCTCAAAACATTGAATTTGATATATTTAAGGCTGTTAGACTTCCTCCATTCACTTTTACTTGGCTCTACTTTTATTTTGTCCAGTTTAAAAAATTTAGAGATAATTTATCACTTTCTGTTTGATTAGGAAAAGTTATCTCGCGATTATTATTTCACCCTCAATATGAAATAAAAGTAACACTATAATTCCAAGATTAGTATCCCGCAATAAGTTATCTTACGATTTTGTCCCAACCAAACATGGATAAGTTCATCCCAAAATTAATTCCGCGGTTACTTATCCCTCGTACCAAACAAACTCTTAGTTCATAACTACCTTATTAACTACAATTATTTTTCAAAAAATTAAATTTATTATATTCAAAGAGTGATATAGTATAATTATCATTTTATTCATTCCTTGTTAATGAGTGTGTCAAGTAAATACCGGACAACTAAAGATAGACACAAGGAATAATAAAATTATCATTTTATCAATTACTACTTCTTAAGTATGTGCCTAGTGAAACGTGGACAAGTAAAAATGAACGAACGGAATATTATCTAGAAATACAACATGAGGATGTTGAAAATAGTTAACTTAAAAGATTCAATGTTCATGGTGCAGGTATCCAAATCATGCCAAGGGCTCAGACTTGTCATCCTTTGGATCCTTTATCTGCTGCTGAGATCTCTGTAGCTGTTGCAACCGTTAGAGCTGCCGGTGAAACGCCTGAGGTTCTTAATCGATTTATTATACATCGATAAGTTGTGTACGTGCAACATATTTTTATTACGTAGATCCTCAAGGCCACTTTGCGACTTACAATATTTCAGGTCAGAGATGGAATGCGATTTATAGAGGTGGTTCTCTTGGAACCAGATAAAAGTGTCGTTGCTTTAGCTGATGCATATTTCTTCCCACCTTTCCAATCATCGTTGATGCCCCGAACCAAAGGAGGATCTCTGATTCCAACTAAACTTCCTCCAAGAAGAGCTAGACTTATTGTTTACAATAAGAAAACAAATGAGACAAGCATATGGATTGTTGAGCTAACTGAAGTACACGCTGCTGCTCGTGGCGGACATCATAGGGGAAAAGTTATATCATCTAATGTTGTACCAGATGTTCAGCCACCTATAGTATGCACTTGAACTCATGTTTACAACTTGGAAAATACTTTTGCCTCGCAAACTGAATTTGTTTCAAAATATTTGATGTTTTAGAAAAACAATAAAGACGAAGTCATCCTGTCCAATTAGTGTTGTGTGTCAATTAAGTGAATTGTTTAATTTTAGGATGCTCAAGAATATGCTGAATGTGAAGCTGTGGTGAAGAATTATCCGCCCTTTAGAGAAGCAATGAAGAGAAGGGGTATTGATGACATGGATCTCGTGATGGTTGATCCTTGGTTAGTTAAAATCCGCGTCTACTAAGAATTCTGTTCTTTCTAGTTTCTTAACGTGAATGTATACTCTCCGACAGGTGTGTTGGTTATCATAGTGAGGCGGATGCTCCTAGCCGGAGGCTTGCAAAACCACTAGTATTCTGCAGATCGGAGAGCGATTGCCCAATGGAAAATGGATATGCAAGACCAGTTGAAGGAATACATGTGCTTGTTGACGTGCAAAACATGGAGATCATAGAATTTGAAGATCGAAAACTTGTCCCGTTACCTCCAGTTGATCCTTTGAGGAATTATACAGCTGGTGAGACAAGAGGAGGGGTTGATCGAAGTGATGTGAAACCCCTGCATATTATTCAGCCCGAGGGTCCAAGCTTTCGCATTAGTGGGAACTATGTAGAATGGCAAAAGGTATTCTCATTTTTTTCAAGCTTACTTGCTATGAAGCATTCTTTGACAGGATAGTTATCAATATATATCATTGGTCCATCTAGTTTACCAGACATGACTGTGTTTTCTCTTCTTTGGCTTTAAATATCACATTGACATTGTTCATTTCTGTGTGGCAGTGGAACTTTCGGATAGGTTTCACCCCGAGAGAGGGGTTAGTTATACACTCTGTTGCATATCTTGATGGTAGCAGAGGTCGTAGACCCATAGCACATCGATTGAGTTTTGTGGAGATGGTTGTCCCCTATGGAGATCCAAATGATCCGCATTATAGAAAGAATGCATTTGATGCAGGAGAAGATGGCCTCGGAAAGAATGCTCATTCACTAAAGAGAGTCAGTTACTAATCTATGATCTAAACATCACACGTTTTCAATTTTCTCGACTGTACTTACTTGCTTATGTACTACAACAAAATAATTTTTGCAGGGATGTGATTGTTTAGGATACATAAAGTACTTCGATTCCCATTTTACAAATTTCACAGGAGGAGTTGAAACAACAGAGAATTGTGTATGCTTGCATGAAGAAGATCATGGAATGCTTTGGAAGCATCAAGATTGGAGAACTGGCTTTGCTGAAGTTAGACGTTCTAGACGATTGACAGTGTCTTTTGTTTGTACAGTTGCCAATTATGAATATGCATTCTACTGGCACTTTTACCAGGCAAGTTAAAGAAAAATCGTCACGAGGATTGAAATATTAATACCTTTCACTTTGAACATTTTATAACTGTTTGTACACTAAATGAAATTTCAGGATGGGAAAATTGAAGCAGAGGTTAAACTCACGGGAATTCTTAGTTTAGGAGCATTGCAACCTGGAGAATATCGCAAATATGGCACCACAATTGCACCAGGGTTGTATGCACCAGTTCATCAACATTTCTTCGTTGCACGAATGAATATGGCAGTTGATTGTAAGCCTGGAGAAGCACACAATCAGGTATCTAGTTTACTGATTTAAATGGTCAATCATGATTTTTTCACAACAGTAACATGATTTTGGTAATTATAATTATTTTTATAGGTTGTTGAAGTAAATGTTAAAGTTGAAGAACCTGGGAAGGAAAATGTTCATAATAATGCATTCTATGCTGAAGAAACATTGCTTAGGTCTGAATTGCAAGCAATGCGCGATTGTGATCCATTCTCTGCTCGTCATTGGATTGTAAGAGTCTTTACCTGACTGTATTATCCTTTATTTAATATTTTTGTCGCACACTATGAGAACTGAGAAGGAGGATAGTCCTCTTGTGGCAACCGATAATAGAATGTAGCTAGATAACTGAGGCAACAACGTCCAAAATATGTGAGATTTGACTATGAACTTTCTGATTTGTAGGTTCGGAATACCAGAACAGTTAATAGAACAGGACAACTGACAGGGTACAAGCTTGTACCTGGTCCAAACTGTTTGCCATTGGCTGGTCCCGAGGCAAAATTTTTGCGAAGGGCTGCATTTCTGAAGCACAATCTATGGGTTACACAGTATGCGCCTGGAGAAGATTTTCCAGGAGGAGAGTTTCCTAATCAAAATCCCCGTGCTGGCGAAGGATTAGCTTCTTGGGTCAAGCAAGACCGTCCTCTGGAAGAAAGTGATACTGTTCTCTGGTTAGTTCTCTCTCGACAAGAAGTTATACTACGTTAGTGCAATGAACATTTCAGATTAGAACAAATTCTAGACATAGAACGTTATATGTACATTAACAAACCTATGTAAGGATCAAAAAGTATGCGATCAAGTTTTAATCAACAATGTTTATTTCAGGTACATTTTTGGAATCACACACGTTCCTCGGTTGGAAGATTGGCCTGTTATGCCAGTGGAACACATTGGTTTTATGCTTCAGGTATATTTGTTATGTTACATATCTCTATTGGTTTAGTATTCTTCAGTGTTTATTAGTTTATTACTATCTGTTGCTTATTTCGTGTATGTGTTGGTGCAGCCCCATGGATTCTTTAACTGCTCTCCGGCTGTTGATGTCCCTCCGCCATCTGGATGTGACTCAGAAAGCAGAGACAGCGAAGTCACGGAAAGTAGTAGTGTAGCAAAACACACTACCACTGGTTTGATGGCCAAGCTTTGAAGTACATGAGCCTTCAAAGCTTCATTTTACTAGTCTAGTTCTAGCATTTGACATGTTTAAGCAAAGAAAGGCTTGTTTGTTGTGTATCAATCTTAAACAATGTCACAAGAAAAACCAATAAAATCGGATCGTTGAGTAGCTATCACGGTTCTTGCATTTCATCTTGTACTAGTAGTTGTTAACCATGCTCAGAATTTTGTTGTATAATTACAACAAGAAGTAAACTTGGGATGGACAAACAAATATCTATCACATATCTGAAGCCTATTAGTTTGGTGACAAGAGGAGTCACTCTGATGGTAAGGTTGTGAATTCGAGTCACTGAAAAGAGAAGAAAAAGGTACTAACATATTAGTAGGTTGGGAGGATTTTTAGAAGTTTGATATCCTTCAAAATTTAGAGTGATTAACTAACTCTATGATTGGGCTACTTGGTTAACTAACATAATTAACTAATAAGCTGAAAACAGTAATATGACAGTTTTGCCCTTTTAGGCTTAGTACTAGAAAGAAAAACCTATATATATCTTCAACACACACTCAACTCTCAACCTAGGAAGTGAGAAAATGTTGTGTATTCCTAGCCAGTGGCGAATCTAAGATTTTAAGGTTGTGGGTGCTTTGAGATTCGAACTCAGGCTAAGCAGCACCAAAAGAGGCTTAAGCACCCACCAAGAGCCAATAGACCAAATAGACCATTTGTTCATTGGGTGCTCTATATTAATTTTATACAAATACCTCTTAATTTCTACACAGATATATGTATTCCAATATGAGGTTAATGGGTCCTCAAGCACCCGGAGGAGTCTATATGGGTCCGCCCCTGTTCCCAGCTTGAAACTAGAAAAGAAAAATCAATCCATTATAGTTGCATGGGGTTAATAACCAAATTGGACACATGTCGAATCAGGAGATCACACATGGAAGGAAAGACAGATCGAGTCTAACTCAACATATTAAATTCAACTATACCGTTTTAAAGGTACACAATAGTCACAAGAAAACAAAGGTAAATAAAGATAGAAATGGTAACCAATTACAATTAAATGGAAACAAAAAAAAAAGAGTTTATTTTCTTTCTTTTTTTCCTAATACTCTAGTTTTGATTTTCCAGTAATGTCAAGAACAAAACGAAATTTAACATCATTTTTTTCAAGCCTATCAAACATTTCATTAATTTTATCTATTGATACAATTTCAATGTCACTCAAAATGTTGTGTTTTCCACAAAAGTCCATCATTTCTTGAATCTCTTTTATGCTTCCTATAGTACTTCCTTTCACTGTTCTCTTACCTATATATTGATCATCAAGACATTTTAATTATTGAATTATAGCTAATAAAGAAACTATATAATATACAAAATAAACAAATAACTGAATAAGTAAAAGGTTAATAATTAATGTAACACATACCATATATCAAGGGTAATAACAAGGGTTCCATTAACCTTGAGCAACTCCAAGTAGGGCCCAAGGGAATGCTTTGTTGATATTATGTCAATAATAAAGTCTAGGCTTTTCTTCCTCATCTATGAATAAAAACATTAATTAGTTCTATTTGCTTTTGTCTACATTTAAATACATCATGTGGAGTCGAAAAACTTTTGTTGTCCATCAGGTATAAGTTCTAACTATAAGGTAAATGTACAGTATATTTCAAGAGATTGAACCTATTCAACTGATCACAAATTCTAGGCAAAATCTAGAACTTATGTCTAATGGACAAGAAAAGTTCGTCTCAACGATTTTTGTTTTCTTGTAAAGATCATTTTTTGAGGGTTTTATCGAGCAAATTAAAATTCAAGGTTGAACTCTTTTATCCCAAAATAAGTTATTCCTCTCCTTGAGTGGTATAAGTAAATGACAAAAATATCCCTTTAAATCTTTTTATGCATCACTTTTCATATTTATGAAGGGCATTTTTATAAACGAATAAATTGTTCTTAAAATTTATTATTTTGAATACAACAAAACAAACAACACTCAATAAAAAATAATCTTAGCATAACTTATCCCATCATAACTTATTCTGAAAAGTATTACTTAAATTTCGTATATAGTTAAACATCGTCATATAAATTGAAATAAATAGGTATATATAGTACTCTTTTCAAAGATGATTTTCTTATATCAATCATGTACATGTTTATACAAGATGTTCAAAAATACAAGATTTAATTAAATATGAAACAATGACATTAATTAAGAAAGAGAAGAGACACTAATTACCTTCATTTGATCCTCATTGGTGGCAACAACAAAATCATGTGAACCTAATAGCTTTCTAGCATCTATTTCTTTGGATGGAGAGGTGCTTTGCCAAATTAGATAGCCAAATGTCCCAAACCTCCTAAACCAGCCACCCCTATTTGTTTCAAATAATTAAGTGGCTGTCTTTCATTGGTGTGTACACTGTTATCCCACCACCTAAAAATGGTGCTGTTCTATCCAATGGAAGGTTGTTTGGCATATGTATTACATAATCTAAAATCATGATAAATGTAACAAATTCAGATTTTATAAAATCAAGAAAATTTGACGACTTGGAAAGAGGGAGATTTAATAGGACAAATCAGCATTAACATTTTCAAAATTAGAATTATATATTAATGAGTTGTTGAGCTAGGTTGAATTTAAAGTTTTGATGATTAACAAATATTCTCTACGTTTATTTAAATACTATGGTAGAGTTTTGAAAAAAGAGTAAGATACTAGACTTAATTCCCTTTTATTATAAAGCTATAACCTAAAAGTAATTTTAGTAGAGAATTGAGACATATCCTACATAAATACTAGGTCGTGATTCTTTTACTCTCTTCAGTCAGGAATTTTTCACGATAAAATATTTTATGTTGATCACATTCTGCACTTCAATACATGAGACGTGGCAAATTAAAATAACATACATAAAAAACTATGTATAGAATTTGACATGCCTGTGATCTGCAACCAACATAGTTGAATAACCACCATAAGTAATGCTTCCATCCCAAAATATGCTATTGTATACAGAAACAAATTGCTCACAATAATTTTCTTGAGAAGATGTGCAATGCTCACCAATCTTGAAATTGTTAACTTTGCTTCCCACCTTTTCAATTATTCCTGTTATTTCATACCTGTAAAATTAATATTTCAAATGTCACAAATTAACATATTTAGAAAATTATCATATAATTGTAAAAAAATTAATTACCCTGGAACAAGAGGGTATATGGTGTCACCCCAATCATTCTTGGCAAAATGGACATCAGTACGGCACATGCCACAGTAGAAGATCTTGATAGTCACATCACTAATTCCATTTTCTCTGACATTATTAAAAATAATATTTAGGCCGAACATCTATTTCTTTACCTGATATCAAAGTAGGACTCGTCTCAATTATTATTTACTTATGTTGGACCCCAATATTAAACTGTTCACGCTCTAGATTGTTTAGACCTGAGCGTAAAGTGGGGTGTTGAAGCGTCTCACATCAGATGAAAATGGAATGGGTAGTCTCTTTATATGAGCAATGACAGAACGAGGATTTTCACTAAAGTGGTTCGAAAATAAAAATGTAGTGCTTTGAGTATGAACTTGGATCTCAAGATAAATTTAGAACCCTCGAAATCACTGAGCCAACTTTTAGTCTTAAGTTCAGGGAATTCACAACCTATTTATATAGTACATAAAAAGAATACCCTACATATACCGTGTAATTTTTTATGAAGAAAATATTTCTTTAAAACAATGCATGGTGCAAGATGAATATTGGCGGAAGGATTATGAGAAAATATATTGTATCTTCTCTTGAACGTATAGGGTGTGATCTTGGCGGAAGGATTATGAGCTGCCCACGGTGTGATTTGAAGTTAACATTGTTAAAGCCATAAAAGAAAAAAAAAAGTGAGAGTTATTAATAATCTGATTCAAAATATTAATGTAGTACTGTTTTATGCCCTAAATGCCAAACTTAGGATACAGTTTTATACTGAAGAACTCACCTAAATAATGTAAACTTCACTTGGTTTAGAAAAAGACAAAATACATCACTTAGATTCAAAGTGTTTTAATTAATAAAGTATTGGGTGAGGTCATTAGACAGGACATGCAGTTTCAATTTATCAAGGATATGACCTTAGATAGAAATTTGTGGAGGACGCACATTAGGGTAAAAGGATAGTAGATAGAAGTGTGATACTTTTTTATCCGTCCATACTATTAGTTGTAGTATTTCCTAATAGTAATTTCTTGGCCTTTAATTTACGTTACTGTTTGTGGTTATTTAATTACTTCGACTATCATAATGATTTGTTGTAGTTACTATTTGTTTTTTGTTACTATTTGCAATTTCATGTACGTATGTTACTTTTCTCTAAACTACTTTGAACAATATTTCTTGAGCCAAAGGTAACTGAAAACAGTTTTTCTTCTTTAGCCCCACTTTATAGACTATTCTAGGCATGTTGTTATTAATTAGATTAAAAGTATTGTTCCATATCAGTGGCTCGAGGCTTTGTATTTGCGCACAGATACCGATGAAATGCATATACATGTTTACATAGATATATAATATGATCTTTTCATAATATTGTTTTGTCAGATTTCATGTTTCAAAGGACTTAATACAACTTGTCACATCTTGTATATCTTCTATAAAAATACAAAATGACTAATGTAGCTATGTTTTGTAAAATTTTTACTACTCCCTCCATTTCAATTTGTCTTTTTTACTTTTCATTTTTCACATGAAATATGGTTGAAGTCACAAGATTAAATAATATTTTGATACATTCTACATATCTTTAGTTTAAGACCACAAAATTCAAATTGAAGCCTGTAAAATACAAAGAGAATGGAGGAATCTTCCATGTGTTACTAATCCAAAAAGGAGAGCTATTTGTAGGTGTACAAATAATTTATCTAAGGAAAACAAATAATCTATCTAAGGAAAACAAAATTAGAAAATCCCTAATTATCTCTATCTATGATTGTGTTGAGATTGTGCTATGTATTCTATAGGAAAATATGTCTATGTACATTCTAACACTCCCCCTCAAGTTGGAGCATAGATATTAATCATGCCCAACTTGTTACAAAGATATCCTACCTGAGTTCTATTTAAAGCCTTCGTAAATATATCACCCAATTGCTCTTCTGTCTTACATATCCAGTAGAAATCATGTTCTCTTGAATCTTCTCACGAACAAAGTGACAGACAACCTCAATGTGTTTCGTTTGTTCATGGTACATTGGATTTGAGGCAATGTGTAGAGCAACACGATTATCACACCAAAGTTTTGCTGGAGACAAGGGGTTCAAACTGATCTCAACTAAAAGGTGATCATAGTATTTCACATGTGGATTGAGCCATAGCTCTATACTCAGATTCTGCACTAGATCGAGATACAATAATTAGTTTCTTACTCCTCCAAGATACCAAATTTCCACCAACAAAAACGCAATAGCCAGTAGTAGATCTTCTATCAATTCTTGATCTAGCTCAATCAGCATCTGCAAAACACTCAATACGAGTATATCCGTGGTCGCTATACAAAATGCCAAAGCAGGATCTCCTTTCAAGTAGCACAAGATCTGTTCCAAGGCTGCCCAATGTTTGATTGTCGGTGCAGACATAAATTGACTAACAATATTGATTGCACATGCAATATTTGGACGGGTCACTGTGAGGTAGTTCAATTTCTCAACCAGTTTCTTATATCTTTCAGGATCATCAAGAGGATCACCATCATCCTTAGTAAGATGAACATTAGGAGCCATTGGTGTGCAACATGGTTTGGCTCCCAATTTTTCAGTTTCTGCAAGTAGATCAAGTACATACTTTCTTTGGGACAAGAAAATTTCTTTCTTGACACCCAAGAAGTATTTCAGTTGCCCCAAATCTTTGGTATGAAACTTGGCATGTAAAAATCCTTCAGAGAATTCCTGAACTACATCGCTAAATTTTCCAAACCAAGCACGAGGACTTTGCTTTAGACCATTCCCATATGATAAACTTTCCCATACTCCCCCTGAGCAACAAATCTAGGTGGTTGCTCCATATACACTTCTTCATTGAGATAACCATGAAGAAATGCACTTTTGATATCCAACTGATGTAAGGGCCAGTACTGAGAAGCAGCCAAGGAAATAAACAAGCGAACAGAGGTGAGCTTGACTATCGGGGAGAAGGTGTCAGAATAATCTACACCATAAGTCTGGGCATAGCCTTCAGCCACAAGTCTGGCCTTAAGTCTTGCAACAAAGCCATCAGGATTAACTTTAACCTCAAAGATCCATTTACATCTAACTGCTTTCTTTCCTTTGGGTAAATCTACCAAATTCCAAGTATGATTTTCATCTAAAGCATGTATCTCCTCAAGCATTGCATCATGCCATCCAGGATGGTTCAAGGCATCTTTCACTGTTTTGGGAATAAAGATAGAGTCTAGAGAGGCAATCATACAACTAGATGCAGCTGATAAGTGGTCATAAGAGACAAAGTTAGCAATGGAATATGTGGATTTACACTGACGTGCACCTTTTCGAAGAGCAATAGGGAGGTCAAGATTCTCTAGAGAATCAAGCGGAGTAGTATCTGATGATAAAGGAATTGTATCATCGATTTCCTGCCTCCTCGAGTAAACTTGAACAATTGACGGTCTTGCTGGCGCAGATACAATAGGTGTTGATGGCACAATAGTGGATTGGTGCTCAACAGAAGGACTATGATAGGGAAGAACAACATCTTCTGACTTTTCTGTCACAACACGAGTAACCTGGTAGACTAACCACTCTTTTTCCTCCCCTTGACTTGTAAAATTGGGAGACTCATAGAAGAATGGTGTAGTCTCAGAAAATACCACATTAGTTGACACCAAATATCCACCAAGCTCAGTAGAATAACACCGATATCCCTTTTAAAGGAGAGAATAACCCAAGAAAACGCACTTCAATGCCTTGGGGTACAACTTTGTAACAGATGGTCGAACGTCTCGAACACAACATGTGCTTCCAAATACCTTAGATTCCACTGAAAATAGTGACTTATTTGGAAAAAGAATATTATAAGGCACATCACCAGCAAGCACAGTTGATGGCATGCGATTTATCAAAAAACAAGCAGTAGAGACCGCATCAACCCAAATTTGTTTAGGAACCTTCATTTGGAACAAAAGCGCCCGAGCTGTCTCAAGTAGATGCCTATTCTTCCTCTCAGCAACTCTATTTTGAGAGGGTGTATCAATACATAAAGACTGATGGAGAATTCCGTGTTGTCTAATGTATGATCTAAATACTTCCGACATATATTATTTAGCATTATCGCTCCTTAGAATACGGATTGAGGCATTGAACTGAGTTTTGATTTCAGCACAAGAGGCAGAAAAATGAGTAAACACTTCAGATCGACTCTTCATAAAGTAAATCCAAGTCATTCGAAAAAAATCATCTACAAAAGCGACAAAATATTTATGCCCTATTTTAGAAACAACTGGACATGGTCCCCAGACATCAGAATGAACTAACTCAAAAGCTGACGTAACTCGATTATTAAGCCTAGGAACTAACGAGATACGATGGTGTTTTGCAAATTGATATGACTCACAGTCCAAGGAAGAAATATTATGAAATTGTGGACAAAGCATCTTCAACAGAGGTAGAGATGGATGTCCCAATCGACAATGTTCTTCAAATGGAGATACAACACTGGTGCATGCAATAGATCGAGACTCCCATTCATCGAGGATGTAGAGATCATCATATATATGTCCTTTTCCAATTACCTGATTCGTTGTAGATCACAAAACAAACAATGATCGAGAAAGAACGAGATATAACAATTAAGGTCTCTGATAAGTTTACTGACAGATATCAAATTGAAAGCCAAATTTGGTAGACTTAACACAGATGACAAGGTAATAGAGGAGGTTGGCTTAACAGTTCCAGATCCAACACTGCTACAAGTTGATCCGTCTGCTACAGTAACGGGAGATGGTGCTTTGTGTGGTTGAAAACTTGAAAAGATATTAGGATTATCTGTCATGTGATTTGTAGCACCTGAATCAATGACCCATTTATTTGAAGCGGTAACAAGACATACTTTATCAGACTTAGCAGCAAAAGCAGTAACTGAAGTGGATTTTTGATATCGAGAGAAATTAGCAAACTCCTCGACCGAAACCAAATTCATTTTGTCAGATGATGGACTAGAAGCACCAAGAACTTCAGACCTTTGAGTTACCAGATTATGATCAATCATTGTTCCAATTAAATACTCAATATAACAAAAATAAATTGAGAGGTGAAACCAGCAAAATTTCCAGATGTTCAAGTGTTAAAAAAGTTTGGTTGATCCAAACTAATTCTTCTCTTAGAGTAAACAATCAATCAAGCCAGTGAGAGGAAAACTCTACCAAAATTTTAGCAGTAATCTAACAACAAAATCAGCAAATACATGTCAATCGATTTTACCCAAAGAAAACCAAGTTTAAGGAACCTGGAATGCTTGGAAATCAACCCAACTGAGGTCTGTTGAACAAAAGACCACAAAATCTGACCGGAAATATTGAGATGATACTGGAAATAAAAATCTGATCTGATTCAGAATACACACGCCCCCACATGCCTCGTACGCAGAAGTTGCCTGAAATAGTTCGCCGGAGCTTGGGCCTCACACTCTTCCCTGCCAGCCACCGGATTCTAGATTTTACAGATCGGGTGAGGTGGACCTCCCTAGGTTGGCTGTGAGATTGGAATATCAAGTTCCAAGTACTCCAGTAGCAGACGTGACCAACCAAGTCACTTACGAATAATTTTCTGAGCTGGCCGGCACCAGTGAATCAAAAAGACAAAGAAGAAACAGAAAGAAACTCTGCTTTGATACCATGTAAAATACAGAGAGAATGGAGCAATCTTCCATGTGTTATCAATCCAAAAAGGAGAGTGATTTGTAGGTGTACAAATAATCTAAGGAAAACAGATAATCTAAGGAAAACAAAATCAGAAAATCCCTAAATATCTCTATCTATGATTGTGTTGAGATTGTGCTATGTATTCTATAGGAAAATATGTCTATGTACATTCTAACAAAGTCTTATCACTTTCTTAAAACTCCGTATTAAGTCAAAACCTGACAAGCATATTAAAACGAAGGGAGTACTAGAGTTGTTGCAGGATCTGGAGAACATGGTCATAAGAGGATTCCAACTTCCAGGTAGCAAAGTACATCTTCATCTTCACAGAGGGAAAACCAAAAATGAAATTGAAAGATTCAAACAGCAGTGAAATTTCACTCAAATTTCATGATCAATTCAAATGAAAAAAATCCTCAAACCGAATCGATGAGATTGTTGTTAAGAGAACAATCTTAATACCTGATCTATGGTATACACCAGCAGCCAACTAAATTTAACAAACAAAAGTGTGGCAGCTAGAAAAGCCAGATAGCATTATTAAGAATCAAAAGATGGCTCAAAAAAAGGAAGATCTTCACAATTCTGGCTTCATCTTCTCACATTCCTCTCGTATTGACTGGAAAAGAATAGAGGAGAGGTATCGTTCCCCATAGCTTGGAAATACAACCTACAAGAGAAATGTTGAAGTTCAAGGCATCTAAACAAGTGACTAACTCGAAGGAAATTTTTTACAATGCAGAGCTACTAAATCTCTAAACTACAGTGAAAATGAATGGAAGGATGATTTACTTTGTAAGAAGTACACGGAAAAACGAATACTAAAGTTTGATGTGGTGGAAGAAAAAGGAAATGAAGGACCACGGAAATTCACACGTGTCGGAAAACTGCAGAAGTTAAGATTGAACCTACCCCAATAAGCTTTCCTGCATTCTCGGGTCTCTTCCCAACTTGAATGGCAGCAAGAGCAGCTGCTCCGGAAGAAATCCCAACCTTTATCAAAAGTAGAAAAAGATCACCTGATATATTCTGATTTTCAAAGCATGATTCACAGAAAGATGTATACATAAATTAAAATTGGTGCATGACATCTTGAAATTTGACCACTTTTAAGGTTTCTATAATGCATCCACAATCTGTAACGTAGATGAATTAATGGACACTTGAAGTTTAGCTTCATTTAAAACTGTCTCAAAAATCAGCTGATATGAAGATTGGGAAAAAGCACTAACCAACAACCCTTCTTGTAGCGCTAATTGCTTCGCAGTTTCAACAGCTTCGTCACTCGATATCTAAAAATTCAAGAAAATGAGTAAATACACTGAAAGATGACAGATTTCTTGAATAATGTGTTTCTGGTGAACTTTTTTATAGGACATCCAGATTTAAGCTCATACACATCATTGGATACACAAATAATTCACCTAGCTATAACTAAGGGAACAAAACTTACAAAGAACAATTTTATTCAATATTAAAATTACATAGGCTTGTACACTATTATATAGTTGATAATCAAGATAACTTGTTCCCTAACGAAATTTAACAAGGGAAAAGAAATGTTCTAGCAGTGTAGCAAAGAATGGAAGTGTGCCAAATGAATGAACTATAGCTAAATAAACTGTGCTGCCAGGTTAATTAAACTGAATGAACTGTTTGAATATGCTATATGTGCTCAATTAGTTGTTACCTTGGCAAAGTATGTCATAGATTTTTCATCCTTGTTTTACCAGAAGAAATACATATTCCATTCAATTTTGACTCTAAGGGAATTTCCAGGATAACCCAAGGGAAACTGAAATAGTGTTGGACGGGAAGGCAGACTTAACAAATTGACTGAGAATCAAAAATTATTTTGACCCCCTAGAAGCCAGAAAGAAAGGTTTACACATAGTAAAAGGTAAGACTACTTTGAAATGGCATATTGGTGCACAACAACAGAAATGTGGATTCACGTTCAATTACAGGTACACCAAGTTTGAGATGGAAGATTCTTAGTCATGTATATCATTAAAATGGGTATGCATGACACATTAAATCTTTCATACTTTTCAATTTTCACAAGTTTAAAGAGGATGAAATAAAATGCTTTTAATGGGGATGGATAAGAATGTGACCTCTATCACTTCATCCATTACATCTTGATCCAAGTTTCCTGGAATAAAACCTGCTCCAATCCCTTGAATTTTGTGAGGGCCTGCACTTTCACAATGCAGCAAGTAGAACAAAACAGGATTTAACTTCAAAAGCGAAAAGTCAGATCAACATCTGAATGTCATCTTACCAGGTTTGCCCCCTGATAGAACGTTACTTTCTGTGGGCTCTACACCAATAATCTGATAAAGGCAACAAAAAGCAATAGAAAAAGAGTTAAGAGTACTTAATATCAACTGTGTGGAGATACTTTCTCAGCACTTTGCTCCATCCCATGTTTCTTTCACATTTTAGAAGTCAATGAACTGACATATATATGAACTTCAGAGCTACACTTGCAGAATGCTACTTTTATTTTTCAAGCAATATTAATACCTTAATGTTTGGATTTTGCTCTTTAAGGAATCGACCTGTTCCTGTAATGGTTCCACCAGTTCCAATGCCAGCAACAAGTATGTCAATCTTGCCTTTTGTGTCTTCCCAGATCTCTGGACCCGTTGTTTCATAGTGTATCTGCACCATACAAGCAAATAAAAGTCAATCTGTAAACTCAAGAATACTGTCCACTTCACAGAAAAAAACTGGGGGAGGAGAAGAGGGGAGGGGGGAAGAGAGGTAATATGGTTAGCATGTGTGCGTATAGGTCCTGTTAACCTACTACTTGAACGCAGTAAGTTAACATTGTACCCATTTTCTGATTTCCTTAAATATCATTTTAAACACATTTCCATCTTTTCAATACTAGAGACTTTGGGTCTTTTCAACCAAAAAAATGTCTAAACACCCAAAACTTCCTCTTCTGAATCAGCCGCCCTAATTAACTTTCCTATTCACTGGCGTATAGCCCCTCTCTGTTTCTTTTTCCAGCTACTGGTACGGTCTATTTATTTCCCTATTGAATCATCCCCATTGTTTCCTCCAGGTAACTTGGCTCTTTCCTCTTCATCTTTTCTCCTCCTCCTCTTTCATGTCTAAAGGATAACAGAAAAGAAGGAAGTATTGGTTTGATTTTGAATCTTTTTGGTTGCACAAATTGGAAACCATAAAATGGATTCTTTCAAACTCAACTTACATGCTAAGCATATGAAAGTTCAGCTAACAATTCAGAGTAAAGATGAAAATCAGCAACTGTCAGAAACTAATATTTGACTTTAAATCACATTATTGTTGCATTTATAATCCATCATATATCAAAATTACTTGCTGGTTATTGGTGGCAAGCTGAGTACTCCAGTTTTCTCTTCTTTTTTTCTTGTTGAAAGATGATGTCAATACCTAGAGTAATTGTTAATAAAACAACTACAAAACAAAGAAAATTTTGGGATGAAGCTCTGCAGACCCATTGGGAAATGAAGCTCGGATTGTTCTTCGCCGGAGTCTTGTGTCAGGTGAGAATGGAAAAGAAGGAATGGGAGGATAGTTAGAGATCCAATCTGACACGCCTATAGAGTTCTTTTTAGTCGCTACTCACTCTTTACAATTACATTGAATATACAATGATTGGGATTGGCCCCATGGAGAAGTAATCACCACAATGGCCATTAGGAGTTTAAATAAATTAAGGCAAATTGTAGAAGCCATTTAGTCACACAGATAATAAGCA